>OY998178.1:222350404-222950404 GCA_963921935.1 Galeruca laticollis | reverse complement strand
TAACTGTTATTTGCTTCTTGTTCTTGGCGTATGAGTATTTTTTCTAAATGTTTGATGTTATTTCGTAAAAAAGTAGGAATAATGTTCTTTTTTCTGCATTGTAGGAGGAAGCATCTTCTATTGTATTCTCTCGCCAATTTGAGTTTAACTTTTGACCATGTTTTTAAATTTATTACTGCGGATCGACCATAAGTTCTTGAAATGGTTTGGTAATACCCCATAATAGTATTTAATTTGAAAAAAGATATTTGCCAACTTATTTGTAATGGATATTTTTGTGGGGATGTGGCAATAAGACTCCAGAGTAAATTCTTTTAGATATTTATTCCCGAGCTTTCGAATGATTTTCATTCATTATCAAGGGCTATAAATAATTGATGAAAGTACAAAAAAAGAGTTAACTACTTATAACGGTATTTCCGCAAAATTTTATTGCTTACCTAAAATTCATAAACCAACATTATCAGCTAGACCAATTGTAGCATCAATTAATACTCCAATTGAACCTCTTACTCTTTGGTTAACTGAAATATTGACAAAATCTTACGACTATAACAATGAATATTATGTTAAAGACTCCTTTGAAATTAGTAAATCATTCAATAACTTACTATTACCATCAAATTACGTTCTTTTAAGTTTAGACGTGGTATCACTGTTTAGTAATGTCCATTTGAATATATGTTTAACATCTCTTCAACATAAATGGAATGATATAAGTAAAAATTGCAAATTGGGAAAAGAAACTTTTTTAGAATTAATTACATTTATTTTTAATAATACATTTTTCACTTACAATAACAAAAATTACCAACAAACCTTTGGAACACCTATGGGCTCTTCAATATCTCCTATATTAGCAGACTATGTCATGAATTATATTTTAGACTATGTTATTTCTGTTTTACCCTTTAATTTGTTTTTCATCAAAAAATATGTAGATGATATAATATTATCTCTTCCATGTGATGAAATAAATAATATACTCTTTTACTTCAATAGCTTCGATCCACATATACAATTTACAATGGAAAGGGAAAATACAGAACAATCTTTACCTTTTCTTGATACCAAATTTATTAGAAATAATGATAATAGAATCTTGATTGACTGGTATAGGAAACCTATCAATTCTGGGAGATATATAAATTACCATTCATATCATCGACGTAGTACAAAAATTAACTTGATTAAACAGATGAAAACCAGAGTCCTAAAAATTTCCAATCCAATATTTCACGATAAAAATCTAAAAATACTCTACAAACTTTTCTATAATAACTCATATCCTTCATATCTTTTGAAACATGTTTTATATAATACTTCTGACAATATAAATGACATTACTGTTGACATAATACGAAACGAAGAAAACAGTGACATTTTAACTACTAATATTACATCTCCAACTTATATTTCATTTCCATATATAAAATCTATCACACCTAAAATTTCTGGAGTATTCAAACCACATAATATCAAAATTGCGAATAAACAATGTGTTACAATAAAATCAATTTTCAGTAAGATCAAAGACAAGACTCCTAAATTAACTAATATAGTTTATGAGATTCCTTGCAATATCTGTAATAAGAAATACATTGGTCACAGTAAAAGATCGCTAACCAATCGAATCGCCCCTCATAAAAGTGACAGTAGATTATATCCTGATAGATGTGCTTTAGCGGAACACGTGTTTTATGAAGGCCATTCTATGGATTATCAATCTGCCAAAGTCTTAGCAATAGAAAGTAATTATAGAAAACGCCTTTTTTTGGAAACAACATATATTGCAGAACAAAATTATGTAATAAATAAAAAAACAGATTTAAATAACCTTAGTGTTAGCTATGCATATCTTTTAGATTATGAAAAAAGAACAGAAGATTCATAACAATCTTTAATTTTATGATTAAAAAATAAAAATTGTAGTAGTTCAAGATCAAATATTTTGTTTATTGTCATATTGTTTTTTGAGTTTTTCATTGAATTATGTTTAAAAGAGTTTATTATAAAAATTTACAACTATTCCAAAATTCGCTATAGATTTTATGTAAGTATTCATTATTTCATTTAATTATTATTAATGATAACATTGACCAATTATTTATAGCCCTTGATAATGAATGAAAATCATTCGAAAGCTCGGGAATAAATATCTAAAAGAATTTACTCTGGAGTCTTATTGCCACATCCCCACAAAAATATCCATATATATATATATATATATATATATATATATATATATATATATATATATATTAGTCATAAAAACTAAAAATAAATCCAACAACAATACTACATCCACACTAAAAATGAAATAAAATGATACAAAAGAAACTCTTCACAACTATGTAACAATGTTAAAATAAGAAGCACAAAGATGGAAAATCACTGCCCAATCAAATAATCTCTTAGCCGCCTTTTAAAAATTTCCAAACCCATACTATTGTTTATATCGGATGGTAAAGCATTGAAAACATCCAATCCTTTTAGAAATACAGAAGTGTATGTTAAATTTTATATCTACTTACCTGATAGTTACTGCGGTGTCGGGTATTATAGAAACCATGTACTTCATTATTAATAATCAGATTATTTTGCAGATATACTGGTGCAATTCCAACTTTAACCTTGTAAACAAATACGAGAGTATCATATTTAAACAGTTTTTTTTCTGGCAACCAGTTGAGCGTTTCCAACATATCATTTATTGAAGTGTATTTTGAGCAATGTAGAATAATTCGCATGGCACGATTCTGCATCTTTTGAAGTCTGTTCATCTCATTTTGATTAAGAAAATATAAAATAGTTGCACAATAATATAAATGAGGTAGTACTATGGTATTGTACATCATTAATCTTGCCCATTGACTAATATAGTTAATTTTAAAAGCAATGGTTTTTACAATCCGTTTTTTAAATTTTAATTCACTATCAATAATTACACCCAATTATAAAAACTTGTCTACCCTTTCAATTTCATTTCCTCCAACTTTTAATTTTAAATTTAATTCTTTCAGCTGGTTCCATTCCATCCACTTAGTTTTATTGGCATTTACCTTTAATAGATTTACACGGCAATATTTATAAATGTTATTAAATGTGGCGTTAATAGTTCTAGCATGATTTTGCAAATCATTACCATTGAAGTATATTAAATCATCATCGGCAAATAAATGAATTTTGCAATCTCCTGCAGTGCTTACAATATCATTTAGGTATATCAAAAACAATCGTGGTCCCAGAATACTACCTTGAGGTATTCCTACATTATTATCTATTCTATCCGAATGTAAATTATTCATTTTCAGTTTCTGTTGTCTTTCACCATCAATACCAATATTTTGAATTTTCTTCATTAATCTTTGATGAGTCAATATATTTTTATAGAATCAATAATAAATAAGTTTCGTTACTAACCACACAGTTTTGTGGTCAACGCTACACTACCCCCCTTGGCGGAGAATTTTGTTACAAATTAATAGCCTAAATCTAACTCTTATGCCAGATCGTGTTGTGTACTCGGAAGCAGGAGTGGATTATTCGGGCACAGAATCTGCAGTAGACGTGGAAACAGGAACTTCCATCATTTTGCAGAATAAATATAGGTTTCACATGATCGCAAGAAACTTTTATTGGTTTGTTATGTATCTTCAGTGTGACATTTTTCTCGTCTCTATCTAGAATCTCGTGAGGGCCAATGTATTTTGGTTGTGCCTTGAGAATTGGCCCTTCCTTTAGGAACGCATGACTACAATTTGATAATTTTTTGAAAACAAAAACTCTTCCAACCTTGGCCATAATTATCTTCAAATTTTCCTTTTTGTTGGTGTGGAAAAATTGCAACTTTCCATATCACCTATGTTGCCCTTCTTTCTAAAGCACAATATAACTTTCTCATATGAAATGCTAGTATTTTCCAAAACAGTTAATGTGGCTGATGAAGAAGAATCCTTTTTTACCATTTGCACTTCATCACGATTCACTGAAAAATTCCAAAAATTCGGATAAAACTACCATATTACAATATTAATCAAAGTTTCCTCTAAAAATTGAAATTGAAATTGAAAATTGAAATTTTTTTTATTAAGTACCAAAATACACATTCAAAAAATACATTTTCTATTGCCACGGAAGAAAATTCTTGTGTGTGGCTCAAAAGATAACAAAATTAATGACTTACATATGTAATATATAATGCTATACTATTATAAAACAAAACCAAAAATTATCTTAATATTTTAGAAATTTTCATAAATTTATGAATCTATGAATCTCCCCTAACGGCACCGGTCCAAAAAAGCAATGCAAGGTGAAAATAAGTTTTTTCCTGATTAATGAGAAAAGATGTTATTAATTTGGTCATAGTTAAGTTTAATCCATTCAACAGAATGTTTCTTAAAAACATTAACACGTTCTAAATTTCTAATATTAGTATCGATAAAATTTATAAATATATGAATGTAATTTAAAAAGTATCTCCCCCCCAATCTAGACTTTGTACTAAAAGAATAGGCATTATCGTTACTAAAATTTCTTGTGAAATAATTATGAAGTAATGCATTAGTTAAAATTTTTTTCATATACCAATTCATTAAAAGTGTCTTTACATATATCTGTCTAATATTTAAGAACGAACTAATTTGAAACAAATCTTTTGTAGGAAAATCGAATGGTTTTTTATACATGATTTTAATTATTTTTCTATGAAGAATATCCAGCGGCTTTAGAGTAGTATCAAAGACTCCACCCCAACCGAGACAACCATACCCTAGAATAGAATTTACAAGTCCATAATAGATAATTTTTAAGGAATGTATATCTGTAATATTTGCTAATTTTTTAAAAACATATATTAAATATGTTAATTTTTTGCACATGTTATCAATTTGGTAAGACCAACTTAAAAAGGAATCTATTATTATCCCAAGATATTTAGCCTTATTTTGTAAAAGTAAAGTATTAGAGTTACACGTGCATGTAGAAGTATTCGTAGAAGATGCATAGCAGTCACAACTGAAATGTGTAATAATTTTGTTATATGAAGGTAAACTTTTTTTACGTTTGGCAAAAGGGATTATTACTGTTTTTGCTTCATTAAGAAGTAGACCATTAATGTTCATCCATTTCTTAGCTAAGTAAAGTCCAAATGATACTTTATTCCTAAGTGTATCCCAATTATTATCGTCAAAAACCAAAACCGTATCATCGGCGTAAGCCGTAATCTTGCCAATATTTTTCAGGCTAAGAAAGTCATTGATGTAGCACAAAAAAAGAAGCGGCCCCAGGACTGTACCTTGGGGCACTCCTCTTTTAACAGTCATTTCTTCGCTAATAATATCCTTGATTTTTACTGCTTGTTCCCTATTTGTTAAATAACTTTTTAATAGTTTCAAAGCATTACCCCTAATACCAAATTGTTTGTCTAGCTTCTCTAATAAACGCAAATGTGGCACCAAATCGAACGCTTTGGTTAAATCTCATAAGGCAGCAATAGTTGGAGTGCTACCATCAACTGCTTTATACAACTGACCCACCACCTTCATGATTGCATCACTAGTAGACTTGCCCTCAATAAAACCGAACTGATTTGGGCTTAACAAATTACGATCAATAAAATATCGAGTAAGACGTCCTTTAATAATTTTTTCGCATACTTTAGAAAGGCTAGTAGTTAAGGATATAGGACGATAATTATTTATATCAGTATTTGTACCTCCTTTATGAATAGGAACAACATAGGCTTTTTTGAAAGCATTCGGGTAGACACCTTTCAGAAAAATATTATTGAAAATAAAAGTTAGAGGGTCTAAAAAATAACTTGAAAATTTTTTCAGTATAATGTTTGATATTTTACTTGGACCAGTTGAAGGAGAGTTCTTAAGAGAAGAGATTATTTGAGAGAGTTCCTCAGTATTAGTTTTATAAAGAAAAAAGGATTGATCGCAAGTCGAGTTTATGTTAAAATCACTTAATTTTAAATTTTTATTTGTAATATTATTTGACAGTTCATCAACGATATTTACAAAGAAGTTATTCATTTCGTTTGCAATGTCTTTAGTATCAGTAATAGTTTTGTTATTATTTATTATTTGATTTATGTCCAATTTTTTATTTTTATAAATATTAGAGGATTCCATGGCCACTTTCCAGAGCGTCTTGCTGTCATTTTTTCCCGACAAAATTTTATCTCTAAAGTAATTTTGTTTGCTAATTTTAATTAGATTATTTAATTTATTTTTGTATAGTTTATAGTCTTTTAACAAACAAAGATTTGTAAGAGTTTGTTTATACATATAATTTTTTACATAAATAGAATTAACAAGTGCTCGCGTTATCCATGGTTTTCTAATAATATATTTAGGTATAATAGTGTTTGTAGATTTAACAATAGCATTTTCAACTTTTTGTGTGAAGTATTTAACCATATTGTTAACGTCCAAAAGAGTATAAAGAGGATCCCAATTAATATTCTCTGGTTCGTTTATAAATTGACTCTCATCTAATTTTTTTATGTAGCTACTCTCTTCTATATTATCATTAGTCAAAGGCAAACTTTTCTCAAAGTGTAAATTACAAAAAAAAGGTAAATGATCAGTGATACTATAATCCAAAACAGCGGCTTCTATTTTTAAGTTACTTCTATTGTATATAAAGCAAAGAGAGAGAAAGATTAATACCTTTTTCTGGGGTCTAGTACTTTCAGCAAGTCTTCCATCTCTGCAGTTCAGTTTTAGTTTTTTTAGGTAAAGTTTCGAGCTCGAACTGTAAGTAAATTAACACTTGAGTATCAATTGAACTGATAATGACCGTACCTCGAAGGACAAAACCGGAAAGTAGTTGTTTTTTTCTTCGAGATGCTTATGTTTTTTAAATTTTTATTTTAGAAACAAACAGAGGTGATAGTAGGATCCATCTAAAATCTATTGACGCACCTCGAATTGTATTGAAATTTGTCTGCAGAAAAATGAAAAACAAATAAGTAGATTTCAATTTTGTATGCTCTTTCCAATTATAAAGAAAAACGATTTTTGCAATTTATTCTGTTTGGACATGCTTTGATGCAGTTTCCAGGTAATGGTTATTACGTTTACCAAATTTCAAAATAATGTACAGAATAATTCGGAAGTAATGAGGTATGACAGAACTAGGCTAAATTGATAAATTTCGGTTATAAATTGTAGACGACACATTAAATATTTAAATATAGGTTTTGTGGAATCACCTACATTTAAAAACTCTTCCAATGAAACACACTAGCTTAGTCAAGAACTTTACAATAAAATTTAAATTTTGTAGCTAGCCCTGACTTAGATCACAAGTTACGATGGGACATGTTTAGACTTTCAGAATTGGAATGCTATAGTGCCATGTTAACTAGGTTATACAAGCAAGAATTACAAAGTATTGTAATGAGATATGAGTCGTATAGGTAAGTGTACATCATACAAATCAAAATTGTTCACAGGGTCTACAAAAACATAGAATCATATAGGTACTCTTAATTGAATTTGCATTAAAAGTTCTGTTTAATAGAAAAATAATTATTAACACTTAATTTTTACATTACAATTAATTATCTGTATAGATTTGAAGGGTGGGTGGCCCCACAGCACTTAGGCCACAATTGGCCCATTGTGCATCCTTCTGAGGTTGAACTTCCTTCTAGCTCGTCATCCAGCCTACTTCCTTCCTGAATTAAGTTCCCTCATATTGGCGTATGTTAGCCTATACTCGCCGAATACTTGAAACCTAAATTGAGAGAGTGTCTGACATTCGCAAAGAATGTGTTCGACAGTCTCATCTTCTTGTTCACATCCTCTACAAAGTGGGGTGTTAGATAAACCCAGTCTGTGAAGGTGTTTTCGTAGGTGGCAGTGACCAGTCAGAATTCCCGTGGTTGTTCGTAGGTTACAATTAATTACTAATAATCTTGACAGTTGGTCACTAATCATAGAATTGATACAAATTTTGTTTGAAGTATATTAAAAATTTCCAAATGATACTTTAACATCCTTATCAAAAGCATAATTTGGCATCAGTGGCATAAATATGCCATTCATTAATGTCCAATCCATTGAATAATATCCATTTTTCTACCACTCTCTATTTATATCTATGTCATTACCCTTGTTATGTGACTGTCCAATTGTGTTTTAGATATGAGATTATTTTGACATCGTGTGTACGACGTCTAATAATCTGATTTGGAATTTTCCCTTAAAGGATTTCCCAATATTGAGCTCTACATTTTTCTTTGCGTGATATATGTGTTTTGTGCGATATAATATGTGTTCTTCTTGGTCATTCTCAAACAAGCATTAATACCACATTCGTAATAAATTGGGTTTTCAAGATTATATTACAAATGATCTTTATTAACTGTTTTGTAATACAGTAATCTAAAAATAAAACAAATGTGTCCGGCTATTTTCGAAACTACTGTGTTTTCCCTGCGTGGCATTATGGCTCCTTGCTTACAAGCATTATCCATACATTTTGACTATTTGAATAACTTTGTCCCTAGCATATAGTTATGATCCTAGAATCATTCGGCTGGGTTTTCCCTGAAAAGCAGCTGAAAAACGGTTTCAAAATGAATCGAGGTAGTATATTTCGAGAGAACAGCATGGCTGACGTAGGTTTAGGTGTTAATAAGTTGTTGAATATGTGGAGTATTCAGCGCAGATAGTAAGATTAGGATGAATGTACTCCCTATGTGCAGAATATGCGTTTGGGGATGAACAACCAAGTTATATGATCCACGATCCATGCAGAAGCCTACACCCACTATCGCGGATGTCTTTTGCACTATTTGCGGCTTTCAACTTTGTCCGAAGATGAAGTCTTTGATGGTGGGTATATTGGCTTTGTTATGTAACCAAGAGTTTCTTGGAAGTTTGGGGTAAATCGTATTCTGTTTTGTTGCCATTCTGAGACACTTATTTTATATCACCTTCAGGGAGTTTTCATGAAGTTTATGTCTAAAGATCGGCTTCCTCGATATTTTTAATCCTGTTTCACAAAAGACCGATGATCAGTGTTGATGATCGGTCGCTGCAGATCATCGTTCGAGTAAATTGTTTTCACATTAACGCGTATTATCAGTTGTCAACATGAATCTGAGAAGTACGCAGCATCGCGTTGCTGTAGTTTTGTGCGTAAGAAGGAACGAAAATCCAGAAGCATATGGGTCCATCCTCTAAGTCTACACAGACCAATAAAAGGCGCTATGGTCACCCTGTCTTAAAATTTAGGAGAAGATCAACGCAAATTCTTTTTGTATTTTCGGATGTCCATTTCTTCTTTTGACGACCTGGACGACAAGCTGGTTTCAATTTCTTCAGTGGAACGATTGAGTGTAGCTCTAAGGTAAGTTTTTGAAAATATTTATTATACTTTTTAAATAGTCAATAATAATAATTATATAGGCACTGAATTATAATATTTTATTGATTCAATAAAAAAGGGAAAACTAAATGCGAATAATATGGAGGACTTAATACTACGGCTTGCAACACTGCATCAAAACTACAACTGATGATACGGCTGCATGTGAAAATCTTTATCAAATTACTCCGACTCCAACCCATTTTTTAACGGTCGACCGATGATACGCGGACATGTGAACGACACATATAAAACAATTAATTGGACAGATTGTTAGTTATGATCATCAGTCATTTGCGAAACGGGCATTAGTAGTTGATACTATATTTGTTGTACATCTTGAATACTGTCAAGATCAAGTCCATATCCTCAACAAAACAGTTGGCTCAATTTTCAAATTCGGGAGGTGATTGCCCGTATAAAATTATGATAAGTCTATCCTATAACAATTTCCTCTGTCCACCCCCTTCGGAGATATCACCTCTACAAGGTGGTGAGTAAAATTGAGATTTAATTTATTTTTTCTCAATTTTAAGTAAAGATAGAAACTTGAAATTTTGTAATTTCCGTGCCCTCGCAAAGAACTAACCACCGATATTTTTTAAACATTCCTGTCACATTATAAGGGGATGAAATTAGCATCCCTTATCCTATTTAATATCAAATCTTTTTTCCGATATTTAGTTTTGTAAAATAAAAATACTACCTAAAATCTTATCTTAAAGTTTTTTCCTAGAACCAATAGATTCGGTGAAAAAACATACATATTTTCCTTAACAGGGTATCATATCATGACAAAGAAGTATCCTTGCACAAACTGTTATATTGTTTTTCAAATATCACTCCAATCATTATAAAGATTCTAAAAATAGGTTGACAATTTAATCATTTTAATGGTAACGATATTGACATTGAATAGGCTACTTTTGAAATAATTTATTGTTGCAACTCAATAATTAAATATTGTACATATTATAAATAAAATGTCAATTATTTTCCATTCTGAACGATTATTGTAAACCGCCTGTAATCCCTACGCTCCTGATAAAACGATTTCGTTTATAGCCGTAATTCTTCCATTTTTATCTATCCTCTCTCTTTTTTTTTATCTATACGTTGAAGGTATAAGTGCCCATACATTATTCCTTTTTAATAATAACTGAAATCATTCCTCATTTAATTCTAACGTAAAACAATAATCGCCTCGTAGTCAACGGGAAAATGTAAGGGGCACATGGCATACCAGTGCGAGGCAATCTAAAGTCAGCGTAGATTATTACAGTTAAAATAAGGATAATTCAGTGCATTACTCTTTTTCTCTAAAAGGATATCATAACCAAGCAAAAGTAGAAAACGTCGCCGAGACTGTACCAACGTTGCCAAATATTCGGTGCCGCGGGAAAATTTAAAATGTTACCCTGTACATCGGACGCATTGAATTATGTAGTAATATACTTAATAGACGTAATATATCAAATAATTTTAGATTGGCTTCAGTGCATATGACATGAATCTTTTACAGATTACCTACGTACGTATATTTATTTTTTTAAATATTGGTGATCATCTGATGGTAAAACTAATTTACAAATAAGTAATAAAGCTATCGGTTGTATGTTTACGGTTTCAAGCCCTGAAGCTCTCTACAAAATGTTGTGAAGTTTGCACCTCTTGTGATGTTTGCATTCATATATATTTATGTGAATGCAAGTTTTTTGAAGAAACAAGGTTCTTGTGCAAGCATATCCACATCATTTTGTCAAAACAAATTTGAAACAAACAAATAATAACGATTTGCTATCTGATTCTTTGAAATCAGAAACAACAATTGGCCAATGCCTATCAGCGTTTTCGCAAGAACCATGTATCATTGCTAACAAAAACCAGGACAAAAGGATAGCGGAGAGCAGAGTTGGGAACTATTTAGAATAAAATAATTTAAAATATTGAATGGCATTTTGTGTTTTTCATTTTGAATAAATCTGAAAAAATGTTTTGCATTTTAAATAGTTTATATTTTCCACTTTGCATGAGAAAGTAAAATACAAAATGCTTCGGGAGCGAACTTCATATAACCTGCCAGATTTGGAACATTTGACAAATCCTGACATCATAGGCAGCAAAGCCGACCTGTCTGTACCTGTCCATCGTTCGTTGGCTAAATTCACCTAGACGGAAATTCCAAAATATTTATTTGAAGAACTTGAAACTTCCAACTCTGATGACCCCAATGATAATGTAAATAGTTTACATTTGCAAGGTGTCTTTAGTACTTACAAGACACTTGAATAGAAATATGTATATATATATATATATATATATATATATATATATATATTGTTTCTTTTTTTTGGTTCTTGGTCTTTTTTATTTAATTATATATTGTTTATTTTGTATTCTTGGGATTGAAGACCATTTTTAAAGACATATAACTAGTAGTTAATACATTTTTATTTAACGTTTCGGTCTTTCCATGACCTTCATCAGAAATAAAATTTTTGTTAAAACTTCGACAGAACGTTCATTTAATTATTCAATATATTTTATAGATGTTTAGGACGTATCACATAACAGAATATAACTCACACACAAACAAAACGAACATTTTAAAAATATGACAGTCATTGATGAAAATTTGTATTGGAATATATATATATATATATATATATATATATATATATATATATATATATATATATATATATATATATATATTATAACGTATATGTAAGGTAGAAACATTATTATGAGACAGAATAATTAGAAATTGCTATATAATAAAACAGTAGACTATATTTTACTAGGGAGATAAGAATGAGATATTAAAATTGCTCATATTTATTAGATAATTGTAAGTATCTTCACTCAATTTGCTAATACAGCTTTCATATAATTAATAATTCAAGGAAACTTTACAACTTGCAAAGAATTAAACAAAAAGAAGCATTACCTTAAATCATAAATCCGAAACCATAGAATTAAGATCATCCATTTGTATCAAATACTTTATAAGAATATAACATTTAACACATAATCTGAAAAAGAAATAAGAATTAATAAACATTCAAACACTATTGTTCAATATTATAACACAATGTTTACAAAGAGATATGATTAGAATATTTGACGCTGTAATGTCAATATGTTTCAATGACAAACGCTGACATTAGAGTAATTTCATAGAACTAATAAGTTTAAAAGTATATAAAATGAATGTAAATAATCAGTATAGAGAATATTGACAAATTGTTCAAAGAATTTATGTGAATGGCTAAATATAATCGTAACAATAATTAATTGTAATAAGAAAATTAAACTAAGCATTGGTATATTAAAGACTATTGTATTTTATCAATGTAAACTATTCGTCCCATTACAATCAAATGAATTTTATAGTAAACTAACAATCAAGTGAAACTTATTTTGATAGATAAGTAAAGATATTCAAGAGTAAATAAAAATGAAATCATAAAATAGTGCGTTAAACAAAAAGTGATTGGTTAGAAATAATATGACGGAACAATTTCAATCAACAAACAAAGTGTAACAAACATTTTAAAGATAGTGAGCTGAAAAAAACAAAAGACTGATTGTTTGTTGAAAAAAATTGAAGAAAAAAAGAGTTGGTAGCTTGGCGTCGGTTCGAGGAGGTTGATTGGAGCAGCGTCCCGGAAAATTTTAGAAATTATCCCCAAATCATGATATAAAAAGTAAGAAACCAATATCAAAATATACTATAGTACTTACCAAGTATATACAGCTGATTTTCCTGAGAGAGAATCAATTCTTCCAAAATTTATCCGACTAGAAACTTCGGAAGCAGCGTTCCAGATTCCAGAAAAGGCATATCCTAGTTTCAGGACACAAGGTCAGTGCGCATTGTTACATATAACAAGAGTTAAGAACTCACTAATTACAATCCAGTGTTTAAAAATCTCATGAGTAAAATAAACTTTGCGAAAAAGATATATCTGAAAAGGAATCATAATAGAAACTTAATACAACTATACAATTAAATAAATTTCAATAGTAAATGGCCAATCTAAATAAACAAAATTAAATACTTACTCATTTCAAATAAAAACTTAAGAAAGATGCATCTGATTTCATCTATGTAATATTTCTATTCTATGTATATAAAACTAATAACTTTTTCTTGTACCATATTGTAACTATCTGTATGCATAAGTCGTTTCACATAAATTCTGTACATGTGCTCTAAATATCAAATATTCGTTGGTATAACGTTAAGCAGGTTATAAAATCGAACAGGCGTAATTCGTATATGAAGCGTTCGTTTAATGCATCAACACGTGATGCTTTAAGCATGCGCATAGCATACCATACATAAATGGATCGATAATTTTAACTACACTGAGGCGTCGTATGATAATTTTTACAATATAAAAAAATTCTCGTTAATAAATAATTAAATATTTTTACAAGTAAAGTGTTTCTTTTTATTTAATGACGAATTTATTCAACAATAGAGGAACCCAAGACCTGAGAGAGTTTCATACATACATACATGCTGAACAAATACCTTAAAACAATTAAATTAAAAAAATCAAAATCAATAAAATCAAATAGAGCTAGCCTTATAAAAAAATAAAATGTGTAGGAGTATTCAATAATTTCCATAACTACAATAACAATTAAATTTAACAAACAAAAACAATTCAACAATATTAAAACTCTAGAGTAGAGAGGTATATGCAATAAATTGGCTCCCAACAACGTGGTGCTATTTGAAAAATTGATATAATAAATACTCTTATCATAAATACTCACACTATGCAACAATATATATATTATATATTCTATATTCTTTAATAATATTTGCCCCACGTTCGGGTGACTATTATTATATATTCTACTATGTTTTAATTATATACTATATATGAATTTATATGATGTGAATTTTATTTGTTGCTGTCGTCACAATTTGTGATAGTACTGCACTAATGTGAAAACACCTTTACCGCTAAATATAACCTATTAAATTTTATGACAGCAGTTGTCAAATTAATATGCCCGGCTCAGATAAATATTAAATTTTATATTATGAAAGATAAATCAATACACAATCAATTAACCCACTCTTATCTCAGGGAGGGATCAAAGATTTCAAATAAGAATTCAAATTTATAAATTTCCAAATAATTTTCCAAATTACGTATTGCACTATACCAAATCTAAAGTAACTGTTTGTCCAATACACTATAAGACAATTAAATTCTTATGACACATATGAAATTTACTGTCAGGAAATTAACCAAATGTCACTAATTATACTAAATTTTCTCTATCATAAAAATTATCAAATATAATGAGAATGAATGTGAAAAAATAACCAAAGAGATTTGGAATTCAAATTTATATAATCTATTATCAGATAACAATTACAAAATTAAAACTTTTCAAAAAAATATCATAAACGCATAAACCAACGATAGAATTTTCTATCAAACCTTAATATTAAAACAACCTATAATTAGAAATTTCCTATCTAAATAATTTATCCAAAAGTTGAAAATGTCTAATTTTATAATTGATATATGTCAATGTAAAATGCGCAAATTTCCTTGTAAATTGTCTGTTCTAAAATAGTCTTCACTTGACGTAGAATTTTATATAAGTAACGTTACTATAATTTCAATGTAAGTATTTAATCATAAGATGCATCTAATTTAGAAATATTTTTAAATACAGGCCTATTAATTCTCGAGAAATAATATAGATAATATGGACTGGACTCACCAACTAGTACTGGTAAACTCGTTCGTATTCTAAAAACGTTTTTTAGAATTTCAGGAACAACTTTTCTAAATCAATAATTTAGAAACCGGAAAAACCACTCGCACTTTAACGCTGTAATTCTTTGCGAATAATACACGCACTGGCTTTACAAAGGCAAGATATGTTGAACTGATAATAATCATACAAATTACTTTGATATTCTGAATTAAATTTGAGACAACTCTTATTCGATGTTATCTCGAGGGAATCTAAAAATCAACTCTATTTTAACTAAATTTGAGACAACTCTTATTTGATGTTGTCTGGTGGGAATATCAAAATCAACTCTATTTTAAATAAATTTGAGACAACTCTTATTTGATGTTGTCTCGTGGGAATCTCAAAATCAACTAACTAAACTGTTTCAATAAATAATTCTCCTCTCCTTTGGTTACCAAAAATTCTTTTTTAAAAAAAAATACAAATTTACGTTTCCATATACAAAGAGAGATTTTCATTATTTTAGTATAAATGCCATTTTGCTAACAGAGACATCTGTATTCTTGTTTTCAAATCGTTTTAAAATCTATCTATCATTAAGTCCATTCTGCATTAATGTCATACGAAATTGAAATGTCAAATTTTATTGGTATATTGAACCTTTCAAATTATTGATAATACAGTGTGTATCACTAGTATTACAACCAAATAAGCACATTTTCTTTATTTCTATGTTTTCTTTAGAATTTAGATAGAGGATATGTATTAATATATATATATATATATATATATATATATATATATATATATATATATATATATATATATATATATATATATAATAACACTGATGAAAATAGAAAGACGTTACCTTAGTATACGTAAAAAGTGTGAAAACACTATATCATATATTAATAAATTGTTAAAAAATCTGTTTGTCCAAAAATATATTTGAACATTCATAATAAAATACTAAAAAAGAAAATTTAAAATCATTATTCATATAGTCAATATTAACTAGAATATAAAATTTTAGCAATTAATAACTCTTAAAGAATTTAACACATTGATATATATCCAAGATGACATAACCACAATAAATATTTTATACGTCAAAACTTGAATCAATCAATATAGCCACAGGAAACAGGAAATATAGTTAAAAAATTGTGATTGAGAATGTGTCATTTGAAAATCAATACAAAATTAGTAAATTGAAATAAACAAATAAGGAAGAATTTATATAAAAGGAATTATTCAATAAATCTAAGATATTATTTAAAAAGAATTACAAATAGAAACACTTGAATTTATGTTGTATAATAAATTTAATAGCCATAAATGTAAATTATTGTAAGAGACTTATTTCATAAAAAACCGTGATATTAGGAAAGAAAAGAGCTTTAGAAAAAGTGAAAATTATGAACTATTTATGTTATCGTAAGTGTAAATAACCGCATAGAACTCGAATTTCAAAAAAAAAACATTTATAACGTGAAAGACATTTCTAAATACCGGAAGTGAAACAACAATCTAGGGAGACAGGTAGCTATGAAATAGATAGATGTTGAAAAAACAAAAAGAGATCGGCGTCACCTGAGGGCTAAAAGTATTATTGCCATGGTTAATGTAACATTAACGAATAATAGTTATTCGAAAGCTCGGGAATAAATATCTAAAAGAGTTTACTCTGGTGTTTTATTGCCCCATCCCCACCAATATAGTTTATTTCAACATTACACTTTATTTAAGTGAAGCAACTATTTTATTTATTATAAAGGAAAAGGGTTTATGATAATGGTGAGTTTAAAAACGACATTTTGCAGGTGGATTAATCTTAATAGTTCTTATAATTTGCAAAAATAAATATGCCAAAAGGAAAACGAATGTATATGGACGTCTACAAGAAATGGTTGTACACGCAGTTTTAGAAGTAAAGCGAAAAGTTGCGATTTCACAACAGTTTGGCTTGCCCACAGTGTATCAAAAACAATTTCATGTTATAATGAAAGGGGATATGTAGAAATACTGTCCAAACCAGGAAGGACCACGGAAACTACGTTATGGATGGATAGGAGAATCAAAATAATTTCTCAGAGATCCGTGGTTGTCAGAATCAAGGGTAATTGCTAAAATTCCCGAACTGGAAGTTAGTGCGAGCACTATTCAACGATGATTAGTTGAGGCGAAAGTTTATAGCAGATGTTCAGCCAAGAAACCGGTGGTTTCCGAAAGAAATATGTGTGCCATGCTTGCATTTGCACAACGCTATTTAAACTGGACAGTGCAAGATTGAGAAAAAGTATTGTTTAGCGACGAAAACGTTACCAAATTTCTAATTCTGATAGAGTGGTGCATATTAAGCGTCTGGTTAATACAACATTGATCCCAAAGTAAATTTAAATTATACCAATAATAAAGCACAGACAAGAAAGTGTGCTTGTATGGGATTATTTTTCTTGGAATGGAGTAGAACCACTATATTTTATGAATGGGACTATGGATCGCTTCGTCTACAGGAAAATACTACAAAACATTATGTATCCCCATGCTGAGCGGAAGATGCCTTTGCAATTTGTATTCCACCATGACAATGACCCAAAACATTCATTTCACCTTGTTCAGGAGTGGTTTCTGGAAAAGCATGTCCAGGTTCTTCAGTGGCCAGCACAATCACCTAACCTTAACCACATTGAAAACCTTTCGGAAGAGGTAGAACGTATTCATACAAGATTCC
Source organism: Galeruca laticollis (assembly GCA_963921935.1). Lineage (NCBI taxonomy): Eukaryota > Metazoa > Arthropoda > Insecta > Coleoptera > Chrysomelidae > Galeruca > Galeruca laticollis. The sequence goes on along the minus strand of OY998178.1, from coordinate 222,932,535 downwards.
CAAATAAACAGTGTTTAATTAATAAAATTTATTAAGTTTGGATTAATAAGCTGGCTAATAATACTATTCAAGGTTTCAATTTCATCAATGCCGCATCGTTGCCAGAAAATTATAGCCAACAATGGATATCCGATTAATTATTAATAACCTGTTAACTTGTTGTAGGTATAACCCATTAATCAGTATTGTGATTTCTGAGATGTAAGTAAATGAAATAAAAAAATCTCGAAAGTTGCTTTATTTTTGTGTGTACCTATTGTTTAGATAAGTTACTTCTTTCTCACTTATTTAACATTTGGAAATAATCTCATTTCACCTATTGCAGCAGCCTACCATGAAGTCTTAAACTAAATATATTTTAATTTCCATGGTTGCTCATTTTATTAGAAATATTTGATTTTATTATAAAAGTTGTTTCACTTTTGGTCTAATATTGTATACATATATAGATTGCGGCTTTCTACTATATACCTACATTTGATTCGAAATAGCAGTCTGACCATATCTCGAAGAGGACAACTACTTTCCTGGCTAATTCCACACTGAATATTGAATTACAACCCATTCGAAGAACGTGACGTTGATCGACCCTCTTGTCTATACAGACATCTGTGTTGTTTCGCAATGGTATGAAGGGGATGTAATTCGACATTCTGCACGGTATTAGCCAGGAAAGTAGTTGTCCTCTTCAAGGAAGTCATACTGCTATTTCGAAATTATTAATATTTCGAATCAAACGTGTTGGTGTAAAGTAGAAAACCGCAATTTATATATCATATATTGTCACACCTCGTATTTTATGAAATTTTATTATACAAATTGAGCTGAAACATGAAAAAAATATTTCTACAAAAAAACATCAACAAAAACTTGTACATTGGAATTGTCTGTATATTATAAACTAATATATTTATACAATAATAAATAATTCACTAATATGTACATTTTAATTTTTGTAGATCAGCTTTGATGGTCGAGATGGAGAAATTTTGCCTCAATCGAAAAAATAGGTAGTTCATATGACTAGATAAAATACTATTCCTTATTTTAAATTTTTTACTCCAAATAACGCTGTTATTTATTTTTTAAAGTTCTACAAAATTTAACTTTGTGATTGTGTTTTTAAAAAAATTATCCATCTACTAAAGTATTTTCATTATTTTCACCATGTTCTTCCTCTATTTTTTTTAATGATAACCCTTTTACTCTATAGACTTGCGCATTTTCAATACCAAGTATTTTCGCCCATTGATGACCTGCAACAGAAATATATAAGTGAATACAGCATCCAGCTAATAATAATTACAGGCCTGTTTCACCACGTTCTGATAAGTCTCGGTATAGCTTAAACTGAAGCTAAAACGTAAGTTGTGTCAGTATGTCAAATAACAAAGACAAAAGTTATGATTAAGCTATCAGAAGCTGCTGAAAAGGAACCTAAGGCCTTTAGATGATTCTAATAGTTAACTTAAAATATCTAGTTAATGAATTTAAATTGATAGTTCACAAACCTGGTGAAACTTTAACATCTTCCTCTGATTTTACATCATAATATTTAGCCCAATCTGCTTTACCCTTATATATCATATATGCTACAAAACCAAAAGCGTTCCAAGCAATAATTGAATAAGCGATAGCTATTCGTTGCCTCCAAAGAGCTGCTCTATCTACAGGAATAGGGTTTGTATTCCTTCTAACATATTTCCTCAACCATCTAAGTCTAAATAAAGTCATTTTTATTTAGGTAACTATCATAACCCAAAATCTAAAAACTTCTTCTTTTTTTTCTTCATTATCGAATGGTAGTAAATGTGTTTTTTGATAAGGCCGTTCCACAGATTCAAACGCTTCCTTACATATTGAAGGATGAGAAACCCGTAGAACATTTTGGGTCCGCTCAGGAAACATAACCGTTGAGTAAATGTTCAGTGAGCGAAACTCAACATCAGTGGGACCGCGTGTCCCCTAAAATTCTATAAATCGAATCAATTCTATAAATGACTTGCACTGCTGTTCAAAAATTATCGCTTAAACGCTAAACTACCTCTCGCAAGAAGTCGAGACGTTGGGACATATGGTGCGTTCTTTATGAGTGATATCTCAGATCACTTCAGTTAAGGTGATCTGAGATAAAGTGATGTGAGTAAGCACCAAAAAGAACGACATCTCAATTGAAGCGCGCGATCTGTCGATAGATTTAAACTATACGACAGATTCGTATCAGCATCTAATAATGTTAATTAATGTATCCATAATTTGTAACAAAAGAAAAATAGATTATGTGTGTTTATTGTTTATATGTCAATGGTTAAAACCTTAGATAACATTGGTTAAAACCTTAGATAACATTGGTTAAAACTACAAATAAACCAAGCAAATAAATATTTCTTCATCCCCTCCACTTTATTTCCGACTCAATTCCAACTGAAACCCCCTTACAACACATTCAGCATCGGTGAAGGGGGAGGAAAAATCTCAGCTCACTTAAAGTGAGTAAAACAAAAAGAACGCTCACATTACTGATGTGAGCTCAGATTAACTGAGATCTCGGACAAAAAGAACGCACCTATTGGTGCGTTCTTTTTGAGTGAGATCCATTGAATATTCAATGGTCCAAACAAACAACCATAGAGAAAATATAATATATTATTTGTCTATGCTAATAATCTTTGCCACCCCTTTGAAGGTCTAAAAGCGTCAAAGCAGGAATGATACAGCCAATGATATTAAACAATGCAGCGTCTCGTGATTCGCATGCGCGTATTGTTCTTGGCCACCTACGGTGCAGACGTATATATGTCGGTACTCTGATGATCGCCACGCTTCCGTACCGCTAGGCGCAGTATATTTTATTTATATGTATATGTTGCAAATAGAGAAAAAGCATAATATTATTTGATTTCTCTATGAATTTCATGTCGCTCAGCTCTAGCGACAAAAGCTCAACAATTTCAGCTTTTTCACAATTTTTTTAAATCGCGGGAAGTTTAAAATACGGTCACGTGACCAGATTTATCGCTGGAAACTAGCGACGAGCGACTGCATGAGGCTACACCCTTAAGTTTTATTCATAGATAAGACAATATTATACACGGATAGATCGGAATCTTACGTTAAAACTCGAGGTCCCAGAGAACCGGTAGCGCCCTTACGGCTGGAGGATCAATTAAATTTGGCGCGGCGGTTCTTTTGAATCTATAATTTTTCTTTTTGAATTATTTAATAAGAGCCCCGATTCTGAGAATCGAATGAAATTATCGAATGACCTCGAATATTTGGTGCGTTCTTTTTGACTGAGATCTCCAGTTATAAAGTGTCTACAGCAAACTTTCTGGTGCTTCAATGTAGATTCGGTCTGATCGTCTCTCTTTATTCCTGCAGTCCATGCCACATATATCCATGCAGCCCTGCGAAGTTTGGTCAAAACGTTTTTGTTAGTTAGAAACCTGTGTTTTGTCTCTGCGGGAACAAAACGAAACTTCATCACGATTAGAACGGCTTCCACAACCAACTACAATACATATCGAAGACTAACACCACACTATTTAAAAACCACAATTTACAGCCAATAAACATAAAGAATAGTATATTAAAGTATAAGTGTATAAAGAGGTCTTTCAAAAACGCGCGCTTTTCGAGCACGACGGCGTATCCACGAATACTTTACGCTATTTTTTTATTGGTGCACTTTGAAATCATTTTTTTTTATTTACAAGCAAATCGCATCTACCACTGGGGTAATTAGCGACACAAATATGGGTTGTTTATAGTTTAGTTAATATGTTAATGTCACTTGATATTTAAAAAGGTTCTGTGTATTACAGTTTTCGCCAAGAACTTGGTCTAAATTGTGTTGGTTTAGTACGTTTTTTGTGGGATGTAGAAAAACAGAAATAAACTTTGACATTTATTACTTCTGTAATAACAAAACAATCTACGTTCGTCTATATTCTCAAAACCTTCTAATTAAACAATTTTTTGTAACTGTCACCTGTCTATGTCAAAATCATAATATAATCTACTAAAGGTGGCTTCACAATAACTACCACATTAAGGTGAAGTCGTAAAAATATTTTAAATATATTCCAACATCCCCTCTATTTAAAATAACTCAAACCCTGACTTCTGGCACACGATAAATGTTTCTTCTTTTCAACTGCTTTTGTGAGGGAATCTGCAACTTGCCTATCCGTGGAAACATATTTCAAATCCAATAATTTTTCAGCAATTTTTTCTTTCAAGAAATGATGCCTTACATCTATATGCTTTGTTCTAGCATGGTATGATCCATTTTGTGCTAGATGTTGAGCTCCCTGATTGTCCACATGTATAACAGTTGCATTTGTATATTGTTGGAACTCCTCGCTCAATCTTCTCAGCCAAAGAGCTTCTTGTGCTGCCATGCTCATAGCCATATATTCACTATCGGTTGTAGAAAGAGCAACTGTTGCTTGTCTCTTAGTTGCCCACGATATGGCTGTGCCATTTTTCAGAAAAACATGTCCAGTAACTGATCTACGGTCATCTGGATTGCTGGCCCAATCAGCATCTGCGTAGCCAACAATCTCACTGGTTTTGTTTTCTGAACAATCAAATTTTAATCTGTACTTCAATGTACCTTTCAGGTATCTAATGATGCGTTTCACCGCAGTCCAGTGTAGTGGACCTGGATTTTGAGTAAATCTACTCACATTGTTGACAGCGTAGGATATGTCAGGTCTTGATACTTGTGCTGCAAATAAAAGACTTCCTACTACTTCTTGGTAAGGTACATTTGCCATTTTTTAAATGTCGGCTTCTGTTTTTGGTGACATATGCTTAGATAATTTTTCACCAAGTAAAACTGGGGTATCAATTGGGTTGCAATCCCACATATTATATTTTTTTATAATATTTTCTATATACAACTCTTGGTCTAACCATATTTTCTTATTCTTTCTGTCACGTGTAATCTGCATCCCAAGTACAAATCTGGCTTCTCCTATGTCCTTCATCTTGAACTGAGACATCAACTGATTCTTGAGACTGACTTTAGCTTCTTTGTCATTAGACAGAATTATCATATCATCCACATATACTGCTAGTATGATAATTATTGAATCAGTAAACTTGTAATAGATACATGGGTCTGTTTTTGATTGGGATAGATCACATTTTGTCTTGAGACATTCATCGAGCTTCAAATTCCAAACTCTGCTGGCTTGTTTGAGACCATACAGAGATTTTTTTAACCTGCATTGTTTGTTAGACTGTGAAAAACCTTCAGGTTGTATCATGAATATCTTTTCGGTAAGATCTCCCTGCAAAAATTCTGTAACTGCATCTAACTGATCAATATCCAAGTCGAATTCTGCAGCTAAGGCAAGTAAGTATCTTATAGATGTATATCTAACAACGGGAGAATAGGTCTCCTCATAGTCTATTCCTTTCTTTTGACTGCAGCCTTTTATCACTAACCTTGCCTTGTGTTTGACAACTGTACCATGAGCATCTTTTTTTGTTTTAAAAACCCATTTACATTTTAGTGGTTTTTCATCTCCTGTGTAGTCTACTAAGTCCCACGTTTTGTTTTCAATTAAGGCTGAATACTCTTCTTTCATCGCTGCTCGCCACTTGTCACTATCTGGTCTGCTAAGTGCTTCTTCAATTGTCTGAGGATCAGAAAAATCAACCGTTGTTGCATAGCTAACTTCATAATCATCAAGACTTTTTGGTAATTTCCTGTCTCTTTCACTTCTTCTTGTTGTGTCAGCTGGAACCTGTGCAACTTGGTCTGGAACAAAATCTGGATCCGAATGATATTCAGAGTCATTTTCCTGCTGTTCTTCACTATCAGATGGAAGTGAAGAAAATATTGACTCATTTTCATTGCTCTCAGAAGCTAGGTCACCCTGATCAAAGTCATTAACCTCTGGAACTATACCTTGATCTTCGGACAGTGCAGATTCGTCAGGAAAAACAAAAAATTGTTTATCTTGCTTTTTCTGAACCTGTTCAAGCAATAAACTGCCTCTTTCTTCTTCAAAAAATACAACATCTCTAGCCACGAAAACTTTGCCTGTAGAAGGATTATATAACCTATATGCCTTACTTTCAGTACTATAGCCAACCATTATACTGGCAATAGTTTTTCTATCTAACTTTTTGCGTATTTCTTTGGCTATATGTGCATGAACTTTGCATCCAAAAATCCGAAGCCCTTCTAGATTTGGTTTTTTATTACTCCATGCTTCTTCTGGGATTTTTCCTTCAAGGCATTTTGTAGGTGATTGATTCAAAAGATATACTGCTGTATGAGCAGCCTCAGCCCAGAAACTGTTGGGTAATTTGCAATCAATCAGCATACATCTAACTTTTTCCACAATTGTACGATTGAGCCGTTCTGCTTTGCCATTCTGCTCAGCTGTCCTTGGCACAGTCAGCTGATGTACAATACCAGAGTCTTTCAAAAATTGTTCAAACACAGTACTTAAGTATTCACCCCCGTTATCAGTGCGAAGTGTTTTTATTGTTTCACCAGTCTGGTTTTCCACTAAATTTTTGAAAGTCTTGAAACAGCTAAAAACTTCATCATTTGCTTTCAGAAAGTACACAAATACTTTGTGTGTATAATCATCTAAGAAAGTGAGCATATAACGTGAACCTGCAATACTCTTGACCTCAATCGGTCCGCATAGGTCTGAATGCACTAACTGGAGAACTTCAGTTGTACATGTTTCGCTATCCTTAAACGGTAGTCTTTGACATTTGCCCATTACACAAATTTCACATTTACCATTTGTATCTGCATTGGGAAAATTTAGCCCTGATGCCATACCATTTTTAAGTTTATTCAAACTTCCAAAACTTATATGTCCGAGCCTACGGTGCCATAACATAGAATTTACTGATGCATGACATGCTACAAGCTGATTTTTCAGATCAAGTTTGAATAGGTCTTTATCAAATATCCCTGTGGCAATAACATTTTGTTGAGAATCATAAATTTCACAACCAGTGGTTTTAAAGACTACAGAATAATTCTTCTTCACTATCTGGCTCACTGACAACAGATTGACTTTCAAGTCTGGCACATACAGGATATTTTTGATATTTGCATTGAGCGAATCTGACAAAGGTAAGGTGATGCTACCTACTTTGTTTGCACACATTATTTGATCATTTGCAGTGGTAATGGAGCACTCGGTGGTATTTTTCACATTTTCAAGTAAGTCCAAATTATTTGTCATGTGAATTGTAGCAGCTGAGTCCAAATACCAATCACTTTTGTTATAATCACAATTTGGTGCTACTGATAATGCAGAATATAGTGCCACACTATTTTTGTCTTTATCTTTGTCTTTGATTTTCTTTGGTTTATCACAGTTCTTAGCAAAATGTCCGTATTTGTTGCATTGAAAACATCTAACTGTTTTGTTTCTATTCACCGAGTTATAACCGTCACTCGTACCATTACAATTTCTGTTCCTATTTGGAAATTTTTTACTAAACATGGCAGTTTCTCCTTTATTCAACTTAATATCCTGCAGTAACTTTGTTTTAATGGAGTCTCCAGTTACTGATACTCCGGAACTTTCAATCCCCATAATCATAGGCTCATACTCAATGGGTAAACCAGCTAAAAGTATAGTACCGACCCATTCATCACTAACACTAAGACCAACACCAGACAACTTGTGGGCCGTGCTAACAATCTTGTTCACATAGTCTTCAACTGACTTGCTGTCCTCCAATCTGGTTGTGATCAATGTTCTTAGAAGCCCTACTCTTCGGGTGAGCCCCGTGTCCTCAAAAGCTTTGTTCAAAGCTTCCCATACACCTTTGGCGGTTTTCTGACTTTGTACATGTACATAGTTGATGGGATCTATCAGAAGAATGATTTTACTCCTAGCTTTTGTATCCTTTTGTTTGTCTTTATCAGTTCCTACAACGCAGTCCCACAATTCTTCTAGCTCCAGATACGTTTGAACTGCAAATTTCCAACTGTCGAAATTCTCACGTCCTAGCAACTTTTCAATTGGCGGCAACACAGTCGACATTCTGAATGGAAATTTGGCGACGAAAAACTTTTACACTCAACGGGAACCTGGGCCCATAACCTGTTGGTTTAGTACGTTTTTTGTGGGATGTAGAAAAACAGAAATAAACTTTGACATTTATTACTTCTGTAATAACAAAACAATCTACGTTCGTCTATATTCTCAAAACCTTCTAATTAAACAATTTTTTGTAACTGTCACCTGTCTATGTCAAAATCATAATATAATCTACTAAAGGTGGCTTCACAATAACTACCACATTAAGGTGAAGTCGTAAAAATATTTTAAATATATTCCAACAAATTGTTGCTGAGGTTGTTAATCATAATATAATCTACTAAAGGTGGCTTCACAATAACTACCACATTAAGGTGAAGTCGTAAAAATATTTTAAATATATTCCAACAAATTGTTGCTGAGGTTGTTATCTTGTCTTGATTGTTGGAATTTTGGGCAATCGGTTATTAAATGTTTGGCAGTAAGCTGGATCTTACATAATTCACATTTTGGGGGTTCACTTTTAGTAATTAAGTAACTATGAGTAAGTTTGGTGTGGCCTATTCGTAACCTGGTCAGTTTAACTTGAAGCGATCTTTTGTTTATTGGCTGCGCTCGAGGTTTCACGTCGCGTAGTTTCGATTGGGACGTTTGCCACTCGATTTGCCACAATTTTAGCACTTTTGATTTAAGTAGCGGTTTTATGTCGTTATACACTACCGTTTGCACTTCACTCACGGTTTCACTAATTGCTGCTTGTCGTGATTTTCGGACGGCTTCTTCGTTTCCTTGAAGGCCAGTATGAGAAGGAACCCAAAGTATTTCCACAAAGCTATTAGAATGTTGCAACTGCGATAATTCGACTTTAATTTGGAGGGCTATTGGATGTGTGGGATAAAGTTGATTGATAATATGGATTGAGTTAAGAGAGTCTGTTATTATGAGGGATCTTGAAGTATTTATGTTTTTATGTGAGTAAGTGCTTAAAGAATGACGTATAGTTCTCCAGTGCAGACGCTGCTTATTTCGGGTAATTTGCATTGTAGTGTACTGTTTTGCATGATCACTGCCGTGCCTACGCCATCAGAGGTTTTGGATGCGTCTGTATATGCGAGGTGAAATTGTGGATATTTGTCAAGTATGGAGGCAAATGTTTTCCTAATTAGGGTATGGGGGGTTTCTAATTTGTTAAACTTGCACAGTGAAGTGAAGTGTCATAAAATATTATCATTGTCATGTCATAAAATATTATCATTATAATTATTACTACAAAAAAATGGAAGTCCGTCCTCGATGCTCAGCCAAGTTTCGTGAAAGTTCATCCTAAATAGTATTTATTTTTATTTGACGTTACGAGATACTGCTGTCAGATCAATAATCAAAAAGTTTCTATATTTATATTTAAAAGGATACAACGTATATATGAATATATAAATAAATTTTGCAGAAAAAACCAAATAAGACATTGGTTCACAATGAAAATATACAATTTAAAAACTATTAAAAGAAGTTGTCATTGATACTTATTGTTGTTACCATAGGGTCTTTAAAAAACGCGCGTGTTTGAAAGTTCGATTTAAACACGCTGAGGCGTGCTTTAAATAGGTAATATGAGGCATCAATAAAAAAAATCAATTTAACATGGGTTAAACAATCACACTCTACAGTAACTTTGTTATTTATTTGACCGTCACCGCCATATTGAATTTATTTTGACAGGTCGTTGGATTGTTAGATGTGAGGTTAGATTGAATTAGTGTTTACCATCACTTGTTTTATTTGCTTCAGAGATAAGTACTTATTTCTGATTTGCTTAGAGTATTTTGCACATTGCTCGTATTCTATATTTTTAAGTGTAAGATTTAATTGAGGACACGATTTTTTATATTTGTTAATAAAAATGTGCGACAAAAGTCGTCAATATTGCTCAGTACCGCAGTGCAAATCCATAAGAAATAAAGACGTACAATTGAGTTTCCATCGATTTCCAGAAAGTGGAAAGTTTAGGGTAAAAATAAAAAATAAAAATGGAGAATTGGAAATGGTAGACGCAAGAAAAGCTTGGCAAAATAAATTAAGGATTGGAAAACCTATATCGAAATATATGTCAGTGTGTTCACTTCATTTTAAAGAAGAAGATTACATTCCAAGAAGTATGTTATTATTAAACTCCATATTTTTATTTGGAATTAACTATTTATTTATTTATAGGCGCAAATGTTCAGGTACAACGGCGGAAATTGAAGAAAATAGCAGTTCCATCGCTTAAACTGCCTGTTTTATCAATAGAAACAAAAGACAAAGGACTTCAGTCATCTTCATCTAGTTCATCCACTATCTCAAACAGGACAAAGAGGGTGTTATCCAGAAAATCGTTAAAATATAAGTATATGTTTGAACCAGAGGGAACCACAGATATATTAGAAAGTGATAAAATGAAAGTGCAAGACATTATTGAAAACAGCGAGCAAGACTTAAAAGCTGCAGGTGCTTTATTGCAGTTACAAAATAAAAGGTTACTAAAAATTGATGCTACTGTTCAAGTAAATAATCCTAAAATTGATGTTAGTGTTCAAGTAAATAATCCTAAAATTGATGTTAGTGTTCAAGTAAATAATCCTACAATTGATGCTGGTGTTCAAGTAAATACTCCTAAAATTGAAACCCTTAGTGCACTTTTAAAAACAAATAGAGACTTAAGTTCGTTCACAGGAATAAGTAATTTTCAAATTTTGGATGTTATCGTTCAAGCTGTAGATATGGTATACAAAGATCAACGCACACGTAGATTATCACTAAAGGACAGAATAATTTTAGTATTTGTAAAATTAAAACTTAATCTGTCTTATCATGCTTTATCTGTTCTATTTGGTATTACTGAAAGCTTATCAAAGACTTATTTTTGTGAATTAACACCTATTTTAGGAAAAATTTTGGCACAAAACATTCCATTTCCAGATTTAACAGAGATTGCAAAAATATTCCTTCGTCATTCAAAGACTTTGAAGATGTCAGAATAATTTTGGATTGTATAGAAATACGTTTACAGAAACCAAATTGTTTATGTTGCTGAATACGTTTTAATTTGCAATACAAAGCCAAACCATTGAATTTATCACTGGAGTATCTCCTGGAGGATTTTTGTGAGTAAAGCTTCAGAGCATCAGACAACATTATTTTTGCAAAAATTAATTTAATATAAAAATGATAAAGCGGAAGGACAAAATAATGGTTGATAAATATTTTGTTATTGATATCTGCTGTAAATATAATACAGGGCTTATTATACCGCCATTTAAAAAAAATGCACAGGGAATTTACATTAAATAGAAAAAAAATCTAGAGTACACATTGAAGTGAAAAATTAAACTGAAACTTGGTGCCATACATAAGTGACATTTTTTATGTATATGTAGCCTAACAAATTTCTCAAGTCCAATATTAGCTGATAAGTTTTAGTATGAAAAATATAAAATAAAATATTATTGTTTTAGTGCTTGTTCATATCAATTCCACAAGAAAACCTAACTTTAAATTATGAGTTTTAACAAACCAGGGGAAGGAGAGATTTTGTTTTTGTTACTTATTTTTGGAAAATTTATTTCAGTAAAAAGGTAACAATTATTTCTTTTATATACCAAGAATATTTTTTTTGTTGGTGGTGCATAGAAATACATTAGGAGTGAACTCCACTAACTTATACTTGTTTTCGGAAATTGTCATTAAGCTTCTGTTTCTGTTGTGGCGCATAAAAAGTGGATGCTGCTTCCATATATTTTTTTCCGAAATTGTCTTTGGGAGGGGCGAACTTTACTTTAAATTATGAGGATTAACTATAAGTAAGGGAAGGGGGGGATTTTGTTTTGGTCGGTGGCGCATATGAGTGCGTTAGGAGTAGACCCCACAGCCCTATAATTTTTTCGGAAATTGTCGCTGGGGGGAGGGGGCCAACATTACTACCTATAATAAGGTTTAACTAATTAGGGGAGAAGGGATCTTTTTTTCCTTGGTGGTGCATATAATTGCATTATAAGTGGATTCGGCTGCAGTATATTTTTTTGCAAATTGTCATTTGGGGGAGGGGCAATTTTACTCTGAATAATGCGATACTACTAACTGTGGGGGTTGGGGGCAAGCGTTTATTCCCCCCCCTTCCCCCCATAAAGAAATAGCTGTCTCTCGGGGAATTTGGTGCAAAGAAAATCATTCATGGTGAGAATCTTACTAGGCGATGTGAAAATTTGGTTTCGAGTTCTGAAAGGTATGTATTTATGCATATATCATGGTGTTTAGCGAAAATATAGGTTCTTTTTTGTAAAATAACGGTATTTTTGTCATTAGCGTTCTCTCCATTTCATGTTTTTTCTGGAATGTTGCCGCTCGGCAACATATCATGCATTTATGAGTGGTATTCTACAGGTAATTCTTTTTTTTTTCGATGATGATGACGATTTGCCATTGTCGACCTATTTGCCATTCAAACAGAAGAAGGCGCAGGTGAACTCACTAAAAAAATACATTGACTGGAAATCCAAGTCCTTGGAGTTGAATGAGGATCAGTTATGCTTTTATGGGGATACTGAGTTGTTTGCTGAAATAATGCCATTAGAAACTCCTTCTCAGGTATTCTCATTATTTTTCTCAGAAGAACTAATAGCAAAGATTACTGACCAACTTATATTGAGTGCAAATTAAGCCAGAGAAACCAGCTACTTTTACGGAAAACGACATGAAAAATCATTATTTTTACATCTCTGGTACAAATGCCCAACGTCAGGTCATTCTGGAGTGAAGAATTGAGATGTGCAGCTATGGCATTTCAACAATAATGTTACCTTTATTCCTCGTTATCAACCGGGACACGATAGGTTTTATAAGATCAGACCTCTCGTTGACTACTCGAACACAATATTTTCTTCGGTAGCTTTAGAGTAATGTGTGTTAGCATTGAAGGGCAAATGTGAGGCACTATATGAAGCAATATATGCCAATGAGGATTCATCTCATAATTGGGGCTTCAAATTTTTTGTGATGTTCATTCGAGCTTTGCCTATAATTTCGAAATTTATACTGGTGAACAGAAATATGATCAACCTGATGATGAACCCAATCTTGGAGTTATTCCAATTTGGTTCTTCGTTTGGCCAGAATTATTCCTCGCCAGAAGCATTAGACTTTATCACGACAATTATTATACATTCTTGCAGCTAATGGTATATTTGGCCAAAGAAGGAATTCTTTCTTCGGGCACAATACTACGAAACAATACCAAATTGTCAACGGAAGCTGCTATGAAGGAATCGGATCGTGAAACAAGCCACGAGTTGGTTGCTTTAGTGGACGGAGTTGATATTTCTACTGTCGTCTGGAATGATAATAAATATGTGACTTTAGCATTATCGTTTGCAGAAAAAAAAACTACCACGAAAGTGAAACGGTTCGATCGCAAAGAAAAAAAACTGTCGAAGTGGAGTGCCCATTCATTGTTTCCGCGTATAACTGACATATGGGAGGTGTTGATTTGCTGGATAGCTTATGGGAAGGTATAAAATAAAATGCAAAAGTCGCAAATTATACATTCGTATTTTCTATCATATATTCTGGATTTGAGTTTGGTAAATGCCTGGCTACTCTACAAACGAGTATGTACTTTTGACAAAACAACCTGGTTGCAAGCTGAATTCAGAGCCGAAGTTGCTACTAATTTGTGCAATGTGAGAGCGCCCCTTAGCAAACGCGGTCGTCCAAGTACCAGCCTGGAAAACCAATTAAAAGAAAAATAGGTCCAATGAAGCACGTGCTGCCGATGGAAGTTCGTACTTACCAAATGGGGCACTGATCAGTCCTTCAAGAAGCCAAAATAAGGTGCAAGTTTCCAAAATGTAAAGGTTTTACCCAAATGCGGTGCAGATCTTTGTCTCAATAAAAAAAACATTTAAAAACTTTCACGTGTCTCTTACTCTGTAATACATGCTGTTACCGTTTGGCAACGAACATTTTTTTGTGAAAATAAAGAAAAGAACCACTGACCTATAAACAACAAATGGAAGGATAATGCAATTTGTCAGTATTACGCTAAATTGAATTCGCGCATACCACGTGATCTCTTGGAAAAATTGGATCCGGAGCATGCGCAGTCAATCTACCGTACAGGACCGGCCTTGCAAATAAATAATACTATTGAACTGGTACAGTACATACTTATGTTTTATTTAAATAAACTGAGAAAGTCTTATTTGTAAGGACTGAATTAAAATTATAAACTTGTTTATATAAAAATAACATAAAATAATTACAGAATGAATTTAGACAGATTGTGATTTATATTTTATCAACACTTTTTGTGGAAAAATTGTAATTGTTATATTCTTGATATACCTACATAATCAGAGATTAGTAACCTTTTATACATCATAATTGAGTGGGTATATTTAACTCTACTTATACAGACAATTTCATTCCTATTTTATAAATGAACGTTTGGTCAGACAGAAGAGTTCAAAAGTGATAAATGTTACTTTTTACCAATTTTTTCTGTATACATATAAGTTAATGTTGAATAATACACACCTTTTTCAAAACGAAATATTTATTCGGCAGCAATTAATTCCTGATAAATATATTTTACAAAAATCCCAATGGCACAGGACCAATCGGACAGGCTTATTTCAGTAACGTTTTTGCATAAAACCTAAAATAAAAAATTAGATACAAAAGTAATAGAATGTTTTGAGATGTACAAAAAACCAAAGTAACATTTTGGCATCAAATCAAAAACAAAATAATTAAAAAAAATTCTGGTAAATTTGTGAATTTTCTTAAATAAATGTTTTAATGTATGATTTAGAGAAAAATGTTAAATACAAAAGTTGTAGAACGTATTAAGGTCTATGAAAAATATTAGTAACTTTTTTGCGTCAAAGGAAATACGATTTTTTTCAACTTTGACAGGCCGCCATTTTGTTTTTACTGGGCCGATTTGGCTCATTATCAAACTCGTCTAAATGAAAGTTTCATATATGGATATGGAGACAGATAATCAATCTTAACGAGAAATAATGCAAGAAAACAGAAAAATTCAATGAAAATTAACCTAAAAAGAAGATTAGATTAATGCTGTGAAATGAAGTATTGAAATGAAAAGAAAAGGGTGGAAGAGTTTTGATTACAATGAAAATACTGTGAAATGAAATTTATGTTATTTCTCAATTTTTACTACTAATTGTTTCCAGTTACTTATTCGGACAATGGGGATCTGAAACATTACATTATCAATGACCCTCAAACAACAAAATATTGAGTAGACACCAACCTAGGTTCATGTGTGTTAAAAATCATGAGTGGTTTCCTAGGACCAAGCTTCTTGGTAGGTATGGCACTTGATTTCAAACATAGTTTTCCTTTGACATAATGGAAGCTGTCTTCTGAAAAATGCTCACTGCATATCCTATTACTATGATGGAGTTTTTCCAGAGTAGGATCTCTTCCAATGGCTCTCATCCATGGCCTATAGCACTTAGAAGTTAAGCTGTAATCATAAATGGGTTGGAATAATTTTGTATGATGTAAAAATAATTCATTCAAACAATGATCCATTGTTTGAATAATTAAAAATATATCGTACCAGAAATAATCCACTCCATCAAGGTCTCCTTGGTTCTTACAAAACATCACCATGCGGTTCTTCCCCATTATGGAAAAAACTGATGAAAAAAGTCTCAAAAAGTTCAGTAACGCTTATGACTGTTGGTAATGAAACACAGTTCACAAACAGTAGTAAAACGATAACGGCAAAACGAAAAACAAACATAAATTTTAATAACGTTGGTTATAATCTAACGATTCATACGTACGAGAGCGACTAAATATGAAAATGTCTGTGCCAGCTCTGGTAAAATCTGCAATAAGAATTAACATACGTATCAACAGCACACCAGATAATTGATTCCAGACATCCACTGTGACGTAGAATACATAATGCGCATGAGCCGTATCCAATTTTCAACACTCGCATAGTAGCCGTAAAAATTCTTCGCTCATTCTAATATATTGTCATTCCATTTGTTGTTTATAGGTCAGTGAAAAGAACACGATTTAAATTGTTTTTTCTATTTTCCCCATATTAAGATCAATTCAATATACGGTAGAACCCCTATTAACCGGGCGGCGGATTTCCCGTTCGGCATTTTAAATTGATCATCCGTGCGCGGATTATCCGTGGCTGCCGGGCAGAGGTCGGCGCATGAACCCTAAACGAGTCGCGCAGGTGTTCGTCTCGGGGAATCCCTATTGTATATGTTTACTTATTATTTTCGTCAACTTCGACCGACTCGTTAGTTGAACGTAAACATACGCACAAAATGCAGTGTTCCAGTGCTAACGAAAAGCGTAAACGCAATGTTTTAACTATAGAACAAAAAATAGAAATTGTAATACAATTTGAAAAAAAACAAAGGTGTTGCTCTACTGGCTAAAACATATAACATTGGAAAGCAAGCGGTTCGCGACATTGTGAAGAAGAAAACCGAATTACAGAGCTTTATAGCTAAAGCTGGCAGTGCAAAAGCTGTTTCTGCCAGGAAGTCAATAAAAGGATCCACTTTTCCAAAACTTGATGATGCTATGTCCAAATGGTTCTTACAAAAAATATCGGAAAGTTTCCAATATCAGGAACTATGTGTACTAGGCAAGACCAAAAGTTTCATGAACTGTTTAAAATTAAAGAAAACTTCTCTGCATCATCCGGTTGGTTATACAAATTTAAAAAACGTCATGGAATATGACAATTAGCTATTCAAGGGGAAACATTAAGTGCCGATGATATAGCTATGGTAGAATTTTGCTATGATTTGGAAAATTTTATAACGGAGCATGATCCAAAACCCGAGCAAGGGTATAATGGAGACGAAACCGAACTTTATTGGAAAGCATTGCCGAAAAGAAAACTTGTTGCAGGTTCAGAAACTAGTGCACCAGGTTATTCTTTTTATACTGTTTGTTTACGTTGAAACCTTAAAAAAATACATATTATGTAACTTTTAAAAATCAGTTTTTTAAACCCTATTTTATTTTCAGCCGTTTTACGTTTCTTGTATCGGTTCAGGGCTGATTTACTCTCAGTTATTGCCTTTTCGCATTCGGCGTTCCACCAAGGAACAGGTTGGCGTCCTGAAACTAGTTTGGTGTTTCCAATATGTTTTCCGCGCTTGCGATTATAATTTGATTGAAGTGATAAAGCGTGTTGTCAATATCAGATGAGATTACTAATTGTTTCATACTATCTTCTATAGTATTGGAAAAGGCGTTCCAATTTCCCGTGTGAACTTTCCATTTGCTTAAGTTATTGGAGTTATCCGGTGGAGTGCAACTGCTATTAATAATTATTGGATAATTATCACTTCCATATGTGAAGTCTAGTGTATCCCATAATAGGGAAGGAGTTAAGCTTGGGTCGCATAGAGTTAGGTCAATGCACGAAGATTCGGCTGTGTTAATATTGAATCTTGTAGGTCTACCATCGTTTAAGTAATTTAGATGTAAATCGTCTATAGATTTTTCTATTAGACTACATCAATCAAATATTCAAAAAAGACTTTTCTTAGAAATGGCTCACATTTCTCAAGAAACTAATATCATTAATAAGAAAAGTGATCATAAGAATTTAAGTGATATTTATTATTACTTATTGTCTATTGATAAAAACCATAAATGTCTTTCAATTTCAAATTCTTCTTCTGTTTAAATAAACATTTTGTAGGTTATTAAAATGACATTTCTATAATCAAAAAAGAAAGAAGATAACCACAAATACATTAACTGTACATAGATCTATGGTTAATTTAAACATAACCTTGATTTCTTTAATTATTTCTATGTTCCAATATAAAAAAAGAATAACAATTTAGAGCGATTTTATTTACTTTCAATTTGACAATTATTTTTAAAAAATTCAAATATTTCTTTTGATGTATACAATTTACCATTTACATCTATTATAATATACATTCTCATATACTTTATCCTTGATAATGGAATAAATAAATTCTGAAAGCTTGGACATAAAAAGTATGAAGGGTACTCGTTTTAATTTGCCGCTTCCCCAATAAACCTATGTTTAGTATACATATATATATATATAATATATTTATATATATATATATATATATATATATATATATATATATATATATATATATATATATATATATTTAGAATTATATCTTCTTGGGTTCAAAGGTTGTGGAATGAAACAAATATATTAGTTAAAATATATTTTCGAATAAAGACTTATCAAACTTCTTGACGTTTCGCTCTTATTTTAGGAGCATTTTCAAAAGAATATGTATAAATATTAAAATTAAATTACATAAAATACAGTTATTGTAAAAATTATTTTGAAAAAGTCAATAAAATGTCATGAATGAAGTGTCAATAGTAATAGAATACCTGCCTTAGATATTTACGCAACGATATTATGTTGGGAGTGATAAAAATAAATTAATTAATTAATTTGTAATAAATTTGACTCAAGTTTTTTATGTCTTGTTTGTCATTTACTGATAATTTATCTTGTTTTATATATATCATTTCCTTGATTTTGAGTTTTTGATAATTTGTGTCTTGTGTTAAAATTTTTGTGTTTTTGAAATCGAATTCATGATTTTCGTTATGTTCATGTTTGTGTAGCGCTGTGGATGCATTTTTAGTGTATTTATGGCCGTTTATTCGGCTTTCTAGATATTGTGTAGTCATTCCTACATAATTTTTTGAACAGTTTAAGCATGGTATGGAGTATATAACATTTGATTTCTTATTATTTTTAGTTTTGCTTTTTAATTTAGTAAATAGTGATGATAGTGTATTATTTGGTTTATGGCATATTTTGATATTATGTTTAGATAATATATATTTTAGTTTTTCTGATAATTGATTCGTATAAGGTAGAGCTATATATATTTTTTTTTCGTGGTTCAAAGTTGTTAGTGAATTTGGTTTTATATTGTTGTTGTAGTATTTGTATGTACGTAGTTGAATAATTTTATTTATTTGATTTGAAGGATAGTGATTATTTTCTAAAACAATCTTAAGTTTTTTAATTATTTCAGGACGATATTTAGGTGAAGTTAGTTTTATAGCTCTATCTATCAATCCTATAATAACACTATTTTTTTTGTATTTTTGGATGGCATGAATTATAATTTAGATATCGTCCTGACGAAGTTTCTTTTGTATATAATTTAGTTTCAATTTTATTATCATTGGTTTTAATTAGTGTCATATCTAGAAAATTTATATTATTGTTTTTTTCAATTTCTATGGTAAATTGTATTTTAGAGTTAAAAGAATTAAAAATATTGAGGAATTCATTACATTTGTCTTCTGGAATAGCAGCTAAACAGTCGTCAACATAGCGTTTGAAGAATAATATATCAAATTTTATATGTTCTAATACAATGGGATCTCCAATTTCCTCTAGTTTAGCACAAATTGTAATGGAATATGTAGAAGAAAAAGTATTAGAACATATAAAATTTGATATATTATTCTTCAAACGCTATGTTGACGACTGTTTAGCTGCTATTCCAGAAGACAAATGTAATGAATTCCTCAATATTTTTAATTCTTTTAACTCTAAAATACAATTTACCATAGAAATTGAAAAAAACAATAATATAAATTTTCTAGATATGACACTAATTAAAACCAATGATAATAAAATTGAAACTAAATTATATACAAAAGAAACTTCGTCAGGACGATATCTAAATTATAATTCATGCCATCCAAAAATACAAAAAAATAGTGTTATTATAGGATTGATAGATAGAGCTATAAAACTAACTTCACCTAAATATCGTCCTGAAATAATTAAAAAACTTAAGATTGTTTTAGAAAATAATCACTATCCTTCAAATCAAATAAATAAAATTATTCAACTACGTACATACAAATACTACAACAACAATATAAAACCAAATTCACTAACAACTTTGAACCACGAAAAAAATATATATATAGCTCTACCTTATACGAATCAATTATCAGAAAAACTAAAATATATATTATCTAAACATAATATCAAAATATGCCATAAACCAAATAATACACTATCATCACTATTTACTAAATTAAAAAGCAAAACTAAAAATAATAAGAAATCAAATGTTATATACTCCATACCATGCTTAAACTGTTCAAAAAATTATGTAGGAATGACTACACAATATCTAGAAAGCCGAATAAACGGCCATAAATACACTAAAAATGCATCCACAGCGCTACACAAACATGAACATAACGAAAATCATGAATTCGATTTCAAAAACACAAAAATTTTAACACAAGACACAAATTATCAAAAACTCAAAATCAAGGAAATGATATATATAAAACAAGATAAATTATCAGTAAATGACAAACAAGACATAAAAAACTTGAGTCAAATTTATTACAAATTAATTAATTAATTTATTTTTATCACTCCCAACATAATATCGTTGCGTAAATATCTAAGGCAGGTATTCTATTACTATTGACACTTCATTCATGACATTTTATTGACTTTTTCAAAATAATTTTTACAATAACTGTATTTTATGTAATTTAATTTTAATATTTATACATATTCTTTTGAAAATGCTCCTAAAATAAGAGCGAAACGTCAAGAAGTTTGATAAGTCTTTATTCGAAAATATATTTTAACTAATATATTTGTTTCATTCCACAACCTTTGAACCCAAGAAGATATAATTCTAAATATTATCGGAAGGTTGAAGAACATAAGTGAATTTATATATATATATATATATATATATATATATATATATATATATATATATATATATATATATATATATATATATATTGAACCAGATATCATAAATAATAAGAGAATTAGTATTATAAAAATATGTTGCTAGTATTAAAATATATGAAAATAATATAATTTAAGAAAACAAGTAAAAAGGAAACACTTTTCTTAATTTAAACAACATATCAAATAAAGATATATTAAATAATAGCCTAAAACAATATAATAAAAAAGGAATTACCTCAATAATAATACAAAATATAGAGATTGCCTCACCAATGTAATGATGTAAATAAAGTTGCCTAAGACGAAGATTATTTTCCATAACATAATCAGCTGTTCATCTGAAATGAAAACAAATATTATTATAGTTAATTCATTATAATCATTAATTTAAGAATAAGAACAAACACAAATATTGAATAGAATATAATTCAATAGATTTCATAGATAAACAAATAATGACATATAGACAAATGATATATGGTAAATAAAATAAACATAGAATCAATAAATAGTAATTTGTTAAAGTTTATTATAAATAATATAATGCAAAGAGTTTAGACAAATAACATAAGAGAATTTATATTTATAATTAATATGAGTGTAACAGTGATATATTATCAATAATAATATTGAATGTTGTACCATGTAAATGTATCTATGTATAACCAATTTTAATTTATTTGTATGATGAAAAAACTCATAGGAACTCTATAAATGAACTAATAATGTAAAAGAGTGTATGTATGAAATTTTTAATAAGTGATAGAAGTTTCAATTATCTGATTGCAAAAGACAATATCTTATTGGTTATAAAATATGACAGAACAAATTGTGAATCAATAAATAAACTTTGGAATAGTGACCTGAAAAAGAACAAAAGACTGTTTGTTGAAAAAAGTAGAGAATCGAGGGGACGCTGAAAAAGAAGGGAAGCTGGTGTTAAGAAGCGAGGAGTGTGTGTGATAGTGTTCCTGAAATTTTAAGATATTCCCGGTTTAAGACATTTAAACTTCTAAAGTACTATTAAATACAATATTAGCAATACTCACAGTCAATTGTAACAAGTTTTTCGACAAGAATCTAAGAAATTATCATCAATTTTGGTTTTTTTTGGAGCTTCAGTGGAGTGTTCCTGGGATCCAGAGACTTTCATCCCAATTCAAGAGCAACAGGTCAGTGTTTTTTAAATCATTTATTGGCCAATAATCAGTGTAAAAACTCAAAATACCCAATTAAGTACTTAATTACATAAAGTGATAAACTTTTGCAAATATGATCGATCTGAAAAAGAAAGAAACAGACTTTGTATAGTGAATTCATTGCATAAATCGTTAAATTTAATAAAAGGCCGAATTTTCAATAAATTAAAATATTTACTTACGCCATTTTGTAATTGCATAAATCTGGTGATTGAAATTTCATAATGTAATAACTATTTCCATCTGTATATAATTTCTTTTTTTCTATCTATGTATATAACAATTTTATTTCCACAGCAATTTGTATCATATATAACTATGATTTATATATAAATTCTTTTATGTGTTTGAACCATTTATTTGTTTGCATCTTCAACAAACTTGGTATAATATGAATAGATGTTTCTTACGTATCAGAATTGTTCGTTTTATATTAAAGCGCATGACTAGTTTTTCACGCATGCGCATTGATGAAATTATTAAAATAAATAAGTAGGTACAATATAACCATTGGCGTCGCATATTATTTTTATCAAATATAAAATATTGCATTGAAAATTAAATCTATTTCAAATAATGTGTTTTATTTTTATTTAAACAATTATAACAATACAATAAGCCAGGACTCAAAGAGAAAAAGGATTTCATGCTCCCGAACAATCAAATTAAAATAAATTACCAAACAATTAATAATAACTAACTGAGCTAGCCAAACTAAACAAAAAATCTAAATTATAAACATATACATTTAAATTTCATAATCAAAATTAAGTAAGCATTTATCATATATAGTATAATATATATATATATATATATATATATATATATATATATATATATATATATATATATATATATATATATATGTATATATATTATATGGAATATTTTTTTATTTTGCATTATATTTCTTTGTTTTAGTCATCATGTTTCATTGTTAAACCTCTATAAGTACATATATAGCCTGTAGATTTGCATAAATCATTGATTAAGCCCCAACAGTGGGATGCCGGCGGTTGATTAGTAGGATACCCGCAATCGCGCCATAATCTGTACAATGCAATATCAGTTCACCCTAACTTAGTCAATCCGCTGAAGTCCCGCTATATAACGAAGCGGGAGGTAGTCTGCAGGCCTACTGGTGGCCATCGCGACACGGGCTAGCCGTGCCGGCGACGTATCATGATTGTAGCCCACTTATGTTGTCCGGCGGTTGCTTTTAAATTGCCTCTAGAGGCCCACGTGTAACATGTTTGCTGGGTTGTTTCGATAAATAATTTCCAAATTTATATTTTTTGCATTTAGCTCTCACAATTTTATTGTTTTTGTGGTAATATACCTTAAAAATTAGCAATTTTGAGGGCTATTTTAAGCAGAAAAGATAAATTTGGAAATTTATTAGTTGTTCTTAGGTAGCAGTACGAACAACCGTAAAGTAACATTAAAATTTTTCGCCGTCAATTAAATTTAAATTTGCCACTATTTTATGATATGTCAAATTATAGTTAAGGTTTACAGCCCTAGGTGGCGCCAATTTAGCCAAAATAAATAACATTGTCGTGAACCATCTAGGATAAAGGTGATCTGTGATCCTAGTACATCAGTTGAATCATTTAACTCCTGAATTGGAACGATAAGACATTGTTTTAAAGAGTCGCTATTGTCTCCTTTCATCAAGATATTATTATAGATTTTGCATAAGAACTGTAACGCTACGTCCGGCATGTTTCCTAGCATAAGGTAATTAATTCCGTCAATTCCTGGACTAGACTTTTTAGAAGTTTTAATACTTGTTTTTATGTCACTGATGTTTATCGGTGCTAGTAAACAATGTTGTTCTGGAAAATTACTAGGCCAGTCTATTGAATAATGGACGTGGTCGGGTGCAATCTTTAGAAGCAAGTTTTCAACTAAGGTTTCGTTGACTATACAAGATTTTTTAACGCTTTGAACGTTATTAACCCTTCTCCATATGTCGCTTGGATGAGTTTGTCTGTTAAGTGAGGAGCAAAATTTGGCCCAATTTGTTCTTGATTTGGTTTTGAATAACCGTTTACACATAGCATCTAATCTTTTATATTCAATGAAGTTAGAAGGGATTACGTTTGTTCTGTAAGCTTTTAACGCATGTTACCTAGAATTTGCCGCTGCGAGGCATTCTTGATCCCACCAGAGAATGTATTTAGTGAAGAGGAACGATCAATTCTTCTTCTTAAAACCCCTTCCCAGGTAGTGAACCAGCAACAAGCACCGAAATAGCAATGAACTACACCAAAAAATCCCGCAAGGAAGATTGCTAAGAAAATATTTACCAGACAACGGTAGGAACGGGCAATAAGTACCTTTCAACCATATAAATAACCAGGAGTGGATGGAATATTTCCAGCACTCCTACAGCAAGGGATAGAGGAGATTCTTCCTCACCTGCTGAAGATTACAAGAAGCAGTCTAGCAGTGGGTCTAATACCTAGAAAATGGAGAAGGGCAAGGGTAACCTTCATACCAAAAATAGGGAAAAAAGATGGGACTGATCCCCGATCTTTTAGACCCTCTGTCTAACATCGTTTCTACTCAAATCGATGGAGAAAGTAGTGGATAACTACATAAGAACAGAGAATCTGGAGAATATACCACTTCATAAATATCAGCATGCCTACAGAGCGGGTCGATCAACTGAGACGGCTCTGTATCAGCTGACAGAAGTCATCCAGAGAACTCTGAACAACAAAGAAATCGCAATGTGCGCATTCCTGGATATATCAGGGGCCTTTGACAACACAACTCATGTGTCTGTCAAAGAAGCACTAAAAAGGCGAGGAGTGAATGAAACCATTGTAAAATGGATGTATGAGTTGTTGACAACGAGGATAGCTGAGACACAGGTGGGGAATCAAACCACCTCAGTTAAAGCCACTCGGGGGACACCTCAAGGGGGAGTGATATCTCCCCTTCTATAGAGCCTTGTAGTAGATGAGTTGCTCTACAGGCTAACGGAGCTTGGCTTCGAATGTATGGGCTACGCCGATGACATTGTTTTAATAGTCAGAGGCAAGTTCGAGAGCACCTTGTGTGATTTATTACAAAAGGGCCTCAGAATCATTGAGCAATGGTGCTTGTCAGTGGGGCTAAACATTAACCCAAGCAAGACCATAGTAATTCCATTTACCCGGAAAAGAACACTTCCAGCCATGAAACCCATATCCTTAAATGGGGAAATCATAGAATGGAAATCAGAGGTTAAATATCTAGGGATAACCCTAGACAGTAAGCTTCTGTGGAATAAGCATGTTGAAATAACTGCTAGTAAAGCAATAAGAGCTTTGATGGCGTGCAGAAATCTAGCTGGTAAGAGGTGGGGCTGTAACCCAAAAATACTGCGATGGATGTATGCCATGATTGTGAGACCAGCAATTACATATGGGGCAATAGTTTGGCACACAAAAGCAAGTCAGTACAGCAAGAGGAAAACCCTCGATAAAGTTCAAAGGCTTGTCTGTGTGTCCATCACTGGAGCTATGAGAACGTGCCCAACTAGGGCACTTGAGATCATTACAGATCTCACACCTCTACATCTGGTGATAGAAAGATCTGCCCAAGAGGCAATTCTTAGAATATCTAAGAAAGGTTCAGGCAATGAGAGTATTAAAAATCAGGGAGCTTGGTCCTCTCTGACAAGATACACCTCATTAGCGAATCTTCCCAGTGACGAAATGATCAGGAAAATAAGCATCGAAAAGAATTTCACTACGATGCTAAATACGAGGAGAGACTGGGAAAGGGAATACACCACCCAAACTCTCAAAGAAAACATCATTAGATGGTATACGGATGGTTCAAAAACCACCTTTGAAGCAGGCGCTGGAGTATTTGGGCCTGGCACCAGATACTCATTATCGTTAGGCTCCTTCCCGAGCGTCTTTCAGGCAGAAATACTTGCGATCGAAAGATGCGTGGAAATGAACCAAGAAAGAAACTACCAGAAATGTGACATATCGATTCATTCTGATAGTCAAGCAGCTATCAAAGCATTGAGCTCCCATGTCATTGACTCAAAGTTGGCATGGGAGTGCCGAAGAAAACTTGATGAATTAGGCAAGAATAACAGGGTCTCTTTAGTCTGGGTTCCTGGCCACTCGGGAATCACGGGAAATGAAGAGGCCAATACACTTGCCAGGAAAGGAGCACAAATGCCCTTTATTGGCCCGGAGCCTTTCTGTGGTGTAGCAAAATGCTCCTACAAGAAAGAGTTTCGGAAGAAAGAGGAAACCAAAAGAGAAGCACTCTGACGGTGCCTTCCCGGGTTGGAACATTCCAAAAAGTTCCTGGGGAACTTTGACACTGCTATGTCCAAAAAATATTTGGACATCAGTAAAGATAAGCTACATCTCCTCACGGGCTTTCTTACAGGACACTGCCGCCTTAGGAAGCACTTGATGAGAATAGGTCTAGCAGAGATTGACGAGTGTAGATTCTGTGGGGAGGATGCAACTCCTGATCACCTAGTTCTGGAATGCCTCGCCATTGCAAGCCAACGCAAGAAATGCTTTGGACAAGAAACTTGTAAGAGTGAGGACCTAACCTCGCTGAAGCCGTCCCAAATACTAGAGTTAATTAGATCCTTGGAACTGGAAGGCGAGCTGTAGTAGTAGCGACAACAGCTCTGATAGGGGGGGCACAATAAACCTTTGGTTTCAGTGCACAGTAACCCCGTAAAAATCTAATCTAATCTACCTTACAAGTCTTGTTTACAGCTGCCGTTATTATATCAGTGAGAAAAGAGATCATGGCGTTAGAATCGTTGCAAATAGGAACGGATTGGAATGATTCAATGATAGAGGTTTGATACAACTTCCAATTAGCGTTGGACATTGACCATTTAGAAGTACGCTTAACCGAAAAATTTTCTTTTTGGATATCATTGATCACAATCCTAATAGGGAAGTGAACATGAACCATGTGTCCGATAAAACGGACCACGTAAATGAAGAACACAATTTTGAGGATAAAATAGTCAGATCTACAACAGATTTAACTTGTCCTGGAGAAGAAATTCTTGTGGCACAGCCGTCATTAGCTACAGCTAAAGCAGGAAAATAATATAACGCTTCAACTAGTATATTAATTACCATCTGTCGAGCACGTCTCCGAACCCCAGACTCCGTGATGAGCGTTAAAATCACCACCGATGATACACTCGTGCTTAATCTGGTTAAATAAATTGATATAATCTTGTACAGTTACTTTAGTTGTCGAAGGTTTGTACAAACTTATAATTCTCAATCTTTCATTACCACTAGTAATGTTAATACCACATATATACTTCTATTTTGGGATTGAAGTTATTAACAAATTCAATAATTTCATATTTAATTGAGTTTGATATGAATATAGCCATACCATCATGCCCTTTGTTTCTATCTTTTGTTATTATATTAAAATTTTGAAACCTTTTGACATCCGCTGGTTTATACCAGGTTTCGTATATCAGAGCAATATCAAAATTTTCTTCAACATTGAGTTTTGTTACGAAAATTTATTGGAGTTTAAAGATCTGGCATTCCACTAAACTATTTTCAAGCTAGTATTGACCATTGTTAGTTGAATAAACTATCGACAAGTTTTTTAATTTTACTATCAATATCATTTTCGTTAAATACTAACTTATTATTTATTGCACATGAAGATTGAGGCATATCTCGTATAAACTTTATCAAAATCATTTGACTAAACTGGAATACAGGACCTGCACAAAAGCTGGTATTGTATTCTCTACGAATGGGAGGGAAGTCAGATAGAGTATTATTACTTTTTCTCTTTTTACGAGTATTTGAGATAATTTCTCTGGAGTAGGTGAGGTTGGACTATTTCCTTTTAGAGGATTTCTAGAGGAACGATTTTGATAACTGGAAGGTTTTAGAGTGGGAAAATCAGCTTTTCTGAATTAGCTAGTGGAGCAAACCTATTTTTTTGGATAATTCTAGTGTAGCTGGGATTATCGACTACTTTTTCAGCCTCTTTAAATGATATGTTCTAATTAGCCATAGCTTCCTGGGGTTTCCCTTGTTTTATATATACTGGGCATTCCTTGAATGAAGAAAAATGGTTGCTAGTTTGACAGTGACACATTATCTACTACAGTTATTCGGACAATTATCAGTTTGTTCATCTGATCCGCAATTTTTGCACCTTTTCATTGAGAAGATGATAACATTGCATGGCCGGTCTAACATAGGTATCGACAGAGCACCTAACTTTATTAATGAAAATAAATTGTGGGATAAATATGCCAACAAAAGTTACATCATCTGCCTAGGAACCCGCTGTATAACGCCATCTTTCTCCACTGTTCTATTCAAACGTTGTACTTTTTTAATTGAAACATTCGATTTTATAATATTTAGAAAAGTATTTTCGCTCAGAGATGTGTCAACACCTCTTACTATGCCACGATGCCACGTTTTTCAGTTAAATAATTTGGAATGTATGCAATTAGGTTATTTCTCTCGAAAAATAGTTCTTCTACTAATTTATTAGCATAGTTACTCGAATTTACTTCAATTTTTACGCGATTTTTTCCAACACTAGTTATTTCAGTAATATTATTTTCATAATTTGATAGCTTTTCACCTAATTTCATCGGATGTAAACGACCAATGTTCTCTAAATGTTTTACAAAAATAAAATATGGACCTAAATTGGTCGGTAGAAATCTGTCTGTATTAACTGGCCTACGACCACTGTTTACATTACTTGATATATTAGAACCTAGTAAGTTTTTCACTGATTCCATATCATCATTGTTTTTGTTCACTGTTTCGTTTGAAATATTATTAATTGTTAAATCCATCGTGTTTTGGTTATTTTGATGATTCATATCAATATCTCCAGAAAATGTAACTTCTTCCACATGTACATTAGGACAATTTCTTCTCGTTGATCGCAGAGGTTGGTCCTTTCCCCCTTTTTCATATTGGCAACCGGACATCTGGGCTTCAGAGCCGGGGCCAAACAAATAAATAGATAAAAACGACTTACAGTATCACTGCTACACTAATTATATACAACACAGAAAAAATAGTAATAGGAAACTATTAGGTATGCAAACCACTTCTCGCAAGAGAACTCAAATCGATACGTCCGCACTGTAGGATAGTTCGACCGAGAGTGGGAAGCACTTTTAGAGAGAGATACTTATTGCACTGGTACACTGAATCGAAGGCATATGGGTATTCCCCAAGAAGACAAAAAATAAACTTACACAAAGGAGACTCGATAGCAAGATATCGTAAAGGCGTATTAGTTGCAAAGTGGAGTAGTAAAAAAAGAGGTTCCATATCTTTCAATAGAATATGACAAGACGCTCACGGAAATAACTACTATAGAAGAGGTGAAAATATAAGTAAGCCATTACCAATATAATAAATACATGGGTGGTGTTGATCGAAAGGCCAACTGCTTTCTTATTATCCTTGGGGGAGGAAAACTTTTAGTTGGTATAAGAAAGTATAGCCATCCACATATTCCAAGTCATGCTATTAAACTCTTGCTATCTCCTTCTTAAATTTTCTGGGAGAAAAATGGCGCTATACGACTTCCGACTTGAAATTATTAGAAGTACCTATACAGTGTTGGGAACATTACGAGGGAACATAGGGTTTACCTTCAATGTGTTAGAAAGAGACAAAATACATATAAATTCAGTGCATCATTATTTTTCGCTAACAGGATATCATAAAGTGGAAAATGTCCAATACAAGAAGTTAAAAATACGGATGTGTAATGTGAACAGTTTAGTTTATTATTTGAGAAATAATAAGATTGTATGTACTATACTGATAGCTTAATGCAATGAACAATAAAAAAATCAATACTACTTTCGCTTATCCCTTCATGATTAATTTACAAAGAAATAATTCAGTAGTAATAAAATTCACTATATTAGTTCGGTTAGTATTGGAATAAATAACCGTAACATGCGAAATAAAATTTGTATTAATAATAATATGTGTTTCCAAATATCTCAATACTCATTTTTCGCTAACAGGATCTCATAAGTGGAAAACCCACAACGCCTCTTACTATTTGTAGCTTCTGACAGTATTGCCAATTTTCATTGTATATTTATATTAATTGTAAAATGCATTGTTCTAACACGAGAACAAGTTATAAGAAGATTTTAATTATGATAATTGAAGAGGTTGTAACAGATCAAGATATAATTAATTCTATCTATTCGTTAAATATTTTATTGTAATGCTGGAAATTGTTCTAGTTTTCAGTTTGAAAGCGGTTAAAACCTTTACTTTTTTCAGATTTGGCAACGTGAAATTGGTCTCCAAACATCTGCTGTGTTTCGAATGTTAGTAAAAAAAAATTGGTATCTTTATCGTTTGTATGCAAATGAGAACGAATTCTCTGTGTAAACACACACAGTGCAAATTAAAAAAAAAACGAAAATAAAACTAAAATCGAATTCTAATGCCTACAATTTTTAAATAAAAGTAATATTATGATATGTAATAAATTAAAAAATAAAACTTAATTCTTCAATGAGCTTAAATCAAATGTTCGAATAAATCCCCGTTTTGCGCTAAGCAGTAGCAGAGACGGTTATAAAATTCTTGACGAACACGTATGAGCATTTCAGGTGTTATTTGCATACAAATTTGTTCCCTTAGTTCATTTAGAGAAGAGGCTCTGTTTTCTTGAAACCCATAAATTCTCGATTTTATATAACCCCAGAAAAAAAATCGTTGGGAGCCAGATCTGGAGATCTCGCAGGCCATCTTATGTTACCATTCGTGGAGATTATCCGATTGGGAAATTGTGTATTTAGAAAGTTTATTGCTAGTCGATAATTATGTGATGCACAACCGTCATGTTGGTACCAGATATCATTGAAGTTGACACCTAATTGTATAAGGGCAGGAGTAATTTGATTTTCCAGCATGTCCAAATATTTCTGTCCGGTTAAATTGCCGTCAATAAAAAATGGTCCAATTAAATGGTCACCTAATATTCCAGCCCAAACATTTAACTTTTGGGGATATTGAGTCCTATTATTATAATGTTTGTGTAAATTTGTCCTTGACCAATATCGAGTAACAGATGAATTATGTGCACCGTGTATGGGAAAAGTCGATTCATCTGTGAACAAAATATTTTTCGAAAAGTTTGCGTCCAATTGTATTCTTTCCATAATTATTTCACAAAATTCCATTCTACGAAATTGATCGTCTGGAAAAATTTCATGGCTCTTTTTCAGTTTGAAACTACGATAACCATTTTTTTTAATACAGTCCGAATCGTTTTCGGATCAACATCAAAATCCTTTGCTATATGAGTGGACGATTGTAGGGGATTATTTTCCACACTGGCACAAATTAAAATATCTCTTTCTTCATTTTCGGGTTTTGTTTGACGTTTTTGTGTACGGGGTCCATGTTTAGTAGGATTGACACATCCATGCTCCTCAAAATTTTTTATAACCGTTCTCACTTGTTTTTTGCTAATTGGTTGGGAATTTTCGAATGCCACAATAAACAAATTTTCTGCTATTTCTCGATATGAATGACCCTGGTAGTACCATTTTACAATTTGCACTTTATGGTGTACTTGCATACTCATTTTAATAAGATTTGCAAAAGATCGTTACTCATTCGCAAACAAACGTTTAGTGAAGTACCCAGATTGTAGTTGAACATCTTCAAGAGGCGCACGCGCGATTCGTATTCGTCTGGTGTAATAATCTACGCTGGCTTTTAATTCTCTGTCTCATGATTGTCCTTCTCCAACACACTGGTAACTCCATGTGACCATGATAATTTCTTTTTGGACGTGAGAGGATATCGTTTTACGTTGAAATTAAATGTGACTGATTTCTCTCACAAATAAAAAGGAATTTTTGAAAGGCACTCTACAATCTAACGCGTGGATTGAAAATGAAGAGAGGGGACAGATAAAAGTAGAATTTGAGCTGTAAGCGAAATCGTTTTATCAGGAGCGTAGGAAACAGAGGCGGTTTCCATTGAGATCTTTAAAACTATTCCTTATGATGTTAATGAAAATTATTTGCTTACATTCATTAATTGTACCCTCAATATCGACGAATGTAATTTTTTTAGCTATTTTTCAGTGATTTTTTAGTGGTACTTATTTCAAATACCTATTAGGTAGATTTTAATTTATTGTTCAAATCATATTAGCGTGTACTACCCGAACTGATATAGTGAATTAGTTTCTTACTACTGAATTATTTCTTTGTAAATTCATCATGAAGGTTTTTAAATGAAACTCACGGTCTCTAGTTAATTCCACAATATAATAAAAGTTATTGAAAATTCTAAAAAATTAACAATTGTTTCGATAAATCAATTGTATGCCAGGCACCGCCTTCGGAAAGACTACCGCCTAGTGAGTTGTAGGGTCACGGATGATCCTAACCAATGGAAATTAACAAGAATAACATTGTCGACGATTGAAGCAGCATTGCCAAATCTAAATCATTATCTGATGGAAGATTATTTTAAGGTGACAGAAAATAATTTTTACAATAATAAAAAAGTTATTGGCAATTTTAAAACTTTTCTAACTATACTCGATTTTCTAATTTATTCATTTTATACTTTTTCGAAAACTAGAACAATTTCCAGCATTACACTAAAATATTTAACGAATAGATGGAATTAATTATATCTTGATCTGTTACAACCTCTTGAATTATCATAATTAAAATCTTCTTATAACTTGTTCTCGTGTTAGAACAATGCATTTTACAATTAATATAAATATACAATGAAAATTGGCAATACTGTCAGAAGCTACAAATAGTAAGAGGCTGGCGTTGTGTGTTTTCCACTTATGAGATCATGTTAGCGAAAAATGAGAATTGAGATATTTGGAAACACATGTTATTATTAATACAAATTTTATTTCGCATGTTACGGTTATTTATTCCAATACTAACCGAACTAATATAGTGAATTTTATTACTACTGAATTATTTCTTTGTAAATTAATCATGAAGGGATAAACGAAAGTAGTGTTGATTTTTTATTGTTCATTGCAATAAGCTATCAGTATAGTACATACAATCTTATTATTTCTCAATTAATAAACTAAACTGTTCACATTACACATCTGTATTTGTAACTTCTTGTATTGGACGTTTTCCACTTTATATCCTGTTAGCGAAAAAGAATGATGCACTGAATTTATATGTATTTTGTCTCTTTCTAACACATTGAAGGTAAACCCTATGATCCCTCGTAATGTTCCCAACACTGTATATACGCCGGACAAAAAGTTAATTTGCCTAAAACACCGTCAGCAGTTGAAAATTTACCAACAAAGATTAGTACTAGATCTGAATCAGGAAAACTTAAACGGAAAAAATGTCGGGTGTGTACTTCGAAAAAAATGAGAAGAGAAAGCATCTACGAATATGTAATATGTTCAGCCAAATCTGATCTTTGTTTGGGAGACTGTTTTATCGAATTTCTCAGATAAGGCTGCAAATTATGTTTACTTATTTACCAGAGTTGTATGTTCATTTTTAATGTTTTATTTATTTATATAACAAAGAGTTGTTATGCACAATTTACTATTTTCAACAGAATGTTAATTTTATTTTTTGATTTCGTGATTTATGTTTTTTGGTTTTATCAGAATTAAAGTTTATTTTTTCAATTTACGATTTTTTAGTTTTGGAAGTATTTTTTCGAAGACTCAGATACGCGTCTTGAGCACACAACCGAACCATTCCTTTTCTAGTGCTCACGGCGCACATGCGCGTCCAATTGGCGGTAGTGACAAATGACAGACGTGACTAAATGTACAATCTATGTTATACCTTTTTCATATTAACGTGCAATTTCAAAAAAACATAGTCAGCACCTGGCAAGAGTTTCCTTTTCAAGTTGAGCAAGTGTTAATAAAATATTGAGCAAGACCAACCTCACTTTTAAAGATATTTGTGATATGTTCCCGCATTAATCTGGAAATGGTATCACTCAGATATCCGCAATTGTGATTAACATATACTCAGTGACATTAGAAGTGTTACACCCACAAGGAATTATTTCTTAGTCTTGGTTTTTTGGCAACATCATGACCATATTTAGAGCAGGCTAGGATAATATCAACGTTTTATCTTTCACCATATTTACAAAAACAATTTGTTTCTTTTATCTCTGAAAAAACCTGTTTAGTAAAGCCAAATAGTACAGATATTGTTAGTCATTGCAAATTCGTCTACTTGTGTTACGCATAACAAAATGCCTGAAGTTCTAAGACGTCAAAACTATCACCATGTTAGCGACTTTAACAGGAGTAGAATTGTGGCCTATCGAGATATCGGTTTATCATATCGCGAAATTGCCCGTCGCGTTAACTGTACTGCAATGACGGTCATGCGTGTCATGTATGGATAGAAGATAGAGGAACACGAAGAAGACCAACTGCGAGACCATTTTGCCAATACACGCAAATTTTTGTCCAATGGTATGGAGAGGAAGGTAGACCTGTTACTATGCGTACACTATATCGCCGCATTCGAGCTTTTGGTCTCTTTTATACCGTCCTCTATTAGTGCAGAGAACGGCAGCACTGGGACTGGAAGGCAGAATGGCGTAATATCGTATTCACCGACGAATCGCGATTCTGTTTAGATACGCATGAAGGCAGTATAAGGTTGACGCCGCCGCGGAGAGTGAGACGCGATAAGTTTGCTGTTGAAAGGCATGTGCACAGGACTGATGGAGTACTGTTTTGGAGGGCTATTGCTTATGGTAGCCGATCACCGTTTGTGTTTATTTCGAGGCAGTACGACAGCTGGGCATTATGTTGATGTCTTACAAACTATTTTACTGCTTTATCTAAATGGGCGTCCACAAGTCCTTTTTCAGCAAGACAACGCATGTCGAACTATGGAGTTTCTCCAAGAAGCTGGCGTTAAGGTTTTACCGTGGCCACGCCGGTTACCAGATTTAAATCCCATGGAACATGTGTGCGATATGATGTGGAGGAGACTGTCCAACGAAGTTCAAGTTGCTTGGAACGAGGTGGTGTAAGTAGACATCGACCACCTCCTTTTGTCGATGCCTAGACGTGTACAGGAGCGTATCAGCTACGGGGTCGGCAAATACATTATCAATTTTTTTCTTAGTGCGTCTGACAGTGTAATTGTAGTAAATAGTATGTTCAACGATTTGTCATTATTAGTAGTGGTCTTTTACCAGCCACTATTTCGGCGATTTTTAAGTTTTCTTTGAAGAGTTTTTCCAATATACGTGTGATTGAATATTGCCAATTGTTCTCAACCTTCAACTTCGTTAACAACATATAAGTATGGATTAAAGACACGTGTGATTGAATATTGCCAATTGTTCTCAACCTTCAACTTCGTTAACAACATATAAGTATGGATTAAAGACAATGAAAAAGCAGATCCTGAAGCCAAGGAAGGTAAGTAGCATATATTAATAATTTAAATTAGATTTCTATATTGAGAATTTTATTTCCCATCTACCCTGTGGCAGATGCTAAAATTTTTTTTTGCTAATTGATTTGAATTAAAAATGTAACAAGTTTAGATAATACCGAAATTATGAGCATTATTTTCCCATCATAATTATTGTGAAACTTTGAAGGAAAGAATGCTACTTTTTTAAATGGAGCTAATAATTACACAATTTATCGTGGAATTATTTAGAAGCAGTTAGTTTAATTTAAAAAGTAACATGAATAGATTCCAGACAGTAATAGGCTAAGCTACAGAGATTTCCTCACGTAAAAGGTGTTAGAAGAAAACCAGCTGTGCCATTGTTTGGAGAATAGTCTCATGTTATAGTGGGATGTTTTTCACACGACTTTACACTTTTATGTAAGTAATCCCTAATTTTAGTTTTTTGCTTATAAAATTAAAACTGTCAGGGCAATCGTGATGACGACAATAAAAAGACGAAGTAAATGCGAGATTAGTTTAGGAGAAAATCGGAAAAACCCGGACAGTGCAGTTTTTCAAAAATTCTTAACTCAGTTATTTTTTGAGTTGTAGCGTAGATACTCAGGCCAGTATTATGTTTTAATTAATCTTGGGTTTGTGATATTCTTATTTGTTACTGAGATATTCAAATGAAAAGATCATGAAATACGCGAGACGCACTAGTAGTACTATATACATGTAGAGATGGCGATGATTAATTGAAATAGACAATAGTTTATTTTATAACAATTCAACGATTAATCAAATGATATACAATAACTCGATTAATTCTTATATTTGTCTACTTGAAAATAACATACATAAATACCTCCAACTTCTGCCATCTCTATATACATGCTCCTCATTGCCTGCTGCTCTTCCCCACTCTTCAACTACTCTCTCGCGTTGTTCAGCTTCATTTCTCTCATTGATTTAAAGCAAAACCAAGATGAACGTTTTGAAGCATGAAAATTCCTACTTTCAAAATCGGACTATACCTGTCACATTTAGGCCTGCTGGAAAATTGCATAGTAAAAAATCCACATATCAAAAACTATTCATCTGTTCCTGTGTCCAAAAAATAATCGATTTATGAATTTTTGAAGAAACTACACTTTGGCCAGATTTTCTCCCAAACTAATGGTCCGATAGAGTTGTTCGACCTCTCATTTTCTACACTTTGTACACAAATGCTTATTCCAAATCTCGAGTGTAGCTTGGTCTATAAGGGTCGAAACAGTAAGTTTCAGGAAAGAATATATTGAGGATTTGATTTGAATATGTTCTAAAGTCATGTTTAATTTTTTCTATTTACTTTTGATTTCCAGAATTTGGAACACCCTTTAATTCATAACGAAAAAAATATTGAACTTAGGTTAGGTGTATCATCAAATATAAACAGAACCAAACGGATCTTTGTAGATAACTTTGAATTAATGTTCATAGGAAAGTCTTTAATTAAAAAATAAGTACAATATCTCATGGAAATTGGACAAATGAGAACTAATACAAAAAAAGAAAAGAAACATTAGTTTCAACAAGAATTTTAAAGAAAATACATTTTCATGTTTAAATATATATATAAACTGCATACAACAATATAATCAACATGTAGCACTACTGTCTGTAATCATTTTCTCGGCAATCTCTTTTCAGATGTCCAGGTTTGTGACACAAATAGCAGGCTTTTGTGTTGTCAGGGCAATTCCTTGAAATGTGCCCTGGTCGCTGACAATTGTGACAAGTATCATTAGATGATCTGTCACCACTTGCATCAGGGCAACTGCGGGCAATGTGTCCTGAAAAATAATCAAATTGTATTATGCAAAATCAACTCCTTCAATATTTAGTATTACTTCATGGATAATATATGAGTTGAAATGTGTGTTAAATTTGTCAAATTTGTTTTTTCATACAATTTTTCAGCATTATAGCATCTGCTACATATCTAAATTAACCACAAATATTTAAGATATAAATAAAAATATAACAAAACTAAAGTTAAATTCTACAATTTTGCTTAAAAAAATAGATAACAAAAATTATATAACATAAAAATATCTAAATAACATGTTAACATGGAAGCAAAACAAATTATATACGAATTTAATTTGAATATCTACCTGGCTTTCTGCAGTTGTAGCAGGATGGCATATCCGGACTTTGCACACAATCTTTGGCAAAATGACCTTCTCCATAACAGCGATAACACCTTGCTGAATCTTCCTTACAGTCACGGGCATAGTGACCCATTTTATTGCATTTGTGACACTTGTCGCGATTTCTGCTAAAAGAACTTCTTCCAGAATCTCTACCACCACCAGGGAGAGAGCATTCTCTAGCAAAATGACCAGGTTGATTACATTTATAACAAGTGCTGCCTGAACTCATTGTTGAACTGAAAAAGAAAGAAGTTTTTTTAAGCAATCGTATTGTAAATGAAATATTAACCCTTTCACTGCGGGAGTCATAGCAGAAATAGTAAGAGAGCTAGTGAACCCTCAGAATAACGGTATGCCTGTAGGGCTAGAAATTCTAATTGTGATGAGTCATAGTATCCTAAGTACGGTAACCATCGCCTGGCACGTGATGAACCCCTATACCCTTGAAAGTGTAAATAAAATACAAAAAAACTTGCTTCTGTAAGCTTGAAATTTTTATATGATTTTGCCTTTTCAATGAAAAGTTAAAAAAATTGACAGGCGTTTCGAATGAGCACAAGGTGGACCGAAAGGTGTGTAGTATAAGAATTAAAATAAACTTTATTCTGTAAAGTTGAAATTTATATGTGTTCCTCTAAGCGATTTTGAGAAGGTAGGTACAGTACAACAGAAGTATCTTGGCGGGCGAAGCCCGTGTGCACAGTAGCAAAATCTGCTGTACGTACATTTCAAATCATTTCTCTGGCAACTCTTGTCGTGTTCACTTCGAAAGTACAATCCGAGACAAATTTTAGTGGTTCTTGATATTTTATTATTTTACGCGTTATATTTTAATTAGAGTTTATAGTGTGTAACCTTCGACCACCAAACTACTTCTGTTGCACTGTACAATGACAGGCGGTTCTGGCTAGCATAAGTCGTTGACAGATGAGGGGAAATATACTATGGTAGAGCGAGGAAGAGGCATAGCGTTAAAACTCATGTCATTAATGCAAATTACATTATGTGTAAAAATTATGGGAATAATTGATTTTATTAGTTATTCATCATCATATGATTCTTCATTGCTAATTTCGTTTTCCAAAAAGAAACAAAATTTTCTTACATTATATCTCGGATCTTACGCTCAATTATATACAATTTCGTATATTTTTAAACGGTTTTATTTAGCTCACCCCGTTTGTTTTATTTATTATTTATTCTTGGGTCAAATTTAGTAATTCAAATTTCACCCTCTTCCTGTCAACCGATTAATCTGAAATTTTGTATACACTTTGGATTTTGGTGACAATACAATTATGTTTATTCATTATCATTATAAATTCAAGATGGCCGCCGCTACAAAATGGCGGATAATTTATGTTTTATTAATCCCATCAATATGGGTATCAAATGAAAGGGCTCAACAAGCAGAATACAATATACTATAAAAAATTTAAATCCAAGATGGCGGCCGCTACAAAATGGCGGATAACGTAGGTTTTATAAATCCCATCAACATGGGTATCAAATGAAAGGTCTCAACAAGTAGAATACAATTTACTATGCAAAATTGAAATCTAAGATGGCCGCCGCTACCAAATGGCTGATAACAATTTTTTATCAATCCCACCAATATGGGTATCAACAAATAAAAGGGCTTGACAAGAAGAATACAGTGCACTATACAACCTCAATATTTAAGATGGGCGCAGCCACTAAATGGCGTATAATACTAAGATTTAAATTTAGAAATTGAATCTGTAATTTAGGTATCTGATTAATCCAGCTTGAATCCTCCACCCAAGTCAAGATTTTGTATCGTGTTGAGGACTGTGTGGCGTTAGGGTGGCTAAAAATGATACGTCGTTAGCGGTACACCACCCAAGTTAAGGTGGAAGGTTAAAACGCGCCGAGAACTGTATGGCATTAGGGTGGATAAAAATGATATGTCGTTAGCGTTTTCCCCTCAAGACTCAGGCGCATCTTGTTGTACATAGCCTTGCCCCTTTATTGGACCTCTGGGGGGGGGGGGGGGGTCGACCGTTTAAATGTCCATTACTCGAACAAAATGGTAAAAAAATATATAAAAAATATAAACACAAATAAAACAGAAACTGCAACACAACGTAAACGAAGGCTTCAAAAAGCGAAAGAAAAGTACAATTACGGGACGGCTGAAAGAAGAATGTTGCCTTTAATACTATCATGGGCTTCTACAATACATAAAATGCAGGGCAGCACTGTGGATCACGCAGTCGTATACTTAGGTGCGAAACTGTTTGAAGAAGGTCAAGCCTACGTGGCTCTTAGTAAAGTAAGATCTTTGCAGGGACTACGTATAGAGGAGTTGGACTGCAATAAACTAACGGGCAAGAAACCTTGCAATAATGAAGCACTAAATGAATTAAACAGAATGCGAAATAAAAACTAAAAACCAAAAATTAAAAATAGGGGAAAAAACTTTTTAAGTTAAACGGTTTTATGTTAAACATACATTGCAATGTTTAAGATAAATGTACTAAAAACCAAAAAATAATAAAATAGATACAGTCGTGGGAATTATAAACATATGCATAGACTAGACTAAAATAAAACCGTGGGGCACGTCAATTGTCTACAAATTATCGACTTAATGTGCGATAGAAGAATCGTTTAATTCGTCGTTAGGCAGTTGGCCCGCAGACGGTGAGGAAATTACTTACTATTTTCTTGCTCATGGAAATTCTAATAGTTATATACTCCATGTAAATAAAAGAGATGTTTCAACTAGTTTATCGTTGGACATTCACACTGCTGGCTGGCGAGGAATCGTTTCACTGCTCGTAGTTTGTCTTTAATCGACAAAACATATGATAAAAGTACTACTCGCTCACCACTATGAAACCCTAAAACTCGCTTATAATCGAGCTTGCTAGCTTGTTTCCACATTCTAGCCCTACTTATCACACGTGACAATTGACGTGCCCCACGGTTTTATTTTAGTCTAGTCTATGCATATGTTTATAATTCCCACGACTGTATCTATTTTATTATTTTTTGGTTTTTAGTACATTTATCTTAAACATTGCAATGTATGTTTAACATAAAACCGTTTAACTTAAAAAGTTTATTTACCTATTTTTATTATGAATTAAAAAAGTTGTGCATTACCATTAATCTCTTCTTCCGTTTCACTTGTCTCATTCTCAGTAGTGTCAGTAGGCCGCTGTAATAATATTTCGTAGATAGAAGAAGGAACTGTATCCCCCTCAAACCAATTAAAAACATAGCTTCCATCCATGAAGTTTCAACCATTATCTTCAGGTTTAAGAACCGTTGGTACTTTTAAGTAACTATTTTGCCAAACATTTGTAATATATGAAGATCGCTGGCATGGACTCACCTGTCAAGGACTTATACTAGCCAGAACTGCCTGTATTGTACCTACCTTCTTAAAATCGCTTAGAGAAACACATATAAATTTCAACTTTACAGAATATAGTGTATTTTAATTCGTATGCTACAAACCTTTTGGTCCACCTGTTAAGACACTTGTGCTCATTCAAAACATCTGTCAATTTTTTTGAACTTCTCAATGAAGAAACAAAATATATCTTTTTTATCACGGTTTTTCCGGTCATTTATGATTTTAATAAGACAAAAAGCTTCACAACGTATGCCAATGATGCTCTCTTAAATAAAAATATAACAAACAATATTATTATAAATATATTTTTTATTCTTGTATATTGATTTTATTATGAAGAATTGTTTATTAAATCACATTGGATTGAATGGAACGCTACTGTCTAAAAGTAATGCGAGAAACCCGCAAGCTCAGCCTGCGGGAGACGTTTGCAGCTGTATACCACAGTAAATTGAAATCAACGCGCGCCACAGCGAATGGGTTACCCAAACAGAATTCATATAATATACAGGGTGTCCCGGGACTAATGGGAAAAAAGTCGGGAGCGTATAATATGAGCTAAAATAATGTTAGTACTTCATATAAACTTTTTCTATGCAGGCCCTCGTTTTCGAGTTATAGGCCTCCAAAGTTTTAATTTTGAATTCGGTTTTTATTTTTAATTTTTGTACTAGTTATTTGATCTTTATAAAATTTAATGTATGTGTATGTTTATTTTGGTAAGGTAAACAGATTTACAGTAGTGCATTGAAGCCAGGGACGAACTACTTGCAATGGTTAGTGCTCCAAAAATTTTGCAGGGATGGCACACCCTGTATGAAATTATCGAAATTCACTTCCCCACACATTAAGCTAACGAAAAGATACTCTTGTTGGAATTCGATAAAATAAGCCGTTTGGCTAATATTTACAGTTTTATTCATGCACTACGTACCAATTTACGCATTCGCCATTTTTATAAGTACACAACGAGGTAAACGTAACTTATTAATAGATGTCCAAGATTTACCTACAGTACTACAAAAAAATAATAGCAGAAGATGAAAAACATTAACGACTTATTAATTCGAAAGTTGGTAAAAACTTTTTATAAGTGTTTTTACCGTTTATCAAGTTACCATAGGATTAGTTGTCAAACGTTGTGTAGAATAGTTCGTAGTCAGTACTTGTCAATAATTCATAAGTCCTTAATTTAACAGTTACAATGGCAAAATTCGCTTTTATCGAGTACGCAGATATGCATCTAATGTATGGACTGGCTTCTCGAAACTGTTTAGAGGCCAGAAGGCTTTATGAAGAACATTTTGAAAACAGAGCATTGCCAGACAGACGAATGTTTGAGTGTATTGATCTCAGGTTACGAGAAACAGGTATGAATAAGTAAATGTAATTTTCTATGTATACAAAACAAAATTTTTAATTTTAGGAATATTTTAGCCAAAAAAGGTGGAGAAGGTCCAGTACGAAGCATACGTACTGTGGCAGTTGAACAAGACTTGTTAAATGCAGTTGATAATGAACCATCAACGAGTTTTCTAAAAGTATCAAGAGAACATAACGTCTCGAAATTAGTTGTTCATCGCGTCCTAAAAGAACAGCTGTTATATCCTTTTCACATGAAAAAAGTACACAGTATGACAGTGGCTGATTATCCTGCACGACTTGAGTATAGCCAGTGGTTTCTGCGACAACAACAAGCAGACAATACATTTATTAGTAACGTTCTCTTTACGAACTAATCCGGTTTCACCAGAGATGGAATCATAAATTCTCATAATATGCATTTATGGGATGATGTGAATCCACATGGCATTATCCAAACTAGGAGCCAGCATCGATTCATAGTTAATATTTGGGCAGGAATAGTTGGCAATCATTTGATAGAGCCATATACTTTATTGACGGTACTTTGACTGGTCAGAGATATTTGGAGTTTTTGCAAAATTAGTTATGGAACCTGTTTGATGATGTGCTACTACAAACTCGTAGGAATTTATGGTTCATGCATGATGGGGCCCCTCATTTCAGTTTAGATGTACGACAGCATTTACACACAAGGTTTCCTAATAGATGGATTGGTCGTGGAGGCCCTTTTCAATGGCCACCGCGATCAGGAGACGTTAATCCTATGGATTTCTTTCTCTAGGGTTATCTCAAAAGTAAGGTATACGCAACACCTGTGCAAACAAGACAAGATTTAATAGACAGAATTGTGTTACACTGCAATGTTATTAGAAATAATGTGGGATTGCTCATTCAAGTGCAAAGAAACAACCTTCGTAGACTTAGAATGTGCGTGGAAGTGGGAGGAGCTCATATTGAACATTTATTAGAATAACGTTAGTTTTTATTGTTGTTTAGGAATTAGTATTAGTCTAATGTTTTATAACTTGTGTTTTTTGAGGTTTTCTTAATGGTTTAATAATGTTATGTTCGTAATTTTGATTAAAAGGAAGTAAATCCTGGACATCGTATTAATAAGTTAGTCAGGTAGATTTGTACGTAGTGCATTAATAAAACTGTAAATATTATCCAAACGGCTT
Organism: Galeruca laticollis; assembly: GCA_963921935.1. NCBI lineage: Eukaryota > Metazoa > Arthropoda > Insecta > Coleoptera > Chrysomelidae > Galeruca > Galeruca laticollis. The sequence continues at coordinate 222,888,907 of OY998178.1, read as the reverse complement.
ATTTTATCGAATTCTAACAAGAGTACCTTTTCGTTAGCTTAATGTGTGGAGAAGTCAATTTCGATGATTTCATACAGGGTGTGTCATCCCTGCAAATTTTTTGGATCACTAACCATTGCGAGTAGTCCGTCTCTGGCTTCAAGGCAGTACTGTAAATCTGTTTACCTTTCCAAAATAAACATACACGTACATTATAGCTTTGCCGTAAATTTGATAAAGATCAAATAACTAGTACAAAAAATAAAAATAAAAACCAAATTCAAAATTAATACTTTGGAGGCCTATAACTCGAAAACGAGGGCCTCCATAGAAAAAGTTTATATGAAGTACTAACATTATTTTGGCTCAGATTATACGCTCCTGACTTTTTTCCCATTAGTCCCGGGACACCCTGTATATATATATATATATATTATATATATATACAGGGTGGGGCACTATGAACGAACTATTCTCTGGCGTCTTAACGGCAAATAAGATTAGAAAAAATTAGACGTAGAATTAAGTAGATTACTGAGGACTATAATTTGAAAATATTTTGGAATATACAGGGTGCTCAAAAAAAGCGTGCCGTATCAAAGTTAGGTTCCTTTAAATGGAACACCCTGTATTTTATCACATTTTTGAATTATACTATTAAAAATAATGTAAGTTCATTAAGATTTCCGTATACCTATCTAGTTCAGTTTCCAGGATAAATCGATTTTACATAATTTTTAGACCCTCCGAAAAAATACAATAACTTGAAAATAAAAACGGATAACCACATTTGCTTTTCACCATCTCACTAAAAGCTTTTAACATTCTGTTTTCAACATTTACTGGTATGCTATAATATACAGGGTGTTTTTAATATGACAATATAACACTAATCATTTAATACATGAATTTCTGGCTTAAATTAAATGGAACACCCTGTATCTGTTGGGTCTGTTCAACGTGGGAATTTATCACCTTTCAGTTGGTATTAGGGTTGCCTATATCTAACCCTGATAGTTTTCGAGAGATTTTAAATTTGTTTTTTAATATTCAATTATTTGCTGACATCTAGTTACATATGACATGATGGTACTCCGATGGAAAGTTTTTAAAAATTATTATTATTTTGACAGTAAGTGCTTTGTTGTATGATTTATGATTGATAAATTAAAGGTTTCTTAAATTAGAATTTTATTAAGGGTAAGTACACTATTATCGGGCATACAGATACAATAAGCTACAAAATTATAAAAAAATAACTACAAAAAATTTAAAGAAGGTGTTCAAAGTGACGCCCATTTTGTTGGATACAAATTTCAACTCTTTTAAAAAAGTTATTGTTCACTTTCTTCAACATCTCTGGTGTTACTGTTTGAAACGCTCTCCTTATCATATCCTTCATGTTCTCAGGAGTGGTTGGCTCTGTATTGTAGACAATACTTTTTATGTAACCCCAAAGAAAATAGTCTAATGGCGTCAAGCATGGAGATCTTGCCGGCCAAAGGTAAGGACCCCCTCGCCCAATCCATTTTTGTGGAAAAATATTGTTTAGGTAACGCCGGACAATTACACTGTAATGAACAGACGCACCATCTAACTGCAGCCACATTTTTTGTCTTGTAGCTAGTGGAACGTTATCTAAAAGTTCGAGAAGTTTGTTGCGTAAAAATTTACGAAATTTTCTTCCAGTTAGCGTTCCATTAAAAAAATAAGGCCCTATTATGTGGGTTCCCACGATTCCTGCCCATATATTTAATGACCAACGATGTTGATGCTCAACACTTCGGAAGTAATGCGGATTTTCGTCGTTATAGTAATGAAAATTATGTTTGTTTACTAAACCGTTTTTATGAAACGTAGCTTCATCCGTAAACAGAACAAAATCAAAAAAATCTTCAGACCCTGCCACTTTATCCATAACCCATAAACAAAACTCAATACGATTTTCAAAGTCACTATCAAATAGTTGCTGGTGCATTTGAATATGGTAGGGATGAAATTTTTGTTTTTTAATTATCCTAGCGACACTTCTCTTGCTTATACCTACTTGCTCTCTAATACATCTTTGACTAGTATGTGGATTCTCAACAAGCGCACCCATTACTTCAAATTCTGAATTGTCTGTAATTGCAGATTTTCGTCTAGAATTTTTTGTATATTGCACGCTTCCAGTAGTTTTGAATACGTGCAGTAGTCTTTTAAAAACATTTCTGTTAGGATGATCTCTATTTGGATACTTTTGAGCGTATAATCTACTTGCTAAAAAACAGTTCTCCTGACACTCACCAATAATTAAGATCATATCTATTCTTTCTTCGTTAGAGTACTTTTTCATGTTTAACCAGGGATTAATAACTATGTCAATTATTAAAACTTAACAATACATCAACACTATACAAATACAATACACAAATACACACTATACAAATTTTTAAATTTATTTGACAGATGGAATGGTATTAAAATAATATCTATTTGAATGACATTTCATAGGTAACTAGATGCCAGATAAGTGAATAATATTGAAAACCAAATACAGTACACAGCCACCCACTTCAGAGGACATAAAGAATAGGATAATGTGACCTTTTTAAAGAATAACACTAGAAATATTAAAAAAAAACAATAATTTTTTCAAAAGAGTTCAAGCTTGTATCTAACACGATAGGCATGATTTTGAGTACTTTCTTTAAATTTTTTGCAATTTTTTTACTAATCTTAATGCAAAGTTAATGATTGTGTACCCTTAATAAAATTCTGTTTTAAGAGACCTGTAATTTATCAATAATAAATCATACAACAAAGCACGTACTGTCAAAATAACAAATTTCAAATTTTTAAAAACTTTCCATCGGAGTACCATCATGTCATAGGTAACTAGATGTCAGCAAATAATTGAATATTAAAAAACAAATTTAAAATTTCTCGAAAACTATCAGAGTTAGATATAGGCAACCCTAATACCAACTGAAAGGTAATAAATTCCCACGTTGAACAGACCCAACAGATACAGGGTGTTCCATTTAAATTAAGACAGAAATTTATGTATTAAATGGTTAGTGTTATACTGTCATATTAAAAACACCCTGTATATTATAGCATACCAGTAAATATTGGAAACAGAATGTTAAAAGCTTTTAGTGAGATGGTGTAAAGCAAATGTGGTTATTTGTTTTTATTTTCAAGTTATTGTATTTTTTCGGAGGGTCTACAAATTATGTAAAATCGATTTATCCTGGAAACTGAACTAGATAGGTATAGGGAAATCTTAATGAACTACATTATTTTTAAAAGTATAATTCAAAAATGTGATAAAATACAGGGTGTTCCATTTAAATGAGCCTAACTTTGATACGGCACGCTTTTTTGGAGCACCCTGTATATTCCAAAATATTTTTAAATTATAGTCCTAAGTAATCTACTCAATTCTACATCTATTTTTTTCTAATTTTGTTTGCCGTTAAGACGACAGAGAATAGTTCGTTCATAGTGCCCCACCCTGTATATATATATACATGGTGTTTCAAAAAGATGGCTATTGTTAGAATAGATAGAACACTGCAAAATAAGTTGGGTTTGCTCAGTAAAAAATAGATAATGTACCAAACACTAACAAATGATTCGGTAAGTCTTAGGTACAAGTTACACACCACTCTCCTCATCAACCTGGGCCATTGATCAGACAAAAAAATAAAATCGTGGGGCGGGTGAAATTTTTCTCAACCACTCATATAATTATAAATGCTATTTACCTATTTACTCAGGTGTATTCACTAGGACGGTGAGACAAAAAATATTAATGCTGGTAGGCCCAGAACAAGAACCTTTCAGAAAATTAATTATTAGATTAAGGAATGTGGCTAGACTAACAAATACAGAGTGAATTTTTGTGAAACATTAGAAGAAAGTATCCTCAATGCGACAGGGACTATCACATTACCAACTCTCCTTCAAAGTTGATATTTGGACAGCAACTTTAGGGAGAAAATTAATTGGTTATCACTATGCACTGTTAACAGGTTGACTGCCGACCATATTTTTGGGGCACTCTATATGAATAAAACACACCGAAATTATGTAAAAAACTTTTATTATTTTTGTATTAGGAATACAGAAGAACTAAACTAGTAATAAGATAAAGGTACACAGAAAAACATATTTGGTTTATGGCTAAACAAACATAAAAAATCAAAACATAAATAAATTTGCTCAACCGGATATAATATAAAGAATATCACCAAAAAACTAATCTGGCAAACAGAAAAACTGACCAAAACTACATTTTTTATGAAAGTGTGCAAAGTACTTTACACAAAAACCAGGACTTCCAGGACATTGTTTGCATTCAAACGCCTGTTTCTTTATTTTGCTTCGCCTGCAGGTTTTGCATTCCTTTCTACACTCTTTTGGTTTCAGTACACCCTTTCTTTGTATACATTTGTGGTTTTCTCAATTTTTGAAAGACAATATCTAGCATCTTAATTATTTTCTTGATTAGAAGGACGGAAAAGTACATCATCACTTGGTGCTAACAGATCTCTAATAATTACCTCCAGTCGATAATCGTATAAACAAAGACGACAACCACCAGAGTATTTTCTATGTAGATTTATGAAACTCATTTGTACAACATGAATAAAAAGTTTCTTGTACCACCATTTTCCTATTGCAATAATATAATAATTTGATCATGGCAATCAATTCCTGATATATAGTTGTTATAGTTTAGAATGGCTTTGGGTTTTAGTTTCTTTTCCCCGTTTATTCTTAAAAATGCCAGTTTCACTCCCAAATTCAGTGCTTATTTAACTGACATCATGTTTATCCTTCCATTTTCCAATATGAATTCTATTAGAGAACCTAGATTTGTTTTCTCCTCGTTTTAATTTCGCCTTCATGACTTCTTGTGGGTTGTGCTTACGGTCACTTCTTAGGGTTTCGGTACAATAGGCGTCATTTGCCAGCAGGATTCTAGCCAAGTCAACACCGTTGTAGAATTTGTCAAGGTATACCGTGTGTCCTTGACCTAACTTTTCTTCATGTGCAAAACTACTTTAGTTGTATGTCCAGAGTCCCGCCATATTCATCTGATAAACCTTCATACACGTGCAATTTCAGCACCAATCCATCAGGTTCTGTAAGCATGTAAAGTTTTATTCCATACTTGTGGCATTTATTTGGTATGTACTGTTTGAATTATAAACGCCCCCGTCACAGCACCATATATTCGTCTAAAGACAATTCTTTTCCAGGGTAATAGAGGCTGTTCATCTTCTCGTTGAAAAAGTCGACCACAGATTTTATTTCGGCTAAACGATTGTTGGCTCTAGTGTTGGTTGATGTAAAGTGTAGACACCTCAAGATGAGAAGGAATCTATTTCTTGACATTATGTTCGAAAAACCGGTATATTGAAGAGCGGCTTCGTTTTCCAGTAGTCATTTACTCATGATAGTTGAATCGCAGTTGCACTGGCTGTGTTCGTGGATATCGAAGGAGCATTTGACAATACGAGCACTCGCTCTATATTGTCAAAGCTGATTGTCAAAGCTGGAATCCAGAGGCACAGACAGGACAATTACCCGATGGATAGAGAACATGCTAAACAGCAGGAGAGCACAAGCATCCCTGTGTGGTGTCACAAGAGAGGTGAAGACAGAAAGAGGATGTCCACAAGGAGGCGTTCTGTCACCAAAGCGGTGGAATCTGGTAGTCGACGACCTTTTTGTCACACTAAACGAGCAGGAGTGGTATGCTCAAGGATACGCTGATGACATCATCATTCTAATACGGGTAAAACACGTGGGCATCTGCCTGGAACTAATGCAGAGGACAATGTCCATAGCGGAGAGATGGTGCGATGCTGAGCGATTGTCTGTCAATCCCTCGAAAACCATCATGGTACCATTTACAAAACAGCGAATCGCAGAGATTACTAGTGTGCCAAAACTCTTCGGCAATTAGATAAATGTTGCCAGGGAGGCAAAATATCTAGGAATCCGGTTAGATGAGAAGCAAACCTGGAACAGCCATCTAGCAGCATCACAAGCCGTTCTCAGATTACGCTAATGACGATGAGACGAGCAATTGAGTGCATCTGAGGCCTAACTCCGACAATGGTAAACTGGTTGTACACCAGAGTAATCAGACCAATGATGGTGTATGGTGCGATCGCATGGTGGCCTAAAGTTCAGCAAAGCACAGCCGCCAAAATGCTTTCTAAAGTGCAGCGAGCTGCGTGTCTGAGCATTACAGGCGCCATGAAGGGCACCCCAACCGCAGCATTGGAAATACACTGCTAAACATCCCACCATTAGATCTTTATATACAGGGGGAAGCTAAAATAGCTGCATATAGAATGCGGTGCAATGGCAACTGGTGCAAGCACCATGTTATGAAACATACTAAAATACACGACACCATGAGGTGCGACATCATCGAAATGCCACCTGACAGAATGCCCAAGGTCGTGGAAACTGAGATACCATATCGTGTCAACTTGAGTGGCAGATCCGAATAGGCCCAGGGAGAACCTCAACGCATGTTGAACAGTATCACCTGGTACACCGTCGGGTCAAAGACCCTAACGGGTACAGGAGCAGGCGTTTACGGCGTCAGACCCAGGCAAAGCATAAGTGTTTGCCTTGGCAAAATGACGACCGCATTTCAAGCAGAAATAGCTGCACTAATCGAATGCGGCAGAACATGCATAGACAGGAAATATAACAAAAAGACCATCTATGTGAACACGGACAGTCGGGCGGCCCTTTTGGCCATAGCAAGCCACAGCTCTACGTCGAAGATAGTGTGGGACTGTCACAATACCTTGAAAACCTTAGCAAAAGACAATAGAGTAATTCTTACTTGGGTGCCAAGCCATACAGGGTAGCTGGAAATGAGGGAGCTGATAAGTGTGCCAAGAAAGGAGCTCATCTCACCCTCATGGGACCAAAACCAGCATACGGCGTTTCATACAGCGCCGTACGAAACAATGTTTCCAACTAGGTGTCGCTTGAACAACAAAAGCGCTGGAACAAAATCACGGGACATGCTCAGTCCAAAAGAATGCTAAAAGGACCATCGAGTTCCTACAAAACAAATGCTTTTAGACTGGGTAGAAAAGAACTGCGAAAAGTTGTAGGATTCATAACTGGCCACTGGATATTCAACACACACCTAGTGAAAATGCGGATTGAAATAACAAATCCCCATTGCAGGATGTGTGGAGAAGCAGAGGAAACCGCAAAGCACGTGGTCTTCGATTGCCCTGCCCTGTGCAGAAGGCGAGCCACCTGTCTAGATATCTTCCTAGACACAAATCAGGAGGAAATGCAGGAAAACATAGTCCGACGAATCTCAATGTTCGCTAAGAATTTAGGATGGGACTCTGCTTAATACCTGTGAGTGGGGGTGCACAATAAGCCAATTAATGGCTGAGCGGCAACCATTAGGGCACCTGAACCCTAACCCCCTCGTGACAAAAAAAAATAGTTGAATCGTACCGGTATGAAAGAGCATACATAAAAAATTTCATTTCTGAAATAGTCAGGTCCTTCCAATTTGTAATATGTGACTTTGCAGATGTTCCACTGCTAAGAAAAATTTGAATAGTGTAATCATTTGTCTGGCGTGCAATCTGGTACAAAAAAGTATCATCAATTATAGGGCTGAAAAAATCTATGGGTCTGCCTCTGCCTGGAACCGGTACTAAAAGCTCTTGATTATTCTTGAACATATATTGTTTCAATGTACCTGTTTTTGTCCATTGGAAATTCACTTGCACATTAGACCTAGTTGGACTGGTATTTAGAGAAGAAAACGGAAGATTTCCTAATGACTGGTCATCATCATATGCATCTGAATCACTTTCTGCGCCGATTCAGAGGGATATTCATCATCTTCGGACTCTGACAAATATTCGTCACCACTGCTATCTTCCAAACAATGCAATAGTTCTTCCTCTGTGAGTGCTTTTCTACTATACACATGTAAATCATCCTTTTTTTTGTTCATAGGGTCCAGATTTAGCATCCGTGTTTAGCGACAGAAACAATAAAAAACACGTAACCAACTACAACACATGCTCAGCAAATGTTTTTAGAAGGACGCCGGACAGGTAGCAAACTTCTATCGTTAACGCCCACTGAATACTGGTCTTTACAAGATAAGTATACACAACACTCCGATGGGTCTAGGTGGCGTCGCCGATTGATGCCGGGACTCGCCGATTGATGCCGGGACACGCCGATCGCAGTGGTTGGCATTCAACCTGTTAATTCAAGATTAATTTTTAACTGATTTGTTGAACCCCGAAGTTGGGCAAGCCATCAAAATTTTTCATTTTTGTTAAGCATCAGTTTAGTTTTTATTTCAATTTTGTAACAAAAAATATAGTAACACATTTTGTTCAAGACCCTATATATTTTCATAATTTCAGATAATTTGAGCCCCAATTCATTTTATCAATCCACGTCAATAATTGATTTGTTGGAAAATACTATTATTACATTGTCAGTTTTTCACATTGAACTACTTTAAAAATACATAACTTGGTTATTTTAAAATAAGAAAAATGTTCTGTTATAAAATAAACTGAATAAAAAAACAGTATTTGTAAAAGAAATAAAGGGATCAACTTTCGTTTAGCTGAAACCAGTTATGTAAGAAATATTCGTTTATTTACGATTAGGAATATTTTTTAAACAGAAAGACTTTTTTTTGCGGAAATGCATAATTTTAATTTTTCTGACTATAGAATAGCTGAAACCAGTTACAAGAAAATACGTTTCTGTTTTACATTTAAGACAATTTTCTAAACATAAACATGCAAAAAACTTCTTACGGAAATATACCATTTTCATTTATTGATAAAATATTGTAGATTTAGATTGATTCGAACTTTAATCGGCGACTCTGTAAAAAGGCATGTTCAAAAACGTTCAATAGGTTTTTAAATGTCATTAAGATATGAGCTTTATTATTGTTAGTATAATCTGTGGTATAGGAGTAGAAATACGGATACCTAGTTGTTAAATGATGTCTTATTTTGTTATAACTGAGCAAAGTCTACCTAAAACTAGACAGGAAACTTATGAATTTGCGAAAAATGAAGGCTTAATACCTTGACCACTTTACTGTAGGACAAAATATAAAGGACATACGAGTAATATGGATATATTTTCGCATTATTATTTTTCAGAAACAGATTTGGGAATATATAGGTGTTCTAAACGACAACAATGCAAACCTTCGTTTTCTGTTGCAAAGGAAACCTGGTTTGAAAATTGTCATCTTCCACCAGAAAAAGAGTTTAGGTAGGCTTTTTAAACTTTTTTTTTCTTAAATATTTATATGCAGGAATCTATTTGGATTGGCTCACGGAGAATATATGAACGGATATGTGTTGGTGTAAGTGGTTCAGAAGGGAGTTTATCAATGGCAACAATAGCTGCTCGTATGAAGTATTGTCGGGAGATGGTTACCAGTGCTTTTACTTCAATGTAGGCATCTCTGCCGAAAATTGGAGGGCCAGGAATCATAGTGCAGGTTTGTGTCTTGAGATTTTAAGCGATATTAAGCTGATAGGAATAGATATTATTCATTGATCTGTGTTAAAGGTCGGGAAGAGGATTAAACTCAACTTAATATTTTAAGGTTTATATTTTAATAACACATCAACAAATTGAATAAAAGAAATTTTTATTTTTAGATTGACGAATCGAAATTTGGGAAAAGGAAGTACAATCATGGACGAGTTATGGAGGGTCATTGGGTTTTGGGAATGATCGCTCAAAACTGCTATTATTCATATGGATGATTGGAAAGCTTACAGTGGACTTTCCAATTATGGTTATATTCATCACACAGTAAATCATAGCGTGGAATTTGTGGCGGATGATGGGACACATACTCAGAGGATAGAATCTCAATGGAATGCAGGGAAAAGGTATTTGAGAGGTCAGCATATTCCTGAAGAGGAGTTTCCTGATAAACTTTGTGAATACCTTTGGTGGTAGTATTGTAAGAAACATGAGTTAGATCCAATGTTGAACTATTAAATTCAATTAGAATGGAGTACGGTTCGTGCCCGGGGGGAGTCGGATGGAGGAGGCTGGAAGTGATCCACCCCTAATCTTCCATGCGAGTTTCCTGGGAGGGGTTGCCCTACCCGACACGGCGCGTCCCAATGGCTCATAGGGTGTCTCCACGGGGAGTGGTCGGTCATGGTTCCTGCGCTCCTAAGAGCTGTGAGGGAGGCACGACCGACCAACCTCGGGGATAGGTGATGAATAGGAACGATTCGTTCTGAATAATCGCCCGCGGATCAAAAGAGATAGAGGAGTAAACCTGACAAAAAATCATCGTCGCTGACCTCCTCGCCTCTGCTGAGCATCTTACAATCAGTTAAGGGGATGGAAAATTTCTTTCTTCATGACTATCATGTCTCATCTACTCTAACTAATCCCTTCAATTTCTTGTACTTTCTCTATCTTTTTCTTTTCTACTCTTCTATACAAACACAATAGACTTCTCTTCACTTTGGTTTTGCATGTCTGTCTCTCTTCTTTCCGCTTGCCAACTAGGTCACTTAATTTCTTCTCTCTTTTTCTGCTTTCTTTCCACCTACCATATTCTTCATGGAATATCTCGGTCTATTCCCCAGATGATCAAGTCAATTCAAAGACCACACACAGGGGAGGCAGCTGGGTGGGTCTACCCGTTGGCAAATCTGCGTCCGGAGGCAACCGTGAAAAAAGCCTAGAGGAGTAAACCTCGAAAAAAGAACCCGTAATCCTCGTTGTTGGCTACCGTGGGCATGGATGTGTGGCTGCACGAAACGCAGTCAGAAACGGTGCCTCTGGGATACCTGGCGACCTCCCAGAGTATTTAGCCTTAGCGGGGTAAGGGCGCACTGCCTCGCCGGACTTTCTTTCGTCCCAACTCGTTGGGAACTAGATGCCTAACAACAACAAAAAAACAAAAGGAGGAAAAACAAGGATGACGGCGAAGCTAATAAATCAATGGATGAGGAGAAGGTACAGATTGGACCGGAAGATGTTGGGAAAAAGGAAGCGGAAGGAAATGAACTGGTAAAAACGGACTGGGAAGTAGGGAAGAGTATTGAAGCAAGGAGATTCTCGCTAGGGATTAGGGCATGCGACAGCCCTATGTCTGGACCATCGGCGTTGGCCCAAAACATGGAGGAGAGTACCGGAGACAATGGAGAGAAAGACGGTGGTGATGAATCAGATAGGGAGAAGGAAGAAAAGGGGCGACCGTCAAGGCAAACGAGTGTGGAGAGCAATATCGAATGCAGAATTGATAGTTGGGAGAAACGAGACACAGAGGAACCTTTTGAGAGATTGGGGAAAAAATTGCAGTCTACGCCAATTGGGGATAAGGTTATAGAGGTCGATACATCGGAAGAACTCGCTAGCGAACTGAGAGATTCATGGGGGAAGGGAAAGGGATAAATAAAAGAAAAAAGAGTGAGGATAACACGGAAGTAATACAGGAAAGTGAAAAAGAAAAAAAGGAGATGGGTAACGTAGAAGAGGGACACGAACAGGTGGACGGTAAAAATGAGACCGTGGTGGAAGAGACCAGTATTGAGGTGTGCATGAGAAATCTGGAGGAGGTTCTGGAAATTCTGGGGAAGAAGGGGGGAAATGAAGAGGTCATAGATAGGATCAAGGAAACCCTTACTGTCTTAGATGGAGCTAAGAATGAGAGCGTAAGAACATCAGGAGGGATCAAATGTAAAGCGTGCAGGGAGATGGATAGGGAGGAAACAAGGATAAAGACGGAAAGAATAAGAGCGCTGGTTGAAAAGGGTGGAGATCTTCTGGATTTCCAGAGAGTGGTTGAAGAGGGCGATTGGGATGAGGGTGTGTATCGATGCACCAAACTCAAAGCTAGTAGCTTTGAGGAGGCGCTAGATAAGAATGACTGTGTGGTGGTGCTGGACACGGAGAGAGTCCCATCGCAACTGATGTCTTACAGGCCCGAGATAGCGGAAATGGTCGAGGGTTTCGAAATTGGTGAATATGACCACTTAGTAAATACCATAAGGACGCCTAGGGTGTGCAAAGAGTGGTATCACTATGTGGGTAGGGTGGAAGAGACTATGGGTGTTGCACAGCTGTTCAGGATGATTAGGAGAATGCAGGAAAGGATTCTGGATAGGGAAAACAGGGCAGAAAGGATAAATGTCCTTTTCGCGGAGAATATAGATGAGGTCGTCAATGCCAGGATGCTGCCAGGAGTTTGTGGGATTTAGGGCTGGAGTCAAATATGAGATTATCAGTAGAAATTATCAGGGTATAACTGGAAGAGGGGGAGGAAGGGAGGCGGTTCTGGTTAGAACGGGGGAACGCCCCTATGCGGAGGTCCTTAAGGATATAAAGACCTCTGTAGACGTACAAGCTTTAGGGATCACAGTGAAAAATGTAACGAAAACAAATGGGGGGGATATATTGATCAAACTCAAGGGGAATGGTAAGGCGGAGGAGCTAAGAAACGAGATTAAGGGAAAAATGAATGAGGTGAAGGTCATGGTGAGGAAGAGGGAGGATGTATTCAATGTATTGGATTTAGACCCTTCCATTACGGAGGAAGAGATAAAGGAGGCTCTTGAGGACTAAGCAGGGCTGAGAAAAGGAGAAGTTACAGTCACAGGAATTAGGGGGACGAGATACGGCGGGCAAATTGGCACGGTCAGCGTGGCCCTAGACAAGGCGGAAATGGTAAAAAGGACAGGTAACGTGAGGATTGGGATGGTGGCGTGCAGAGTAAGGGTAACACCACTCAGGTGTTTCAGGTGCCTGGATTACGGGCACAACGCGCAAAAGGGGAGGATATATCAAGGCAATTCCTTAATTGCGGGAAGGAGGGGCATAGAGCCCAAGAGTGCAAAGGGGATCCTTATTGTAGGAAGTGTTATGTGGAGGGCCATAGAATGGACCCTATGAGCTGCCCCGAATTCAGGGAACTGGTTTACGGGAGAAAAAGGTAAATTTCACCAAATTCAACCCCTTTCATCAGGCATACGTTCGTGGTTATTCTAACTGTGGGGTACTTAGTTTTTCGTACTTTTTTATAAGTTTTATTTGTGCAAATTTTATCTATATAAATTTTATTTATAGAAGTTCTATTTGTATAATTTTATTTATACACAGTGTGTGCGGGCCTTTTACACCCAACACAGCTGGAAGGGGGCGGGGCGTTTATGTTAGGAGTTTTATTCTATTTACAATTATAACTTATATCTTTACATGGTTTTTAGGCTTAGGTATAGGTTATTTATTTATGTGTTATCTATTTGTGTCATTTATTTATTTATTCATTTTATCTATTTATGTAAATTCCTTCGTGAGAAATAATAGGGAAGATCATCACCTGCAATGTACAAAATAATGCAAGTCAATTTGGTCAGGGCGAGAGCGGCTCACGACATGGCATGGGCAGCTGCCATGGCCGGTGAGGTAGATATATTGATAGTGTCCGAGCCTAATAAAAAAAATATGTTCAAAAGGGGGCTGGTATACGGACGGTAGAAGCGACGTAGCCATCAAAATACTAAATAAGAACGTGGAAATGGAACGTATCACAGGAAAAAATAACTATGTGCACATGGAGTTACCCGGAGCTCACATCTTTGCATTATATATCTCGCCAAACATAGGCTTGCCGAAGTTCGAGCGAAGGATAGAGGAAGTGTTCGAAGAGGCAGCCACTAAGGGTGGGGGCAAAATGATAGTGGGAGACATAAATGCAAAGTCGCACCTCTGGGGCTCAACGATAAATGATGGCAGAGGAGAATACGTGGAAGAACTGATGGCGCAATACGATTGGGCAGCTGCGAACGATTTCAGTCCAACGTTTATTAGGAACCAAAGTAAGACGTGCATAGACGTGACCCTGGTGAGCCCGGACCTTGTCAACAAGACACGGAATTGGCGCATCGCCCACGAGAACCCTTATACACACCATGGGCATATATATTATGAGGTAAACACCAGAAGAAAACAAAAAAAGAAACCCATCAATGGGCGACCAATGTTAGATGAAGGAATTTTCACAGAGAAAATAGAGGAATGTCGGATCAATGAGGAAAATGACATATACACATTAGCAATTAAAGCTATGAACGAATCTTGGAAGAGGAGGTGTGGAGACAGAAAGAAGTTACCCTATTGGTGGAACAGACAGATTGACGTGTCAAGGAAGGAATACTTAAAAGCGCGCAGAAAATACACGAGGGCGGGGAGAGAGCCTGACAGACGACGTTTCGAGGAAGAGATGAAAACAGCCAAAAAACACTAAAAAATGCAATACACAAAGCGAAAAGGGAGAAATGGAAAGCCCTTATTCAGGACATATGGGGACAGGCGTATAAAATCGTCTCGAACCATTTGTCGATACAAAGTCCACCCTACACGCTAACGGCGAAACGAAAAAAGCAGATCGTGGCCGATCTATTCCCAATAGGCGGAAAGAGAATCAGAAGAAGAGAAGGACCTAAGGAGCTGGTCTCCCCTTTCACCGCTGATGAATTACTGAACGCTCTAGCAATGCTAAAGAAAGGGAAAGCTCCCGGTCCAGATGGATGACGGTGGAAACTTTAACGATTGTCTGCAAACACAAAGCAGGCGAGGTGCTTGGCATGCTCAACACGTTACTACAAAACAGAACATTCCCAAAAAACTGGAAGAAGGCTAGACTAGTGTTAATCCCAAAAAAGGGAAAGGACCCTGACATTTCTTCATCCTTTTGACCGCTGTGCCTGCTGAACACTTTCGGCAAGCCGTTCGAAAGATTACTTGTGAACAGATTGGATGAATATTTGGAGGAAAAGAGAATAATCTCCCCAAATCAGCACGGCTTTGTCTCAAAAAAAAACCACAGTTACGGCGATGCTGAGTTTGACGGACACTGTCCAAAAATCTAGAAACAAATGGTTAGTTGCAGTGGTGGTGGACGTAAAAAATGCGTTTAATACGGCGAGGTGGCACCACATAGTAGATAAATTACGCGACTTTGAGTGCTCCGAGTATCTAGTGGAAATGATAGAGGACTACTTTCGGGACAGATGGGTGGAGTGGGGATCTGGTAAGTGGAAGTGCACTATGGGGGTTCCGCAAGGATCAGTCATGGGTCCTAAATTATGGGACGTAATGTACGAGGGAGTGCTTAGGCTGCCTCTTGAGGAGAGGGTGAGCATGATCGCATACGCGGATGATCTGCTGATAATAATAGGGGGAAATGAAAAAGATGTGGTAATAAGGAAGGCGGAACGCGCTGTCGCCAGCGCAATAAGGTGGATGAGAACAGTAGGTTTGGAAGTGGCAACACAAAAAACTGAACTGTTGGTGCTTAAGGGTCCCAGAAACAGGATAAACGTTCAAATGGTTGTGGGCGGAAATACTGTACATGCAGTGGCTACCATGAAATACTTAGGGGTAGTTTTCTATGCTAAGTTAACATTTGCCAAGCATGTGGAGTACTGTGTAGAAAAAGCAAAGAAAAAAGCAGATGCCATGAGGAGACTTCTTCCGAATATCGGCGGACCGAGTTACGCAAGGCGACAGGTGTTATGCACCATAATGCATAGCGTGTTATTATACACGGCCCCAGTGTGGAGGACAGTAATGAAAATCCAGAAATACCGGACCAAGATGGGGAGTATACAGAGGAAGGGACTGCTGAGAGTCATCTCAGCGTATCGAACAGTCTCGGCGGATGCTGCCCAGGTCATATCAGGCTTCCCCCCTGTTGATCTGATGTGTGGGGAGATATGCTTCTTATATAAGGTAGGAGCCAGACGTCCGGGAAATAGAAGAATGGCTAGGAAAAGAACGGTAGAGAAATAACAGAGACGATGTGCAGAAGGCAGCGACACCGCGAAATGGACCCGGAGGCTCATCCCGAATGGATCAAGTGTACACATAAGAAAACCAACTACTATTTCACTCAGTACTTGACGGCGCATGGGTCTTTTGGGACCAACACGCACAGAATAGGCAAAACGGAGATGGACTTGTGTCACGTGTGTGGAGTCAGCGATAGTCCCGAGCATGTATACCAGAGCTGTACCAGGTGGAGATTGCAGAGAGAGGAGATGGTAGCGCGTATAGGGAATCTACCCAGCATTGACGAACAAGTCGGGCTCATGCTTAACAACCATACGCAATGGAACGAGATGTATGCATTCATATGTAATATCATGGAAATTAAGGAGAACGAAAACAGGAATAGGGAAGGTACATAGTACATCACACGGCCATTCCTGATGCAATGGGCAATGTCTTCTTCCGGGGGTGGTCCGGTGACATTGAGGTGGGGGTTTAGTGGGTGAGAGCCCCACACAACGCCCGGCAGCATTGCACACCCCGGCTGCTGGGAAGGCTGGTAGAGCTTCCTCATTCCACGGGGGAAAAAAAAGAAGAGTGGAGTACGGTGACTTTAGAGTTCGAATTTAAAGAGTTATTCCGCTAGGCAAATTTTGTTCCTTTATTTGATACTGGTACATATATGTTTATAAGTTTTTTCTTAAAAGTTTACAGTTGAATTTCAGTTTTATTTCCGATAATTTCTACAAAATTTAGTTTTAAAAATGTCATTTGACATTAAAGATGTTATTTAATAAATATTTTTCCGAGTATGTTGTCTCATTTCGCATATTTTATATATACTTAACAAAAATAAGTTTTCATTTATCTGCCCCAACCACTGTACAAATAACAACTGGTAGGAAAATCACATATTTCCGCAGGAGTTCTTTTGCGTAGTTATGTTTAAGAAAGTGTTTGAAATATAAAGCATAAAAAAGTTTTCATGTAACTGGTTTCAGTTATTCTAAAGTCGGGAAAATGATGCATTTCCGCAGATTTTTTTTTGTGTTTTTTTGTTTGGGGAGGCGTTTTCATATAACTAGTTTCAGTTATTCTAAAGTCAGAAAATGATGCATTTCTGCAGAAAAATTTTTCCTGGTTTCAGCTAAAAAAAAGTTCACCCAAATAAAGTATATGTCAATCATGCTTATTTATCAATATGTGGCTCTTTCATATCATCTTTGATTGTGATGCCTATACAACATGCTAGCCACACATGAAGCAATTTGGTGGATTACCATCTGGGATTCTTGGAGGTCATCAAAAATGACCATTATTCGCAAAGCATCGATTTCAAAACATTTTAGTTAATTAATCATCAACAAAGCTATAATTATGGTATAGAGCACCCTCTATTAAAGATACCAAAAATTGACTATTTGAGGGAGGTCTTGGTACTCTGTGTATGATAAATAACTGAATCATTCTTAATTCCACAGAATACATTAAATTGCCTTTCCCGCATTACATGGGTAATTGTTGGAGTCTAAAATAATAGCTAATGGGTCTATTGAAAACACAGATTCACGTAAATTTTGCTGTGTCTATTACGTCCTCTTTTAGCTTCAGATAATGAAGCAGAGAAAAATTCTAAAATGGTGGTTTAATAATTGGTAGACGATGAAATACAATGAATGGTATTCTTATTAGGTGTTGGGAGATGTGCATATCCTTCAACAAATGATATATGTGTTTGGATAAGTATTCAGTTACTTTCACTCTAAATAATTGACTAATTTAAAATGTCTTCATTATTATAACCCAATCTTGACATATTAGTTTTTCAAAACTATACAACAATTTAACAAACATATAAACTAAATATACTAATATTGAGATTTTGATGAATATTAGTAGACATAAGATATTTTCCCACTTCCCTCTTCAAACATAATATTAATTATTTCCACATATTACTATAGAAAAATCAATTAAATTGTTTGAAATTCTATAACTTGAATCAATAACATTTAGCTAAGAATTGTTTTATAATTATAAATTTAACTGTGGGTAATCAACTTGGATGTGAAAAGTATCTTGAAATGATAAAATATTGACATAAGATTTATTAAAGAAAAATTGACCTAAAATAAAGTGTAAAATCTAAAAATATACAGAATGCTCAATTTAAAATAATAAATTTAAATCAATTTCAGGTATAACTGGAAGTGCTGTCAAAATAATATTTTAAATGCACTCCTAATGTCAAAATATAATTCTATTTCAAACAATTTGTTATCTTGAATAATTAAGGAGGCAAGTCATAATGTAAAATATCTCAAATATTCAAACTAATCAGCTTTAAATTTATTATATTTCAGATTATCATATCAGCACATATTATTTATATTTTTATCAAAGTAATATAATCATAACAATGGTTATTTACATCTATTAAGCATGCTATGAAAAGTTTCTAGTATTCTGGACATAATTGTATTAATCTTATTTCTAGATAAGCGAATATTTATAATGAGTAGAGCCTCAACACTTTTTGACCCTCTTTTTAATCACCCTCTAAATGAGAAATTCTGCATCACTTATCATGTGTTGAGTTACAGGAAGTAGGCCATTCTTTCAACACACTACTAAATATACCCATTCAAATGTGTCTACTGATGATTGATAAAAAAACACCAATATTTGCAGTTGTTTCAGATTTTAATTTGAATTGAACTTGATTATTCGATGCAACATACACAACTGCTGAAGTATATTATTTTTGTACTAACCATTTCCTCACAATCCTATTGCCATATATTGATACTTTATATGTAAATGTTTATAGTCTCTTATCTTTTTATCAAAGAGCATTAAAGTTTCAATTTGTTTTTATCAACTGTTCTTACTCCAAATATCTCCTTTCTTCTGCAAACCATCAGCTTTTATCAAGGGGATTTAGTTTTAGGTGCCCTCCAGGAGTTCCAACAAAAATTATCACCAGCTTTGGAATAACTTTCATACAGTTTATCTCTATAATTATCATTTTGCTCTAGATCTACTTTTTATTACTTCATAACCTCTGACTTTGTTTTAGGTGCCCTCCAAGTGCTTAAGCAAAATGATCACCCGCTTTGAAATTAAAGGCCATATTACGCAGTGCAGCCACTGGCACAGTGTGACCTCAGCATGTCAATGTGCAAGTAGGTCAGTAACTCACATCAGAGTTAGTACATTTTTTTGAGTCACATTTTCCTTCCTGCACCACACCACAAGCAGTCACACCATATAGTAGCTGTCTTACTTTTTTGCCAGCAGCTCGCACTTCTATCAGCAAGCGAAAAGAAGTCTACCTACTTTCATCCAAATACACAGGTGCAATAGCTGGCCATTGTCAGGTCGACAAGTCAAATTGTAACCAAACCTCAAGTTTATACACTTTGCCTCTATAAACTGTTAGCTTGAAAATTGATAAGTTCTAAATCTACTTATTATTTTATGAAAACTCCCGATTTACTTCTCTTAGTTTCCTACCCTTATTGGACAGCCGAAAATAAATAATTTTTTATCATAAAACTGTAGTATTATTATTATTTCATCTGACTGCAGAATCAGCCTTCATTTTAAAATGGCTGTTTAATTTATCATAGATAATAAGACTAATACTATTTCAATAAATTTATCTCAGTAATATTATTGTATTAGTGTTTTTTTCAAATGTCAATATTTGAAAAAGTATTGAAAAAGTTAATAAAAGTGAGAGCTTGTTATAAACTAATTACAAAACGAAAAGATAATCATAGGAGCAATTAGATATTTTGTGAAAGTATTATACTTTGTATATAACTGCTTCCGCTTTAAAGAAGACACATACTTTAATAGCATCAACAATTAAAACATGGGTAACCTGGAAAAATATTTTTTCTTATTTTACTTTTACCACTTGAATAATTGTAATTTACTATTTGATATCATTAATCTTTTCTAGGCCATTTGTTCTAGATCCATACACTGATCTGCTTTTATATGATTTACCCTGTTGCATTTTTGTGAAATTCCACGAAACTATAAAAATAATGAACAATCGTTTAAATATACAATATCTCAAAACTCACACTTTCTAATAAATTGATAGAAAGTAGAACAGGGTGAAATTTTTATAAAAAAACTTAATTATTTTGAAAAATATATTTGCAACATGTTAATATATAATACATACCAAACATTGCCTCACATCAATTTATTTGGGATTAGATACAATGTGGTCATTTATGGGCCACTTAATATTCTTTTCATAAGATTATATTTGTTAAAAACTAACCATTGTTATTATTTATGCAAAATATTTAATAAAATCCAAGGCCATGCTATATTATCTATACAAAGGTTTAAAATAACATTTCAAAGGAATATTAAACTGTATTTTATATATTATACTTGAAAATATGTCAAATGTATCAGCATCTAATAAGTTCATTCAAAATCAATGGAATAACATTTTTTCACAAAACTTATGACCTACCTCAAGTTTTGAGCAATTATTTGTTTCACACTGTACTTACTATGAATTTCTTAAAATTATTTGAAAAAAATCATGCTCTATGTACGATTTGTTGATGTGGCAAATAACCAACTCAATATTGCAAAATAATGGACATTTTGTATTGTCTGTACTAAAAGTAAGTACATATGCCATTTGCAATTTTAAGCAGATCATATACCAGATGTTACATTAAATTTAATGGAATATTATGAATAACGTAAGAAATAAAATAATAAACATCTGGATTTTACGTATAGATATATATTTAATCGAGATTTGAAACTTTCTATAGCAATCCTGAAAACGTTCACAAAGCATATTCACAGAACATCCGTCCACGTGTTTTGTTAAATGATTAAGTTGTATAATAGTAATTTTTCTTACCTTTTTAATTATTTCTCAAGTTGTCAAATAAGGTTGTATGTTTATGAATGTGTTTAATAAGAAAGAATCACTCAAATTATGCCACATTCGAGTAATATCTTTAATAAAAGTAAACACAGTATCAAAATTGCACCAAATGAAAAACCGGTATTACAGACAACTTCGTTTGTCAGTGTCACCAACTTATCAGTAAATTTTTTCAATGTACATTCATTCGACGTTTAAATTATAGACAGTTTCATACGACTGTGACCTTTTATTTTAGTATTTTACAAACCCTAATGTCTAAATTTTAGGATGTATTCAACAGAAATCCTTATTATAAAACTGATTATTCACTGTTCCAAGATATTTTTAGTAATTATTATAATATTAAACATTTTCTATTCATCTTAGTCGTTGGTTGGTTAGCTTCATAGCCAATGACAGTAGTTAATATACTTTAGTCCTGAAATAAGTTCTTCTGTGAACCAATTCCAATTGTAATTTCATTATAAATGAAAATGGCATATATTTGATAGGAAAACATGATTATATTAATATTTTAAAATAACCACTTGAAGGATCTTAGTAACTTTTGTTCTTAATATTGGTCACCAAGATGCCACATCACCTTATTCCAGAACCGACAACATATGAACATATGACAAAAATTATGCTCACTAAATTTTCCATAGTTGCCCACATTGCTATTGACATATCAAAGAATGTGACGATATCAAATTTTCAATTTTAAATTTTTCAGTAATAATTTCAAAAAGCAATCAAAATGTGAGTACAGTTGTTTTTAAATGTTTGTTCTGACATTTAATCCACAGGAATTTAATATATTTGTGTAGAGCTCCAAAGTGATTTAGGTCATTTTTAGTTTCAGTGGATTCAGTGACTATTATAAAAAATGAGCAAATCTAACAATACTACAGGAGACAGTAAAATTTCCTCTTCGTCACAGCATAATAACAACAGTACCAGTAATAATAGCAGCTCAAACGAATCACTTAAAGTCGAAGATACTGAAGCCATCCAATCTGATGAACAAAAATTGTGAGTTAACTATTACGTTGTTCCATATACACCCTAATTATTTTAATTGTTTTAGACAATTACCCAAATCAAAGTGGAATTATTGGGATTTTTCCTACCTGCTTTCCCATAATAGTTCCGATGTCCCACTGAACTGTAAAGACTCCCTTGAAAAGATCCTTAAGTCCACCACCAGGTTTATTGTTTCTGTTTTTTGGTACCTTTACATTTAAATTTTATATTGGGTGTCTATATTTATAAAATTTAAGCATTAATGTTTACTGCAAAAACTAACTGTTTTCTCTTCATGAAAATTAGGCCAGTCCAATTCAAATCTTATTGTTTAAATTTCAGACATTTGGAATTTTAGATAAAATTTACTTTTTTTTTATCTGTAGTATAGAAGTGCTACAAATACCTAAGAGGAGTAAGTATTATTTGACATTAAAATTGCTTTACAAACCATATGAGGAATATTTCCTTTACCAAATAAACAATATGTGTTAGGTATTGAATCATGTGAGTGTTGATGCAGGTCCCAGCCTGATCTACTTATTTGGCCTCTCCAGGCAAAGATAATTTTCCCCGCCCTTTACATACACTAACACCATATAAGTCATGAGCTTGTTATATTGGGGGATGTTAAGAATATAAATATATAAAATATATGATTTTGTTGGGATTATACCTATAATATTCACGTCAGTCTATTGGGCATTCTGAAGAAGTAACTATACAAAAGTTAATTTGTGTTTTTATGTTTGTAAGTATACAATGTATGTCTTAAAGTATTTCACAGAAACTACTGAATAGATTGAAACTTTTTTATCGACATACCAAATTATGTATTTTTCATCTTGATCATCATCATGAACCCATTTCCATTCACTGCTGCGTATGGGTCTCTTTTTCCTTGTGCTATTTTTCCCTGTGTCGGGCTAATCTTGCCTATGTATGTAACTAAGTAACTAAAGTAACAATAAACATTTTTCATCAAAATCGTTTCAACAGTTAAAAAGATTAGGATCAAGCTGTTTTTATGAAATCAGTTCATATGTATTTAAGTTACTGGTAAAGTTGAAAGAATCCTGAGTGCTATACTGATATTGGACCAAATCTTAAATCTGTTACAAATTTCAAAACATCTTGAGCAGATGAATTACTATTTAACCCTTATATGCATAAGCAGGGCCCAGTTAGGACCCCCACTTTCTATTTATTTTAATAAACTTTTTATTTGAACACATTGGCAACATTGCATCTGGTTAAGTGTAGGAAACTATATGCTCTACCACTAGAGATGTTATGGAACAATGTCCCTTTATGAAAGCTAGAAGGTCCCAGAAGAATATCCTAAATGCAACTCCCGGAATTACAGGTTACAGTAAGGAGGCTGTCATGATTTTAGATATTTTCAACCTGTTTTTGACAATGGTAATAAAAGAAAAAATTTATTGTCATACTGATGAAGAAGCTAAGAGATATTTTGATGTGTGGAATTCCAAAAATCCAGACAAAAAAAATGGCAAATTCTTGAGAACAATGAACTTGATAATTTTTTGGGGTCCTTTTAAAAGCAGCTCTCAGGTGCAGAAAAGAGTCTATTAGAGAAATGTAGTCTAGTGATACCTCCAAACGTAGGACCTTTTTTTGCAGCAGCTTTACCACTAGACATATTTGAACAAAAAAAAAATGTTTTACTATTAGATGATAAATCAACTTGTGGAAAGTTCGCATGTGAACTTCACAGGAAAAAACAGCAAACTCTTATGTGCACCACTTGTTTTTCAGAATAAAATTTAAGTATATATACTTATCAATGCATATTTTATAATAATATTATCTGCGGTTAATATTTTTTGGGAAATAGTAAAATTTTATATTTTAGTTATTAGGTTTTATGGTGAACACTCTTTTATTTATAATTTTGGGCATTCTGTTTGTACTATTATTGAATAAATGGGTTTAACACGGTGCATTGTTTCTACAAAAAACTTGAAATATTTACAAAAAATCCTAAATTTGTCTGGGGTCTCTCAAGGACCCCGTACCGGCATGTAGGTTAATTTCAAGAGTATCAGCATTCAAGGGTTAAAACATACAAAGGCCTGATAACTCCTCAGAAAGTTCTAATGCATTTATATCACTTGAGTTCTCGTGGTTTAAAATAGCCTCGAGTTTCTTACAATATTCTAACAATTCATCTTTATGGAGTTCTCTCAAGGCATACATGTTATACAAAAAGTGAAATGTTTATATGCTCAGAAATCTGGAAAAATCTTAATTCTATGGAGTTTATAGCTTTGTCCATAATGTGAAAAAATACTTCGATTTTATATTTATAACGAGGCTCAATGATTGGTGTGTCAATACACTCGTAACAAAATTGCTTTTTCTTGGACCGTTCACGAGATCTAGGCACACTTTGAAAGTCTAACACCTCACTATCAATTTCAGATGCTAAGGCTTGAGTAAAATACTCATGTGAACAAGAGGTTTGAAAGAAATCTTTGGTGTTTTTAAGTAATTTAATGACAGGAACCAAGTCAAAATCTTTAATTTGCATTACTTTACTAACAGGGTTTATCAGATTCAAAATTTCGTACCAAATTATTATAGAACATAAAAATTTATACTGTTTAATTTGGTTCAACAAACCAGAAGCTTCGTCTCGTATGGATGTATCCATATTTGTGTTTTAGTAAACACTAAGCAGTGCATGGTAAACTTGCCCTATTTGATGTCCCACTGGTTTCATTGCCTCGATTTGACTTTCCTATTTTGTGTCACTAAGTGGTTTTAGAGTAATACCTTTTACATGCTTCAAAAGAATTGACCACCTTAATGTTGAAGAAAAAACATAATTTTGGCATAGTATTAAAAAAATTGTAGCTTCTAGTGAGGACTTTGCCAAGACATTTACAACTAAGTTTAAAGAATGACTACTGCTAGGAACGTAAAATACCCGTAGATTGATGTTTTTTTCCTGGTTTGGACGCCACTTTGACTACCTGTCATATTAGATCAATTATCGTACCCTCTTTTCTAAAGACAATCCAAGTGATGATAATTATTCACGATAATTTCTCTTAGTGCCAGACCTGTAGATTTTTCGATTGGTATTAATCTATAAAAACCTTCATTTATTACAATATCTGATGTTTTTGAATGGTCTTGGGGTTAAATAATAGAAAGATCCAGATTATCAGGTGTACCTTGAAGGCCCAGTCATTTTTAGCCAACATTTTGATGATTGTGGCGTTTTCGTAACAATACCTTATTCCAGTGTTCTATTTCTGATTCAATTATTCTCTGTGACTACGTAAAAGTTCAACACAAGATTTTACACCTTCTACATGGTTTCATGATGTCTCATGAGATTTAAGCATATCACCTACATGCTCCCAATTTTTGTAGCCACCTTAGGATAGACCGGGAGTTGTAGTTATATTGAATATTTTCCTGCAAAAGCAATACAGCGGATTTTTTGTCAAATAATATACAAGCCAATCTCTCATAATTTCTTCACCGTTATTAAACTGTTTCTTATAGTATCTTGAAATAGATAAAACATTTTAATTCTGTATCACTTATTAACTTTATTCATGGCTATCGCTACACTATTCACAAATATGACAAACATTTGTATCTAGGGCAAAACGTTTTTAATAGAAGTCTTCTAAATAACTAATGAAAAAATAATATTATATTTGATATTTACCGGCTTCCCCTAAAATGTCGCGTTTGTAAGTAAAGGGTATTCCTCCCAAAGTTTGAGGGAAATCCCCATGAAACATAAAGCGACTGAAATGATGCCAGCTTAGAAATGTAAAACTGGCAAAAAATTCGGATGAATTTGTTTGTATTCTAGTTTCTAAAATGATTACATGTCAAAAGAGTTGTTTCCTTATTTCCTATTTAGGTATTTTCTTCTTCCTTCTTTTGAACAAAAATAATTCAGAAACTATACTTAAATATATTCTCTATCGAACCTGAAGTAGGTTAGAAGGTGGCACATATAGTTCTCAACATCCAACCTGCTAACCTTGGATGGCTAACGGATAAGTTGAAAGAAAGGAATAAGTCAATTTTGCGTTCCCTCATTTTTCCGCTCTGGGCAAATGCCCGGCGCCCCCCTTTAGATCGGGCCCTGTGTCGATGCAATGTAACTTCTGTTCATTGTAGAATATTAGTTTCATAATTCTTTTGTTAGTTGTATTAATATAATTTTTAAGAAATTTAAAAATGATTAATACTAGAACGAAATATCAAGTATATCTGTAGTTTCTACAATAACTAAATGCTTGATTGCTATACTATATCACTAGATGTATTAGTTCTCATTCATCCATATATGTTTTATGTGAAATGTCAACTTTCAAAATGGGATAAATAATAATAATCTATAAATACAAACAACGCAAAAGTCTAGGGATATTTTTGTAAAATCTTAAAACCAATGAACAACATTTTCATGTTCATATAAACTTACTTCGACTGTGACTGTTAGTCTAAATACTTACTTTTTTGCAAAACAGATAACAATACGTGTTTTAGAACATTTTTCATATGGGACGAAGAAACTGACATTTTAATGTTTTGTTTAATTCCGATTTTTAGTCATTTCATACTGTCCTTGCTTAGTAGGTGTGTTAAAGATAGTGTGTTTTTACCATGGAACGACAACATTTAACGTTGGATAAGATGAATAGGGCGGTGGGCTCCCTTCAAGCTGGTATGCGACAAACCCAACTAGCCGAACAGTTGGGAGTCTCGCAAAGCGTCATAAGTCGATTATGGTGTCGGTTTAGAGACACTGGGAGTCCAGCCGAGCAACATCTAGGACGTGGTCGTTCTACAGCAACCGCCGCTCAAGAACGGTATTTAGTAGTAATCGCTAGAAGGCAACCGACAATCACAGCACCCGAGTTTTTTAATGAATTACAACATGCATATAATGTGACAATTGGCAGTAATACTGTGAGGAATCGTCTCCATAAAGCCAATCTTCGTAGTCGGCGACCACTGAGATGTCCACCTCTGTCTAGAGGCAATCGCGCTGCACGATTAACCTGGTGTCAAGAGTTTCTGAATTGGGCTGACAATGACTGGGCTACAGTTTTATTCACTGATGAGTCTAGATTTGGATTTCATCCAGATTCTCGTCGGACGAGATTGTGGAGACAGCCCGGAAATTTGGAACGCTTGCTACATGAGCAGGAAGTGTACACATACAGAGGTGGCACATTATTGGTATGGGACGAAATCATTATTGGCGGAAGAACTGAGCTCATTTTCCCACGCGGCATGATAACGCTCGACCACATGTTGCCCGTATTGAGTAAACTGATTGGATAACAAAGGTATTGATGTATTGCCATAACCAATAACCAGCACAGTGACCGGATTTGAATCCCATTGAGCAAGTATGGGACATGCTCCAACGACGAATTACTCCACTTATGGGCAACATTCACAATGAGTTTCAATTTCGAGAGCTTCTGAGAGTACAATGGACACAAATACCTCAAGCAGACATTAACAATGTAATTTTGAGCATGAATGCTAGATGTAGGGCTGTGATAAATCAACGTGATGGCCATACTTTATTTTAAGTTTAATTTTTGTATTTTTTTTGACATTTGAAAAAACAGTGGGTTTTAGAAAAAAAATTTTTGTTCAATTTCCTGTTATTTTTTGCAAAAAAGTTAATGTTGACATATTAAACAACAATCTAAACTATAAATTTTGTATTACTTTTTCAAGTTGATTACAGGAAAAAACGCAAACATTGACTTGAAAAGCTTGGTGATTGGAAATGGCATAAAAGTTCTCAAAATATTAAAATAACTAATCACTATGAATGTATATTTTAATTTATTTTCACTACATTTATAGTATTTAAAGTAATAAAAATAAAATAATACTGTAACATCGGACAGAAGCGAATGATTACATTCTAGAAAATTTAGAATTAAAGAGAACATATAAAAAAGGTTCTTATGTTTTTCATCTAGAGAAACAGTAGAAACAAATATTAACCGTAACGGAAACAAATATTTACCATAACGATTTCTTTATTTTGTATTAAGATATACATTTTCTCAATTAACATAATATTGGATATTTCTAGTAATGAAATTCCACCAGAGGTACCAGTTTCTAGAACATCAAAAGAAGCATGGATATCGGGAGGTACCTTAGGATCTCGTAATACAGTTCTAGTATTTAAAAGTTCTGCATTAGCTAACGCTTCGGAAGCATTAATACATGAAAAACCTGCCTATAAATTACATATTACTTATAAAGTTCTTCAAGCTGAATCCAAACTATTATCGAAATTATTGGACTGCCATGGAGTTACAGAAGTTGCTCCAAATTCTTCAGATTTTAATTTATTATGGACTGGATCTCATCCAAAACCAGGTTTGTTATGGTGTAAGCATGCTGAGGATTGTACAATAGTGTTTTTTTGCTTAAGATTTGCATGTATTTTATTACACTCCTAGATTTCTATACACTTTATTTAAAATGCAGCATTGGGTTATGGGAAATTTGTTTCCATTCTAAAAGTTTGATAGATGTATGTAAGGAGATTAAATGCAGAAATTATTAGGCCAAAACTATGAAACCACTTGTCTACTATTTTTTAAATTATATCTTCAACCTTTCAACAGAAGAAATATTTCTAATTTTTTTATGTTTTTAGGTACAATTAGATCTTTGGCACCACACCAAAGAGTTAACCATTTTCCAAGATCTTACGAATTAACCCGTAAAGATAGACTTTATAAAAATATAGAAAGAATGCAACATGCTAAAGGTTTTAAAAACTTTGATTTCATACCTCAAACATTTGTTATGCCAATTGAGTATCGAGAATTGTGTTCAACACATCATCGTGTGAAGGGACCTTGGATTGTAAAACCTGTTGCATCAAGCCGTGGTAGAGGTATGTGCTAAATTATCTCTTAACTGATATAAATAATGAACAAGCATTTATAACTATAATAATACTAATAACAGGTTAGCTTGACCAAAACTTTGTTTGGGCTAGAGGTACTAACAAAATTGGGGATTTGAACAGGGCCGGCCGAAGGCCTGTGCGAATCGTGCGCCCGCACGGGGCGCCAACATCTAGGAGCGCCAAATCAAGAAATAGTTAATAAAAAACGGGCAAGAACTAAAAGTGTCTAATATATAAAAATATAAATAATAAACTAGAGCACAAGAAAATGTGTAAAATTATTTATTATCCAGTCACAGATTAGAGAAAGAACAGATACGAAAGCTTGACAGAGAACAGTAAAAAGAGAGAGAGATGGGTAGACATACCCATTTAAGTGTCCATCGTCGTATGTCGACTCCGTTCGGGCCGGTGCGCGAAATTTTCCAACAGGGTTGTCAATTTGCATAATATTTCCTTCAATTTACGATCATTGGTCAAATATTTTATAAGCATTATTGTTAAGTGTGATAGTTATACAGATACAAATATTCGACAATCACTTGTTTTAAATCAATTTTATTAACATCAAAAGAATTATACAATTTAAAAAATTATAATGTATAAAAATCATACCATAAATATATACTTTTTTTCACAAATCATATCTTTGGCAACCATGCACAATAACGGTGACGGCTTCAGATACAGTCACACTTATTTCACATGCTGACAAATTGTTTGATATTTTCAATTCTTCTTCATTGAACAATGTCAAACTATATAACAGAAAATTTTCCGGGGAAATACACCAAATTGATTTTTTAAATGATTCAATTAAAATATTAAATAACATGAGTGTGATGAGCATTGCAGGGAGAAATATTACAAACCATTGCAAATTTATTAAAGGGTGGAAAATTACAATTAATTCCTTGTTAGAAATATGGGCATATTTAAAATCAAAAAATTTTAAATTTATTTTAACAAGACGTCTAAATCAAGACTGTTTGAAAACTTTTTTGGTAGTATTAGACAACAAAGTGGAAATGCTACCAACCCTACCCCCATTCACTTTTCACGTGCATTTAAAAAATTATTTTTTATCAACTTTTTCAATTCATCTTTCATGAATTGTGAAGATCAGTTTGAAAATTTATTATGTTGTTTGGCGCAGACCAACACTAATACATCTATGATTATTAAAACTCCTATTGCCATTAACCAATTTTCCGCAAATTTCAGAGTCACTAATTGTGATTATCATCGAAATCTATTGCCAGAACAAAACTCATTTAAATATGTAGTTGGATATCTTATTGGTAAGTGTCTAAAAATTCATTCATGTGATGTTTGTCAACAATTTTCTACAAATACGCAAGTTTTGGACTTCACCAATATGTTTATTCATTATAAAGCATATGACAAGAACTTAGTATTTGGAAACCCGAGGACTCGTTTTGTCAATATATTTATAATTTAGAATGCCTTTTTTTCACAAGCATAGAGAAATATTTGCCGAACCCTTCAGTTGGAAATAATTTATATATGATATCAACAGCTACAGAATTTACACATCCTTGTGAACACTTCCCTCACGAATATTTAAAAAAATTGTTCATCCGATTAAGGATTTTTTATTTGCTGAAATTTAACAATAGAGATTTTAAGTTCCAGCCAAAGAAAAATAGAAAACTGTCTACTTTACTCAATTTATAATCAAAAAATCAATTTTTATGTAAAATTGTTAATAATCTTGTTGATTCCAACGAGATTGCCTGCCTCGTTAAATTTAATATTTTTAAAGTTTTTGATATTAACTTTAGTGCTACAAATTATTATCAAAATTCTCCCTTGCGTAGGTGTTGTAAATCCTTCTACTCAGTCTATAACCATGTTGATATTGATATATTCCATAACAAATTCTTTACATTTTGTAATAAGCTAAAAAAGCTGTATCTTAATAACAAAATTATGTTTTAATTTCGTACTATTTAGTTTCAATAATTACAATTACCAATTTATACTGTATAATTGATATGTTATTGAATACCGTATTTGGCTCATCCCGTTTGTATTTCCTTTGATAAATGATAAATTGAGAATTATTTGGAATTTGATGAATTTTTGTAGTGATTTGTGTTATCTAAAAATGTATTTATTAATTAATCTCCCAAGAGTAATGACTATTTATAACAAATCATAAGAATGTACACATAGGTATTAAATAAATACATGAACATATATTCGGTTATGGTTATTGTTTTAATTCATGGCCCAATTTTAAAGATTTAGTGGAAATTTCCAAAAAAAACTAGATCCGGCACTGGAAATTGTTATTGTCCCCGAGTCAACATTGCAATTTGGTTAGAAATTCAGAAAATATTTTAAACTGGCAACATCGCGGCCATACCGAGTTAAAGGTCCGAGGTCATTGAAGACGGAGTTGAAAATCGTTTGATGTTTTACCGGGATTCGTATCTGTTCTTTCTCTAATCTGTGATCCAGTATAAATTAAGTGCATAATATATCAATCAGTTTATTTGCTTATGATGTATTGTGTCTTACCGAGCGTGAACAGACGGGCGGTATTATTTTATTGACAAAGAAAGGCGTCGTCGCCGCGCCGGTCGGTAAGAATATAAGCAAGCCCAAGCGCTGTTATTTTATTGGGGAATGAAAGGCGCCGCCAGTCGCCACCGCACCACCTGCAGGTAATAAATATTTTTTGTTTTGTCTAGCCGGTATCAGGGTAGTGTTTTCAAATTCAAAAAGAAATAGTAGTTACTACCTACTCTGTGTTACAGCAGTGTGGAAGTGTATGTTGTTGTTGTTTAAGATAAAGTGTGATATTTATTTAAATTTTAAAGGGTTAACTATCCTATTGCTTAAATTACTGCAATGTCAGACAAAAAACAGTCAAGAGCGTATTACAGAAAAAGAAGAGCAAAAATAGAAGCTGAAAATAAACGACAAGCAAAATTTTTAAAATGCTTTTGGAAACCACTTCCACATCTAATAGAGAACCAACTCAGAAGCAAGAAGGGACATCTGTTATATCTGAACCCAATACTATGCCTGACACAAAAACTTATACAGTGCAATCTGGTGATTGAGGGACAAGCGAAAAAAGAACAAACAGAAAATAATATAATGCAGATTAAAACAAATGGCCAATTGCAAGAGGTATGCATATTTAAATTATATATTTTTAATTAGGTCATCAAAACGTAAGATTATTTATAGTTATATATAATAAAACATCGTTTTCTAACTATTTTAGACAAATTTAATTAATTTTAAAAACACGTGTAGGTATTAAAAATTATTTATATTTATCTAAAATAGTTGGAAAACGTTGTTTTATTTACAAGTAAATGGAAAAACAACTAGTTTTCCATTCATATATAATATAAAGAAAAAATGAGGTATCAAACTAAAGTTTTGTGTCAATTGCAGGATTCGAAGGCTGAGTCGGAATCAAGCGTGGTATTATCATATGATGCAGGAGAGTGGCCAGAAATTATACGTGATCAAGAACGCCAGATTTTGGTTACACGTGGACAATTACAAAATAACAATTGTGATTTTCCCGTAAACAAAGCGGATCGTCGGTTGACTGTTGTAATAATTATAAAAGGCGATTACGTAATGGAGAGGAAGTTTCATATATTTGGCTTACTTATTCACGCAAAAAAGACAATATTTTGTTTTTGTTGTCGTCTTTTTGGTACGGCCTTTATTACTTTATCAACCAGTGCAGGATTTTCGGATTGGCGTCACATATCAGAGTATTTGTCTGAGCATGAAAAATCACCCAATCACATAAAAGCTTTTCAGTTATGGTATGAATTCCAGCAGAGATTACGAGTGGGCAAAACAATTGATGCTGAACATCAAAAAATTATAAATACTGAAGCTAAACGTTGGACTGAAGTATTTAAACGTTTAGTTGCAGCTATTGAATTTCTTGGTTGTCAAAATATGGCATTTCGAGGAAGTACAGATAAATTGTACGGAAGAAGCAATGGTAATTTTTTGAAACTATTAGAGTTTATTAGTACTTTCGATATTATAATGGCTGACCATCTGCGACGTGCAACTTCCAAAGAAATGTATATTCATTACTTAGGAAAGGATATTCAAAATGAAATAATTAATATAATTGGATCTAGCATAAAAACAAAAGTAGTAAACGACATAATTAAATCTAAATATTATTCTATTGTGCTGGATTGCACGCCCGATATGAGCCATACGGAACAGATGACTTTAATTATTCGTTATGTAAATATAGAATCTGGAAAAGAAGTAACAATTCAGGAATCTTTTACGGGATTTATACCTCTTTATACTTCAACTGGAGAAGGTTTAACAGAATATTTATTAGAAGAACTTAACAGGCTTGATATTCCTTTAATAAATATGAGAGGACAAGGATACAATAATGGGCCTAATATGCGTAGGATATATGTAGGAGTGCAAAAACGTATACTAGATGTAAATCCCAGAGCTTTTTTTGTTCCTTGCAGTGCTCATTCTTTAAATTTAGTTGTTAACGATGCAGCTCTTACGTGTGTCCAGGCAGTATCATATTTTGGAATAATTCAGGAAATTTACAATTTTTTTGGGGGTTTGACACAACATCACAAATTTGACTTTGAAGCTGCTCAGCCAAATTCGGTAGGAAAGTCGCATCGACGCGATAACGCCATTTCGTTACGAAATTGGAAACATATATGATGCTTTATATCAGGCGTATACTGACGACAAAATTGATGTATTTGGTTAAAATACAGCTTCGAATTTGTTAAGAAACATTAAAAAAATTAATTTTATATGTTGCACCTTGATCTGATATAACATATACAGAATTAATATAATCAGCAAAATTCTTCAACAGAAAGCAGTTAATATCGTCGGCTTAACATGCAAATGTCGTAAGTCCACAATTGGTCAAAAATAGACTTGAAGTGCCATCTACTAGAAAATAATACAATCAATCTCCTGACTGAATAACTTCGCTTAAATTTGAACATAGGTAACTGTATTACCGATTATGTAAATGTCGTAAGTCCTGTCAGTTTAATTTAGTTGTAACAGGTGTGCATGTGGTCGTAGTTTTTATGTTAAAAACGGTAAGTATTAGAGCACTTTTAATTGTTTTCTAATTAATAAGGTATTCATTGAACATATTAGAGTAATTTTCTTTAATATATTTCTCATATTAATTTTAATTACTTGTTAAAACTTATTAAAGAAAGTTCACATGGACTTACAACATTTTGTAAAAAGGAATATTGTTGTAAAATAAATAAAAACAAAGGACTTACTACATATTATTAAATAAGTAATAAGAAATGGTACCAAAAAATAGTTCTTAAATTTGCTTTTTCTGGATTTATCATGTACTTAAAATAATATAATGTTAACAAAAATTATTTTGAGTAGTTATTGTAAATGTACCTATATTTAAGTTAAATTACAATGTATGTGTTTTTTGCAGAAAAATGGCATCGTTTCAATCAAGAACAATGAAAATTATGGCGGCTGCAACTAACACTGCGATGTCCAGTGGTGAAAATAAAGAACTTTTGTTAATGCCACTTGAAAACACAAGTCCATTGTTAATCCTGGATATCCCAGAAATAACGCAACATATTGAAATAGATCAAAATATTGTGCATTTGGATATACCACTAGCAAATAGCATAAATATTTGCGATCCTATCGATATGCAAATAAATAATAATAAAGAATGTAGTCAGAGATACGAGGGTCTAATGATAGTTGATAAAGAGAATGATTATCAATCTTGCTGTAACATGCAAGATATTTTAGAAATACCAAGTAGCAGCAAAGAGATAAGAAATGATCTTGATGGTCAGTCAACAACAGAAGAAAATAATAAATACGACAATCGTGACGCCGGGGAACTCTCCAATAACAATAAATCCGATTCTGATAATAACAGCTTATCCAATAATGAGAATGAGAATAATGAGCCAAAAAAGAGAAGAAAAAAGAAGCATTTGGTGAGCAAAAATACCTGGAAGCAGAAGGTTAATGAAATAAATAGAGAAAAAGGAAAAAACTACAACGGAAGAAAAAAAATAAATGGTGTTTGGACAGAGATTGCAAAGCCAGGAAGATCCCTTGGACCACGTTGCGAATGTAAACTATCTAAATTAACAAATAAAACCAAAACCAGTCTGGAGTGCCAAAAATTAGGTGAAGATGATCGGCAAGAAATATTTAAAATGTTTTGGGAACAAATGAATTGGGAACAAAGAAAAACGTTTGTGTATTTATCGGTTAAAAACGCACCAACCAAACGGCACAGGAACAGAAAAGAAGAAAATAAATCTAGACGAGAGTACTCATCGGAGTATAATTTAAAGAAACGAGATGATTCAACTATAAGAGTATGCAAGAAAATGTATTTAAATACAATAGCAATGGGTGAGAGAATGGTCGATATATGGAAGTTTTCAGGATGTAACGAAAGAAACTTAAAAAGTATAGAAAATGCGTCGAATGATGAAAGCGTTAATAATCAAGATGAACAACATCGTACAAATAAAGAAAAATTCGCTGAAGAGAAGAAAAATTTTCAGGAATTTTTTGAAAATCTTCCAAAAGTTGAGTCACATTATTGTAGGGCCAGTTCAAACAGACAATATTTAGAACGGACATGGGCCTCAAAATCCGCTCTTTACAAATGTTATAGAGACTTTTGGTGCAAGGAAAAGGGCATAAAATACCTTTCAGTAGCTACTTTTTATCATGTCTTTGATGAAATGAATTTAGCCTTATTTAAACCGAAAAAGGATGAATGTGACAAATGTGTATCACATAGAACCGGAAATCTCTCAGAGGAAGAATTTCTCGTACACCAAAAAAAAAAGTTGAAGCCAGGGAGGCAAAAGACCAAGATAAAACCTCAGAAAATGAAGTGTTTTGTATGGACCTTCAAGCAGTGCTTTTGAGTTCAAAATTTTACGTCTCCTCGCTATATTTTAAAACAAAACTCATGGTCCATAATTTTACACTTTATGATATGAAAACCGGTAATGGTTACTGTTTTATTTGGCATGAAGCCGCAGGAGGAGTAACTGCCAATAATTATGCCTCCATATTGTCGTACTTCATAAAGGAGCATGTATTAGAGAAGATACTTTAGAAGTAGAAGTTAATTTTGAAGAAATTGCAGCTATCCGACCTAGAAAAAGCAAACGTCAATTTACGCACGAAAGTAGAGATGAACCCGTGGACGATCCAGCACGATCATTTAAAACAAATTTTTTTTATTTGATTGTGGATAAAACTATAAATTCCCTGAGACAAAGATTTGAACTATTGCGTAATCACGATAAAATCTTTGATTTTTTGTATAATATAAGCGGTATTTGTAATATGGATAGTAAAGAGATTTTAAAAAAGTGTCAACATTGCGAGTTATGTCTTACAGACGGAGATAATGCTGATATTAATGGTACATTATTACACCATGAACTAAGTGTTTTGACACCAATTGTTCCTTCAGAGAGTTCGCCAGTAGAAGTTTTAAATTTCGTGTGTAAAAATTATTTGTCTGAAAATTTTCCAAATGTTGTTGTAACTTTGTGTATTTTATTAACTCTTCCTGTTATTGTGGCAACAGGTGAAAGAAGTTTTTCAAAATTAAAAATTATTTACGTCTGACTATGTTGAGCATAGAATTTGATCAAATGATGAATATTGATATTGACAATATTCTCAAGGATTTTTCGCAAACTAAAGCCACAATAGTTAATTTTAATTAAATTTAGTTTGTATTTAGTAGAATAATATAATTTTTGTGCTTTTTTGAGAAAATATTTTTATTATGTTTATTTTTATAATATAATGTTTTAGATGTTTATAACTTTAAGTGTCATTATTAGTTTTTTTAATATTTAATAAATAATTTCCTTCTGTGCTTTTGTATTTTAATTTATACACGATTCACGATTATGAAAGTGAATATAGTAACGTATTAGTTTTTCTTTGAGTATTTTTATTTCAACTTTG
Organism: Galeruca laticollis; assembly: GCA_963921935.1. NCBI lineage: Eukaryota > Metazoa > Arthropoda > Insecta > Coleoptera > Chrysomelidae > Galeruca > Galeruca laticollis. The sequence continues at coordinate 222,852,149 of OY998178.1, read as the reverse complement.
TAAATTTATTCCACATAATAGTTATTGCAAAACTTACAAAATTTTAAAAATATGTGTCATCAAATCGAGGGGGCGGAAAATTTGCCTTTCGCCGGCCCTGGATTTGAAACTAGTTGCTTTAATTAGTATACCAGAGCGGGCCATAAATACCGTACACATTTATAGTGTTGTTCCATTCAAATAATGTCCAGAAGGACATGATGATTTTGTAATAATGCAAGGGATAATTTAATTGTTAAGTTGATGTAATATGCAGATATACTAGGTATTGTATCTGTAGGTCTAATCCTCAAGACTCTACAAGAGAACTTTTATAATCTGGGACTTTATTTAGAAGTTGATTGATTTGACGAAAGTGACAATTTTTAATACATGTCACACTAATTTGTAACTGTCTGATCCTATGTGTACTGAACACACAATTTACCACCACTACACCAACACTTACAATTAGACCGTCCGACGCGTGTTTCGATATTCAGGCTATCGTCTTCAGAGACCAAAGGTAAACTAAAATTTATTTAGTTCTGTCCTACATATATACTAAATTTTAGGCGTGAATGCAAGCCTTCTCGTGGGAAATAGTTACAGCGGAAAAAATTCACATTTAATTTCTATCTAATAAATTTTAAAGTAGACTACAAGAAATTGGTCTTTTGTCTCTATTTAAACTATTCTTACATGTAACTATTTCAATACTTTCGAATCCATCAAACAATCCATTGTTGGATACATTTTTCAACAATTTCATATTACCTAAATTTATTGTATGATTATGATTGATATCATGCTCAGCAAAATTCGATATTTCTGTACATCCATATGTTACGTGAGCTAAATGCTCCTTAAACCGGATGCTGACGGACCTCTTAGTACGCCCAACATAATTTCACAAGCTAATTTTGTAAATACCATTGTCCGAATTTGATTTAATTACAAAATTCTCCTGTGACTTTTTATTTTCAACTTTTCCTGTATAACACCATTCAAACTTCATTTCATATAAAAAACCACAGATAATTGTATAACAATTTCTTTTCTCCACAAAACTACATGCGTCGGCTGAGTATCAGCTGTCATATGACAGTTTCATTTAAATCTCTATTTTTTCCCATTGGTTACATTCTCACATAACGTTCCTTATTATCACCCACTTAAAACCACACATAAAAATATCCATAACAACATTTATTCATTTTTTCATCATTATAAAAGAAACCGTTGTTAGTCAAGTTACAAAAAAAGCATAAAGAGATATAACACACATCTTGTCATGAATTAATCATAGAAAAGTAAAATATATCAATTGTATTATATAATAAGCGGTTGTGATATTCTTATTTGTGACGCAATATGAACAAAATGTAAAACTATACAGATATATAGTAAAGGTGCATGTAATCATCGGTTATCATTTAATAAAACATTCAATTCATCGACGTGTAAAAGTTTTATTATCGTCACATTAAGGCGATTGGTCCTTCAGAGCTCAGTACAATATAAGCGAAAACGACATTCCGCAATATTGCTTTTCCATCAAAAGAGGAAAACGCAAAACAACCATTCTTTTCCAAATCCAGTATTCGATCATAAGGGTTACCTAACTGTTTCAAAGTACATATTATTTGATTTATATATTAAACTGAATCCTATTCTTTGGAAAAATTCGTTATGAAACAAATTTCTCCTGCTTTTCACTTCGATTTTGGAAAAAAGGAGTCTCACGAACAGATTTTAAACCTATGACTATTAATTATTTTATCTATTATTTTCTTATCATAACCATTAAGAACAGCTATATCCTCAATCAAATTCTTGTCCTTTTTGTATCTTTCAATATTGAGTGGACAAGTAATCAACCAGTGTACTATCTACATTTTATGTTGGATACAATGGAAATCATTAACCATATCTGTATGTAGCGGTGTTTTTCCTAAATATATCAAACTCTAACCTACTTTTTTTTCTAATAACTAACGTATCTAAAAAAGGGAACTGTCCATTTTTTCCCAATTTATATCAAATGTAGCGACTGATCTGTTTCTCAAAATTACTCATAAAAAGATTAGCTATAAATGATTCGGGGGCTGCCATGCCATATGACTGCCTGTGTGCTAAATATAATTTTACACCCCTTACCCCTTTTTTAGTAAAAATTTATACATGATTGTACATGTACACATAAATACAATTAAAATATGTGATAATACCTATATATATATATATATATATATATATATATATATATATATATATATATATATTTAATTTGGACACTGATACATCAGATAAGGGAATACACTCAAAATTGAAATAATCGCTATTATCTAATTTTGATATGAAATATCTGTTACATGTTAATTTATATACCCTATAATGTATAATCTATAATTTTAAATCATTATCATTTGATGTTTGCAAATAAAGGGAATGAGTATTTCCGAAAGCTCAAATAAAAAAAATATATTGATTCAGCATGATAGAGTCTGTTTCACGAAAGTTGAAGCCACCTGAAGTTGCGTTTGTATGCGCCAACTTCTTATCAAAACCACTGTCATATCGTAAAATTGAAAATCAGTAGCACAACGATTTCACATTTTGTAGGTTAACACAAAATTAGAATATTAATAATTTATTTATTTCAAACAGGTTTTATAACCTAATTACATGTTATAAGAATCGCCAATACATAAATTTTATCCTAACATTGTGTAGTATAGCCGTTGATAAATATAACAGTAATATATTGATTATTGTAGAGAATTTAAAACAAGACAAAGACGACTAATTTCCAGAACTGTTCCTTAATTCATACACCAAATTTTTTAATATATTCATAAATACTGTTCTTAAATTGTCTAATTGACATTGTCCAATTTACTTCGATAACATTATTTACATTATTGGCAAGTTTTCACATGGCCCCAAGAGAGAGCACAAACAAATGTTCTTGGTCTCCCAAACATTAAAGAGTACCTAGTTAACGTTGAGGGAAGTTTGAAAGGAATTAAGTACAATAAATTAATTAATAGATTTTGATATACAATTATACAAGAAAATCATCATATTCAATTTACGTTGACTAGTAATAGAGATAACCTCAACTTCTTCCCGTAATCTAGTTGTCCCAATTCTTAATTGTTCTATAATCCCGCCAACGATTATATTTTATACGATACAAGAAACATAAGTATTTATTCTACACTTTCTCGATATTTTCTAAGTACATTTGAGGTTGATCTCCCCCAGATAATAGATCCAAACTCAAGTTTAGGTCTTACTAAAATAGGAAACAACATTTTTAGTCTCAATATTTGAGAAAAGAGTGAATTGTCTGAAAATGAAATCCAATATACGATTGGCACTGATTTTTATATATGTGAAAAGAAAGACATTTTACTATTGTAAGTAACTCCAAGATTCTTGACTGGAACAGGAAGGATGAAGAATATTAATAATAATTTATTTATCATGATATGACAGTTCCTTTGACGATTGCTGGTGTATATAAATTTTTATCCCTATGTTGCTTATAGGTTATGGTTAGGGAAAACAAACACTTCTAAAAGTTTAATCAAGTGTAGTATTTAAATTAAAAACAAAGTAATTTGCAAACTTACCCCAAGTTGTAAGTAGGTACATTATTTAGGTGTCAAAAAATGGGGAAAAAACACAAAGTATGAAGTTATAAAAATGTTTATTTTAATTTATGAAAAATATATGTAGAAAAATTACAATTTAACATAAAGCACATACAAATTTTAAATATAACCAACATACCCTTACACAAAGATTTAAATACACATTATATTTTTCATTAGGATTAGTATGCTTGTTTTTCTGTTTTCATTATTTTACAAACTTCCTCTTCTAGAATTCGCATGACATATACTCTTGTTTTTTCACATGTCTTATTGAATTTTGCCAATGGTTCGAAGTTTAAATTGTTGAAAAAATCATTAATTTTTGAAATGAAATTATGTTTAATTGAAGTATTTTTTTTAAAATATTGATGAAATTTCAATTACAAATACCTTCGTATTTCTTCTAAGCTAAGTGAAGCTTGTGCACTGGACGTTTCTTCAATAAAATGGGTTACTTCTTTTTGATAATGCAATTAAGTTACAGGTGTCTCAGCTAATATAAAAATCATCTTCTGATGTAGTGCTGGCAGTATCTAAAACAAACTCGCTCTCCTGAAATATACTGTCTGTTGTAACACCTGCTGTTAATTTACTATACTATTTTGAGTTCTTCATTCAATCTTTTGGCACATATATCATTTTTGTGGCCCACATGTGTTTCCGTGATTGGACCATTATATTTTCTTTAAATTATAGTAACAAGAAAGTTAAAATATAATATTCAAATTATAGTTATCTGATAAGTAGTGTTCGGTACTGTGTAATGTCATGAGGAAGCGGCAGTCAAGTCACACATATATTTCTTTTTTTATTACGTTTATTATTCTTATGTCATAATTAATTAAAAAACTGTCAATATAAAAAGTCATTGTAAAATAAAGTTACGTTACGTGAAATACTAATAATTTGAACTCCTAAACAACAAACAAGTAGATACCATCAATTTCAATGTAAAGTTTAATTATTAATGAACACATTCCACGAATATGGATGCTTCCTCAGATTTTTATATTGCGTTTCTTATATGAAGAAAAAAATCCTAAAATTATACATTCATAAAAACTAAACAATTATAATAGAGGGATTTGAAACAGTCCTATTACACTCATACAAAATGGATTCTTTCCCATTTGCACGTTTTTTTCTGCCTCCGCAACAAAAATTAACTTCTCTGTTCTGTAATCATCTCAAAGATGTAAACTCTTCCATATTCCTAAATTATGAAACATATTGATGGATATTAACTTCGTGAGAATTAGTGTCTTCTTGTAAACCTGTGTTATTAATAGCTTTCAGAGCCACTAAGAAATTCGATAACAGTCGTAGAATTGTGAGACGATCCTGTATTTACACTAAACTTAGAGAATCTACAGCATTATATATCAAAATGCCAAGTAATGACCTACACTAAAAAACTAAACCCAATTCACTTCTACTATAACGGGAATTTGTTATCTCGTCTTACTTCTGTAAAAGATCTAGGAGTGATATTCGATTCCAAACTTAGTTTCACTGAACATATTAATTCTAAGGTTGCCGAAGCATCGAGATTTTATGGATTTGTGATTAGAAACTGCCGTGGATTTAAGGATATTTGTAGTTTAAAAATGTTATATTTTTCGTATATACGCTCTAAGTTAGAATATTGCTCTGTTGTATGGGATCCCTATTACAATGTTCATATCAGCAAGGTTGAGTCGGTTCAGAAGAGGTTTCTAAAATATTTGGTTTTGAAGGTTAGTGGTATTTATCCACAGAGAGGCTCTGATTATCAGATTTTATTAGGTATTTTTAATTTTGAAAGTCTTGAATTTCGTAGAATTTGTAAATCATTGTCCTGTTTATATAAGTGTTTGCACAATTTAATTGATTGTTCAGACTTGATATATAAAATTAATTTCAATGTACCACAGTTCTACAATAGACAACATTTACCTTTTTATTGTGATTGGTCTCGAACAAATGTTTTACTTCATTCACCAATTAATGTTATGTGTAATAATTTTAATTTATTGTGCAACACATGCGACATCTTTATAGATCATTTTAAAGTTATTAAAGCTTGTGCTACTGAACGTTATACAACTATGTGAAATGTGTTTTTTGATTTTAATTTTTTTTTATTTCTTCTTTTCTTAATTTAATTTAAAGCTGTTTCTTCTTTTATTATATATTCATTGTTTTTGCTCTGTAAAGGGATTTGTATAAATCTGTTGGGCAATAAAGGCTATTATTATTATTATAAAAAAAATTATTTATTCATTTAACAGCAAATTTACAATAGGGTTTTAGATTGGAAGGACTGCAGGATCTTGGTGTTAGATGGTTTGCTGCAACCCCACAATTCAATACCGTATATCCATATAGGTGTTAGTATGGTTTTGTAGATTAAGATTTTGCTTTCTGTAGATAGTTGTGATTTTTTGTAAATTAGCCAATACATAATTTTAATTTTTATGTCGAGTTGTTTTCTTTTAGCTTTTATGTGAGTTTTCCATTTCAGTTTTTGGTGTAAATGAAGACCAAGATATTTGACCTCGTTGCATATCAGTATTGGATCATCATTAATGGTAACTTGTGGACAAGCACACTGTTTTGTGGTGAAAGTGATTTGGTTACATTTATTAGTGTTGACTTCAATTTTTCATTATTTTAACCATGATTGCAGGAGAGTTGATGATTTTGAAGTTGGTTGGAAGCTGTGTTAGGATCAGTATTAGATGACATCATTGCTGTATCATCAGCAAATGTTGCTATAAGCGTTTCATTGGTAGTTGGTACATCTGCCGTATATAACAAGTATAAGAAAGGGCCTAGGACACTGCCTTGATGTACTCCAATTTTAATTTGATGGAAAGTTGAGAGATCATCGTCAAATTTTATTTGAAAGTGTCGATCATCTAGATGTGATTTTAAGAGGAGATATAGTTGGTCGGGTAGATGTTTTTTAATTTTGTAGAGGAGGCCGCTGTGCCATACTCTATCAAATGCTTGTTGTATATCGAGAAACACAGACGCACATAATTCCTTGTCTTCCAGGCTTTGTTTTATTTTATTCACTATTCTACGACATTGTTGGATCGTTGAATGTCCTTTCTTAAATCCAAATTGGTAGTCTGGGATGAAATCATCAATAGGAATTGTAGTTTTGATTCTATTTAGGATTAGGCGTTCGAATATTTTAGACATTATGGGAAGAAGGCTTATTGGTCAGTAAGAACTTGCTTCCGTTGGTGGCTTACCAAGTTTATTGATCATTATTATATGTGCAAGTTTCCACTGGATAGGATAATGGCTTAATCTCAGCATACTGTTGTAGATTGTAGTCAGCAATACAATCCCTTTTCTAGAAAGGGTTTTCAGTACTTCAGCGACTATAAGATCGTAGCCCGGTGCCTTGTGTAAGTTAAGGTAGCTTATTTCCTTGCGCACTTCAGTGGGAGAAAATGATTTTAATGGGGGCGATAGTTGGCCAGTTGCTTCTAGGAACTGGTTTATGTTATCATCTTCATTATTGGCTTCGTGTGGAGTAGTGTAGGGCTACTGGGTCAAAAGCTCGGACCAATGCGAATAATATTTTTGGGTTTTATTAAATATATATTACTAAAATTCAGGATGGTACATAATACATAAAATCCCTGATGCATCTAACCTCACTCCGCTCTCATCAAGTCGCAGAACATAACTGTCACCGATCATATAACTATTCTCAAATATTGGTATACTACACATAAAACTAGAGTGGGAGTCACGGACGCCCGACCGCATAGGCAAATCATAATGAGAGTACAATAATGGTTGCATAACTAAAGATGCCTACAGCTCGGTCAATCCCGACACTTGATCGCCCTCGATCAATCCCCCCTTAAGTAACTATAGTAAATTACATCTGTTATTATTGGATAAAGTTGATGGATTTACAATAATTGGTTACATAAAGTTGACTTATAAAAATTAAACATAATATTCATAACAATTGCTGCACAAAGTTTAAAGTTACAAAAATGAAACATAATATTCATAATATTTGATCACATAAGGTTACTTACTAAAATGGAACATAACATTCTTGGTAACTATTTACATAAGGTTTCGAATTAACATATAAGTAATTTTAATCATTACTAAAACTTGTCATCAAGCATTATTGATGCAAGGGTTAAGAAGATTGATACATAAATAACATACATAAGAAACATACAGTCAGCATAGAATACATTTACTATATGTCAATGCATTCAGCATCCTAGGTGTCAGTAACAATTTGGTCATAAGGTTTTAATCTGGCACTTTCAATCACTCCATCGTAAGGCATTTGAGTGTTTTGAAATCCCATTATATCGGTAACTACATAACGATCATTTGGTAAAACTTTACTAATCACATAAGGACCTTTGTATTTGGGTATTAGCTTTTTATTTACTCCAGGAGTAGTGTCATAATTAGCCATCATAACATATTGCCCTATTTTGTATTGATTTGCTTGTTTACGTTTAGCATCATAATAATTCTTATTCTGGGTCTGACTATTTTCTATTCGCTATTCAGCCTCTAGCCTAACTTTAACTAAATCCCTATCACTTTAATTCAATAAGTCTAGAATTTCCCTAACATTGTCATTGACTTTACCCCTCTGATCTCTACCATATAGTAGCTTAGCAGGTGTTTCACCTGTGCTCCTATTTACCGTATTATTTATGCTAAATTCTACATCACCTAAAGCATTAATACAATTTGTCTGCTGCTCGTCTGTAATTTTGGCCAACATCAGAGTTAATAACCTATTTATTCTCTCTATTTGCCCATTGGCTTTGGGGCTTCCTGTGGCTATGAGAATATGTCGAATATCATATTCTTTAATAAATTCTCAAAAGGCTTGGGATGTAAAACATGAGTCCCTGTCCAATACAATCTGTTTTGAAACCGAATAATGTTAGAAATAGTCTCTCAAATGTTTGATTACTTCCTGGCTATCTGTACTTTTACAACGAGATTTTTGGGGATCGATAGCCTTTTTTTTGAAATTCTTTCCGAAAAATAACTGTAAAATTAGTTCTAAAAAGCCATATAACAGCCATATAAAAAGAATCGGGCAGTGAATGCACAAATTATGCTGTCTACCCAGAATTCCATAAAAGGTACCTTTCTTTTCCGAAAGTGATACTAAAACTATTGTGTACTCATCGTACCTTTTTGAAGTACATCCAATTGTCACTTCGTTCAATTGAAAATCCCGATTGAGCCGTAATAAACCTTTTTCGGCGTTCAAAGATGTATTATACTCCGGTAATTTTATGTTTATTGGTCGTGTGAAACGATCTTCTACACAGTTCGAAGAAAATATTGTTACGCCAGGGCCGCACTGGGATATAAATTATTCGATTTCGTAGGGCGAAATATAAAAAAAGTAAAAACGTTACAGTATACACAATATTCCAGCCTTCGGTTCTGTATTTAATAATATTTTATAAGAAATTAATTCGTTTAAGGCGAATATCATGCGATTCCATAATCACCTTTCTGTTTTCCCGTGTGCGTTGCCATCTACAATAAAGGCATTATTTTTAATTAAATACTGATGCATGTTACATATTGATATTTTTCAATGTTTATTGTAGTTTTATCTTAATTTTTGCTCTGATCATGAATTTGTTCCACTCGTTCAACATTTTCCCCATTCACAAAATAATTTTCACTGTAACACTTGCCTCTTCAAAAACTTTTATATTTTACCTTCATTCTTTTTGACAAAGCTACTGTGTTAGTGAAACGCGTCAACAAGTTTAAATTGAACATTAGTTCAAATATATGAAGATTTAAACAAAATATATTGTTTTATTTCATCGTTCAGTATGGATCTTCATCAAGTAAAAGCCTCATCTATTCACTTTATAATAGTTTATTAAATATAAATTAAATGTGAAAATTTTCCCGCTGAAGTAGGTTTCCCCGCGAGAAGAGTTGCGTTGGCGCCTAAAATTTAATATATATATGTAGGACAGACCTTCGGACTCTGAAGACGATAACTTGGTTATCGAAACGTGCCTCAGACAGTGTAATTGTGAATGTTAGTGTAGTGGTGGTAAATAGTGTGTTCAGTATGAATATCACCAACAGTTCCAGTAATTCTAACTTAGTAATCATAGATGTATTTAGAATTAATATAATTTCTTACATGCATTTGGTTGTCAATTTATGTACTATTTTAGGAATTTTTATTGTTGAAACTCCAAATCAAGTGCCTCTAGAAGAACCAGTCGTCGTGGCCAAATACATTTCTAATCCTCTTTTGGTTGCTGGACATAAATGTGATTTAAGATTATATGTAGTTGTTACTAATTTTGATCCATTGATTATTTATATTTATGAAGAAGGTCTAGTTCGGTTTGCTACTGTTAAATATGATGCTAGTCACAAGCAGCTGTGGAACCCATGCATGCACTTATGCAATTATAGTATTAATAAATACCATAGTGATTATGTTAAGTAAGTATATTGGCACACTTTATATTTTAAATTGTAAATCAATTATTTGGTGATTATTATTAAATTTATAAACTGAATTTTTCCACTAATACTGCAGAATATCATTTCACATTTTTCATGTTTTGTTTGATTTGAATATTATTAGAGATATGGTAAAACAATTCTGGCATCTGCAAGATTAATTTCAATTATTATTAGCTTTCTTTAGTTGTTGACTGAGAATAAACTCATCAAGGCAATGAATGTAGATTGATTTTATTTGGATTTTATACTGATTCCCATATCAGTTAAGCTAATATTATCGCAACATATTGATTTCAAAGTTTTTGCTTATACTTCATACCTGCAAATATTTGTGGAAAAATATTTGTAGAAACTTTGCTACAGTTGACATTTTCGAGATATTGGAAAAAGGATAACTTGATTAAGCAATAAAAGTACACATGCAGTAGTCATTATATACTATTTAAATAAGTATAATTGGAGTCGTTTGTCTATTTTCCGTTATTTTTCGGGTTGTTAAATTATCTTTGTTTATATGTTTTCAAGTTGTTAGTAAGTTTGGTTATTTTTTGTGGACAACTATGGTCGACAGTAATAGTGTTTATGAAAGGAAACAGTGTTGTCCACATTTGTTAAATGAAGTGAAATTAGAAATATCAACAAACCGAATTTTCTCCAAAAATTAGTATATCTGGATTTATAGGGCCCGTTGTACTGACTCTGGTGAGCTGAAAATCAATAGGGTACATCTGTGAGATGCCCTGAACAATATCCAATCAGAAAATTGGTGACTTGTATGCAATCCGGAGGCTGTATTGTGAAAACAAGACATGTTATAAAAAGTGGCCTACGACGAACACTCAGGATTTTTTTGGTAAAAATCCGTTTTTCGTTTTTTTCTAGCCGAAAAACGAAAAAATAACTAAAAACAACAAAGATTCCAATTTTGTTAGGGTAAACCAATAATTTTCTCGCATCTTAAATACGAGTAACAAAAAAAGATAAGATGAGAAACACAATAATAAAAGAAGAACTGGAAATACAGTCAACTTTGGAGTATATTGAGGAAAAACAACTGGGCTGTTGGAGACATTTGCAGCGTATGGAGGAAACTAGACTAACTAACAGGGGAGCGAAAATTCAAAAGAATAAAAAGAGAGATAGATCCAGGAATACTAGGGATGAGGCAATATGGGAATATTACAGTGGAAAGGAAAAACTTGGATGGGAGCTAAAAAGCTGGCCACTGACAGAAAGAAGTGGACATTTTTTTATAAAAAAGTTAAAATAACACTCTACACCACAATGTGGTAGAAGAGTTATTTGACTATATACATTATTCTACATTAGTATCAAAACACAACTTACAACTACTTATACTAAAACTTTTTGTTTTTAATATTCGAAGAGAGGGGCAGATAAGAATTTAAATTATTCTTCAGAATATATACATGGAACATTGATAAAATAGAATGATTAATTTTGCTTAAATTGTTGAGGTATTTTTTTCTCATTTTTATGTATTTAAATATTTTTGGTGTTATGTCGTGGTTAGTTAGTGCTGCTTTGTGACTTATTGTTATTTTAAGTTGGTGGCAAAAAGTCACTATATTTGATAAATATAGGTGCTTTATTTTTTGATGTTTAGGATTAGTTTTAGTTAATTGATTAGAATCTTTGTTAATTTTTTTTTATTACATTTATCATTGCTACAGGAGAATTATTTTTTATCGCAATTTGCACTTGATTTCTTTTTGGAAGGAAGGTTAAAAATCTTGAGGACCACGCTGGTTTTGTATACCATTATTATTATTTTAGTCAATGTGTTGCTCAAACAGAGCTCACTGCTATCTGCATCACTGCTAAAGAGATTACCAAAAGGAAAACCACAGGTAATAATATATACATCCTGACGGACAGTAGACAAACACTACTAGCCCTGAACAGACCACGTATTACATCAGGCCTAGTACTAGAATGTCACATGGCCTTAATCGAAGCCTGTAACAACAACACGGTCACTTTAGGCTGGATCAAGGGCCATGAGAAATCGAAAGGAAACCGTATTGCAGACTCGCTAGCCAAGAAGGCAGCCTCCCAAAAACTCTTGGGACCTGGCACTTTCATTGGTCTATCGGCGTCAGCAACGGCCGACATATTAAAGGAACACTCCCTTAATAAGTTTAAGGGTAGACGGGACGACGCAGAAGGCTGCAGGCTTGCCAAGGAACTGCTACAGTACCCGGACAGCAAAGTAGCCAAAAAATACGTGACTATGAACAGGCGGAACCTACGAACAATCACAGAAATTCTGACTGGTCACTGCCACCTACGAAAACACCTTCACAGACTGGGTTTATCTAACACCCCACTTTGTAGAGGATGTGAACATGAAGATGAGACTGTCGAACACATTCTTTGCGAATGTCAGACACTCTCTCAATTTAGGTTTCAAGTATTCGGCGAGTACAGGCTAACATACGCCAATATGAGGGAACTAAATTCAGGCGACGTTATCGCCTACTTCAAGGAAGTAGGCTGGATGACGAGCTAGAAGGAAGTTTTGAACCTCAGAAGAATGCACAATGGGCCAATTGTGGCCTAAGTGCTGTGGGGCCTCCCACCCTTCAAACCTTTACAGATACAGATATTTTAGTCAATTTCTGTTGTGCATTGGATTTCTGTTATGATAGGAATTTATTAATTGGCCTATGTTTCCAATTTAGTTTCTTGGTAGAGTAGTGTGCAGTCATCTACATAGGGGAAAAGGGGAAAATTAATGTTGAGTTTAATAATGATAGTTTCTTTGAGATCTTCTGGTACTAATTGTGCTATAACATTTGATATGGATGTCTATGTTGTCTATCTTTGTATCTGATACCATTTTTTTCTTTAGTATATATTTCACAATTGTAATTGGAATATTTGTATCCAATGTGTTTTTGACATAGTATTTATTTTTCTATTGAATCTTTTTTTTAAATATTTTTAAAAACGACAGTGTGGTAAAAGGTTACTTGGAACAATTTGTCAGAGAATTTGTGAGGTATACGTAGTTTTCGTAGCCCACATATTTTAGGGGGTAAAGCATAAATTGCTTTTGCATTTGTTGGTAGTAATTGTAGACTTTATTTAGGAATCCTAATATACAATATATAGTTGTGAATACATAAATCATTGATATAAATATAAATACAAATGAATAAATAAATAATTTTCACAGTACGTCATTTCATATATTCTAATAATAATTTTTTAAATACTTTTAAGGAACTTACATTTTTTATTTCATCAGGTATCTTATTGAAACTTTCTAGACCTTTAAAGAACAACGAATTCATACCACTCTTGAAATTTGTTCGAGATATGTGAAATGCATTACATGTTCTTGTGTTATATGAATGAATGTTACTATTTCGAATTAAATATCTGCCAAGATAGGCTGGTTGAATTCCACTCATAATTTTGAAAATACAAATCATACTCAAGTAGTACAGTCTTTTGTGTACCGGATGCCACTGTAGGGTATTTAACATAAATTCAACAGGGGTATATTGGTTGCACCTCAAAATAATTCTCATTCCTCGATTTTGTAATTTTTGCATTTGTCCTATTTGATTTCAGTTGAAAAGATTCATCAATGTGGCACAGTAGTCAAAGTGTGGCCCTATTATGCAATTGTAACAAGTTAATCTAGCAAAGGTTGATAGAGATTTCGAAATTCGAGAGAAAAAATACAAATGTTTCTAATGGTATATTCGGCATGCTTATTCAAAGTTAACTGATGATCTATAATAAATCCTAAGTATTTAATTTCATTTACAATTGCGAGTTGGCTATTAAATATGCTGATATCAACAGTATTGGTATCAATCATTCTTTGATTTGAAATCGCTGATACAATCATTGCCTTAGATTTATTAACATTCAATTTGAATTTATTCACTTGTAGATATATTTCGATGTTTTTTAAAGATACATTGATATTTTGTACATCTTCTTCTAAATCACTGTTTCTAGTATATATAAGGGTATCATCAGCAAATAAATTAATATGGTGTGAACCAGGTACATATTTGATTCATTCATGTAGTTAATTCCTTGTGACACCTATTTCGTTTATAATGCGATCTGACATTACATCACAAATTTTTGTCTTTTGGCTTCTTTGATCCAGATAACTATCTAACCAGTTTAAAGCTTTTCCATTTACACCGTAATACTTCAATTTATTAATTAAAGTTTTTCTGTTGATCGTTTCGAAGGCACGTTTGAAATCTAGAAGTACCGCAACAATACAGGGTGTCCCGGGACTAATGGGAAAAAAGTCAGGAGCATATAATCTGAGCTAAAATAATGTTAGTACTTCATATAAACTTTTACTATGCAGGCCCTCGTTTTCGAGTTATAGGCCTCCAAAGTTTTAATTTTGAATTTGGTTTTTATTTGTATTTTTTGTACTAGTTATTTGATCTTTATAAAATTTACTGCAAAGCTATAATGTATGTGTATGTTTATTTTGGTAAGGTAAACAGATTTACAGTAGTGCATTGAAGCCAGGGATGGACTACTCGCTATGGTTAGTGATCCAAAAATTTTGCAGGTATGGCACACCCTGTATGAAATTATCGAAATTCACTTCCCCACACATTAAGCTAACGAAAAGGTACTCTTGTTGGAATTCGATAAAATAAGCCGTTTGGCTAATATTTACAGTTTTATTAATGCACTACGTACCAGTTTACGCATTCACCATTTTTATAAGTACACAACGAGGTAAAACTAACTTTTAATAGATGTCCAAAATTTACCTAGAGTACTACAAAAAAATAATTTAACGATAGCAGAAGATGAAAAACATTAACGACTTATTAATTGGAAAGTTGGTAAAAACTTTTTATAAGTGTTTTTACCGTTTATCAAGTTACCATAGGATTAGTTGTCAAACGTTGTGTAGAATAGTTCGTAGTCAGTACTTGTCAATAATTCATAAGTCCTTAATTTAACAGTTACAATAGCAGAATTCGCTTTTATTGAGTACGCAGATAAACATCTAATGTATGGACTGGCTTCTCGAAACTGTTTAGAGGCCAAAAGGCTTTATGAAGAACATTTTGCAAACAGAGCATTGCCAGACAGACGAATGTTTGGGCGTATTGATCTCAGGTTACGAGAAACAGGTATGAATAAGTAAATGTAATTTTCCATGTATACAAAACAAAATTTTAAATTTTAGGAAGATTTTCGCCAGAAAAAGCTGGAGAAGGTCCAGTACGAAGCATACGTACTGTGGCAGTTGAACAAGACTTGTTAAATGCAGTTGATAATAAACCATCAAGTTTTAGAAAATTATCAAGAGAACATAACGTCTCGAAATCAGTTGTTCATCGCGTCCTAAAAGAACAGCTGTTATATCCTTTTCACATGAAAAAAGTACACCGTATGACAGTGGCTGATTATCCTGCTCGACTTGAGTATAGCCAGTGGTTTCTGCGACAACAACAAGCAGACAACACATTTATTAGTAACGTTCTCTTTACGAACGAACCGGGTTTCACCAGAGATGGAATCATAAATTCTCATAATATGCATTTATGGGATGATGTGAATCCACATGGCATTATCCAAACTAGGATCCAGCATAGATTCATGGTTAATGTTTGGCAGGAATAGTTGGCAATAATTTGATACAGCCATACTTTATTGACGGTACTTTGACCGGTCAGAGATATTTGGAGTTTTTTGCAAAATGAGTTATGGAACCTGTTTGATGATGTGCTACTACAAACTCGTAGGAATTTATGGTTCATGCATGATGGAGCTCCTCCTCATTTCAGTTTAGATGTACGACAGCATTTACACACAAGGCTTCCTAATAGATGGATTGGTCGTGGAGACCCTTTTCAATGGCCACCGCGATCAGGAGACGTTAATCCTATGGATTTCTTTCTCTAGGGTTATCTCAAAAGTAAGGTATACGCAACACCTGTGCAAACAAGGCAAGATTTAATAGACAGAATTGTGTTACACTGCAATGTTATTAGAAATAGTGTGAAATTGCTCTTTCAAGTGCAAAGAAACAACCTTCGTAGACTAGAATGTGCGTGGAAGTGGGAGGAGCTCATATTGAACATTTATTAGAATAACGTTAGTTTTTGTTGTTGTTTAGGAATTAGTTTTAGTCTAATGTTTTATAACTTGTGTTTTTTGAGGTTTTTTTAATGGTTTAATAATGTTATGTTCGTAATTTTGATTAAAAGCAAGTAAATTCTGGACATCGTATTAATAAGTTAGTTAGGTAGATTTGTACGTAGTGCATTAATAAAACTGTAAATATTAGCCAAACGGCTTATTTTATCGAATTCCAACAAGAGTACCTTTTCGTTAGCTTAATGTGTGGGGAAGTGAATTCCGATAATTTCATATAGGGTGTGCCATACCTGCAAAATTTTTGGATCACTAACCATTGCGAGTAGTCCGTCCCTGGCTTCAATGCACTACCGTAAATCTGTTTACCTTACCAAAATAAACATACACTTACATTATAGCTTTGCCGTAAATTTTATGAAGATCAAATAACTAGTACAAAAAATAAAAATAAAAACCAAATTCAAAATTAAAACTTTGGAGGCCTATAACTCGAAAACGAGGGCCTGCATAGTAAAAGTTTATATGAAGTACTAACATTATTTTGGCTCATATTATACTCTCCTGACTTTTTTCCCATTAGTCCCGGGACACCCTGTATATTCTTTGTTATCAATACTTTTTTTCCACTCGGTAACTGTGAGTTGTAACCTCATTTCGCATGAGTGATTCTTGCGAAAACCAGACTGATTTTCTATGAATAAATTATTTTCATTAAAGTATGTAACTAGTTGATCATATACTGCCAGTTCCAGTACTTTTTCAAGTGTGGAAATACTGTTAATTGGACGAAAATTACATGCATCACTTGTATTATTTACTTTCGGAATTGGAGTTACTGTATTAATTTTGTATTGGTCAGGAAACAATCCTGTGGACAAGGAAGTATTTATAAAGTTCAATATTACATGCCCAGATACATTGAAAGTTTCCTTTAAAAATTTACTATTGATTATTTCACTTTTATTTACTTTGTCAAGAGAAAATATTATTTTACGTAAGGTTATCATGGTTATTTCTTTGACTTGATTCAACCTACTGTTATTCGGTGTCCATATCTCCCCACAATATATGCTATTTTCTATTTCAATTACACTATTTACAAAATATTCATTAAAATTATGGGCAATCTATATTGGATTATCCCTGAATATTTTCCCATTACTATTTTTAAACGTAATTATCTTTTAATTAGGGGATTCTATTGGTTTAACTAGTTGTTTAAGATATTTCCACATAATCTTAGGACCTTTTTTATTTTCATCAATTTTATTTTCAAAATATAGTTTTTCTTTTTCTTTCAAGAGTATTTACATAGGTATTTCGGCAGTATTTATATTGTTCCCATTTTTGTTCTTTTTCTGGAACTAATTAGTTGTTCTTGCCATGATCAAATTAAACTTATTTTTGGTATATATTGGTAGTATATTGTTTTATTTATTTGTAAGTTGTTTCTTTACTCAAAAACTTCATCATATCAGTATGATCTCGGGATGTCGTAATAACCTTTTAATTGGATTTGTCTGCTTTCAAGTTTATTGGTTATTTTTTTGCTTTATACATTCTTTGGTTTTAGTCATATTGTTATATTTAATATTTCCTTCTTATTTAAAAATTAGTTACAATATTGCAAGTAGATAAAGTATATTAACTTATTTTATCTTTTGTATTGTTATTTAGATTCAGTATTACATTTGATCTTCATATTTCAAAAATTAATTCAAGAATTTTAATAATTGAAAACAAAATGTTTTAGTATAAGTAGTAGTGTTTTGATATTTATGTAGTAAGTAATAATATTTATATTACCTTAATGTTGTCAATGTCAAATAATATTTTAAAAAAGGCCAAAATAGTGCCAAAAAGTCAAAAATATATTTCTGTAAAAAAATGAAGAACTATATTTGCCACTGATGCCTAGTCTAATAACGAATTGTGTCTTAAAATTTATATATTTTAGATCTGATGATCCATCAGCAGAAAATGTTGGTCATAAATGGACTCTTAGTGCTTTATTGAGACATTTGAAATCAGAAGGCAAAGATACAGCATTGCTTATGTCCCAAATTGAAGATGTAATAATTAAGGCAATCTTGGCTTGTGCTAATTCTGTGATATCTGCTTGTAAAATGTTTGTTCCATATACTAATAACTGTTTTGGTGAGTATCAATGTGTAATGCAAAATAATCTATCAGCTCAAAAAACATAATGTTTAGTATTTAGATGTCGACATACACTACCTCTAGAGCGAAATTTAGATATAGAATCTACATAAGGCTCTGGTTTGAAAGAGGTATCTCACTTTTATAAAAAATGAAACTATGACGACATATTAAGAGATGATGTTCACAAGCATCAGATACTGTATTTATTCTGATTAAAAATGTAAATAAAAACATGAAAGTGATAGTAATTGCGCCAGATGAAAACGTTTATAAGCTGCTTTTGATTCTAGTCTGGATGTTTAGTGTTCAACGTGACAAATGCTTTTTTATTTCGTAAAATAAATTTTTAAAGTTAATAACTAATTTTAGAACTCTACGGTTTCGATATATTGATAGATAAGACACTTAAACCATGGTTACTGGAGGTTAATTTATCACCATCATTAAATTGTGATAGTCCTTTAGATGTCAGATTAAAATCTGCCATGTTGGCCGATTTGTTATCACTGGTTGGTATACCTGCTGTAGATCCAATAGTCAGGATTAAAGGAGATTTTCAAAAATCAAATTCGAGTTTAAAGTCGAATTTTAGTCATGTAAGTTTTATTTATTTATAGAAACTTTCTGCAAATGAACTGTCTAGAATTCGCTCAGATCTCTCCTCCAAACTCTTCTGCATGCTTCAGGCAACCATCTTGAGTTAGACATTTTCCAATTCTTTACTTATTTTACAAATTTCAGTGTAGACGTGTGCACTCAGCAGATGGATTAGCTAGTACCAGCAGTTCTTTGAAAAAAGGGGCACATACAGTTGGTAGAGGTCCTTCTCCATACACTGGCGAAGAAGCTAAGATGATCCGCTTGGCCACATCCGAATTTAAAAGAAGAGGTGGATTCGTCAGAATATTTCCTTCAGCTGATAGTTGGATGAAATATTCTCAATATTTGGGTAAGTTTGAAGTAGGCCAAGTTACAGAGATTTTTTTCTTGTAAAAAGCGTTAGAAGAAAACTAGCTTCGCCATTGTTTGGAAGATAGTCTCATATGATGTAGTGAGATGTTTTTCAATGGCGTCAATAGAGAAATAGTAGAGAATAAAAACACGAAGAAAATGAGAGGTCGAAAAACTCGATCGGACCGTTAGTTTAGGATAAAATCGGGAAAATCCGACCAAAGTGCAGTTTTTTCATAAATTCATAACTTGGTTATTTTTTGAGTTGTAGCGTAGATCGTCCAGCCAGTTTTAGTTTTTAATATACACTTTATATGAGCAAAAAGTATGCACACGTCCGGTGCATAATTTTCGATCTGTGGTCATTTGAATGTTTTAATATTAGTCCAGTACATCTAATTTCGTTTACATGTTTTGAAAGGTATAATGGATCTCAGTGAAACACAGATAAAAAATCTAAATAGTTTTATTAACTTCGAGCCGTAATTTGTAAGTCTTTCTAGCACTACTTCGCAACGACTAACTATGTAGAATATTAGTTACAGTCAAATTAAAAGAAAACTAAACACGATACGTTATTTGTAAAACTCCTGACTCTGCTTTAAGAAAGGCGAGTCCATTTCGGATAAACTATCTAAATATCTGAATATAATTTTTGCTTAATAACCAATACACCCCCTCAAAAAATATATGAGGAAAAACTTATTACTTTACGGCTTTCTGGGGAATTCACAATGATCCAATATCTGTTGCTTGGGTTAGGGAAACCCCACAAAACCTAACCAGATCATTAACACTTAAATTTCTAAATCAGTAATAAAAAGAATTTTATAATGTGAACATTATTTTTCTTCTAATCCCATTTTCTTTCTCAGTTCCTTGAACTGCTGTGGTGGCAACGACTTTGTCAACAAATCAGCTTCTTGATTACCTGTGGACAAATATTTCAAACAGATCATCTTGTTTTCTACTTGTTCCCTCGTAAAATGGTATTTAATGTCGATATGTTTAGAACGTTTGTGACTTACGGGATTTTTTGACATTCCTATACAACTTTGGTTGTCTTCATATAAAATTATTGGTTTAAACATATTGACATTAATACTGACAAATAAAGATCTTAGCCATAGGGATTCTTTTACAGCCTCAAAAACGGCCATATATTCCGCTTCGGTTCACAATGCTGCAACCGAATTCTGTCGCCGTGTAATCCAAGTTACTATACAATTGTCATACAGTTTAAATAAACAGCCCGTTGTACTTCGGCGATAAACTTCATTATTTGCCCAATCAGCATCAACATACCCTGTTAATATTTGTGCATAATTGTCAATTCTTCTATATACCAATTTAATATTAATCGTTCCTTTTACATATCTTAATACCCGCTTTAAGCATAACCATAATTCTTTATTATTTTTAGTTTGGTACCTACTTAGTAAATTTACCGCTGTACACAGCCAATTACATTTCTACAAGGTGCCTCATAACTATCCTCTGGATTTAATGCGGTATAGTTTAATTTTACTGGTAATGGTGTACTGACAGGGTTGCAATTACTCATATTATATTTTTGTAATACAGACTTTAAATACGTTGTTTGATCAAGTGAAATTTCTGAGGTTGATCTGCTTATTCTTATACCCAAAAAATAATTAATTTCTTGTAAATCAACCATATCAAATTGTTTCATTAAAAACTGTTTAAAATTATTCATTGTATTGTTATCTTTAGTTGCAATCACTAAATCATCCACATATAAAATTACGTAGATATTTTTATTGACATTTCCTCTGTTCAAAAAATATAAACAATTATCCGCTGCTGAATTTACAAATCCTTTTTCAATTAATACGTTATTAAAACATTCAAACCAACATCGAGCAGATTGTTTTAAGCCGTATAAAGACTTATTTAATTTACATATAACATTATTTGCATTAACTACAACACCGTCAGGTACTCTCATGTAAATGTTTTCTTTTAATGTTCCATTCAAAAATGCTGTCTTCACATCCATTTGATGAACTAACAGCTCATTTTGATTTGCGAACATAAGCAAGCATCTAAAAGTGCTGATTCGCGCTACCGGCGCGAACGTTTCATCGTAATCTAACATTTTTTTTTGGCTAAAACCGCGCGCTACCAGACGAGCTTTATATTTGACCCAATTTCCATTACTATCGCCTTTTATTGTAAACACCCATTTGCAGTCGACGATATTTACGTGTGTGTGTGTGTGTGTGTTTTAGTTATTGGCCTTAGTCGTGGACTAATTGGCCAGCGCTATATTTTTTGTTAGTACTATATCTAATACAGTATAATATATTCATATATATACATATATACATCTACATACATATTTTTTTTATACATACATATGTTTTTTTTAATAAACAACCATTTCTTATAATATAACTAAGTTAATCTATTATAGGGTGGGATACCATTTTTTTTCCTCCTTTTTCTTCTTTTTTTCTTTTTTTTATTTCTTCTTTTTTTCTTTTTTTTTTAGTTTTTTTATTTCTTTTTTTACATATATATTTTTTATTATTATTTTTATTATTATTTTTTTATTTTCTCTTTTTCTTTTTTTTTAGTTTTTTTCATATATCTATTTTCATTTTTTTCAAATGTTGGTAAACTACATAATATACATTGTCATTCCTTGTACTCAAAATACTGTCTAAATTGGTGGGTAGGTCTATCCCATTTTGTCGCAGTTGGTGTAGGAATTCTTCAATTTCTCGATGGAAGTTTGGGCAACCGAAAATTATGTGTTGCAATGTTCCAAGTTCCCCACATGAGCAATCTGGTGAATCCGCCAATCCTATTTTGTATAAATGTTCTGGATATCGTCCATGTCCGCATCTAATTCTATTTAATGTTTTTATAAACTGCCGATTGGGAATATTGTGAAACCAGGTGTTTCTAAATATTTTTGGTTGTATATTTCTAAAACGAAAACTTTTATGTTCATTTATAAACAATTCTCTCCATTCTTCCATTTGTTTCGCCTTCATTAAAGGACGTAAGTCCGTAAATGGTATTTTATTTTCACTTGATGTTTCTCCATCTGTTGTTGCTAGTTTGGCTAATTGATCTACTTTTTCATTGTTTTTTATTCCATGATGGCCTTTAATCCATACCAAACTGAAATTTTTCCCCTGTTCTTTTAGTGTTCTGGTGATTTCTAATATGCGAATAATGATTGGTGAAAGATTAGATGTCTATTTTAAATTTTTTATAGAATCTATAGAACTTTTGCTGTCAGTTAGAATTACGAAATTAGTTTTCTCATGATTATTTATGTATTTTAATGCTTCTAATATTGCTGTTAGTTCTGCTGAATAGATAGACATCTGGTTTGGGAGTTTTACTAATTTGGAAACATTATCGTTTGGATGGAAAAAAGCACATCCAGTGGCTTCTGTATTTTTTGACCCATCTGTGTATATGTAATTTGCATTTGGCCATTTGTTATGTAAGCTATTGTTGATATAAGTATTTATAGCAGTATTATTTGGCATATCTGTATGAAGGTAACATGTTGGCACATTAATTTCTAATAATGTGTAGTCCACATTGTAACAAGGAAGAACATCACTTTTATACATATTTTCTTCACATTTCCTAAGGAACCGATAACTTGTTGTGAGGAGGGGTTGCTTTTTCTTTCTCCAATAGGGAACATTCAATAGTGAGGATAGTTCGTGCAACTGTTCATGTCTATTTTGCGCTATAAGTTTGGATACCATCACATCACTCAAGTATTTTCTTCGTAAGTGCAAAGGAGGCTCCGCAGCTTCAACTTCTAGAACATTTAGTGGTGTACTCTTTAAGACTCCCAGGCATAAACGTAGACATTTGTTTTTAATTAATTCCACTTTTCCCAATTTATTCATTGTTGAGTTTCCATATAGAACCGAACCATAGTCCAAGATAGAACGTATTAGAGCTCTATAAAAAATTAAAGCAATATTTGGATCTGCTCCCCATTTTGTATTGCAGAAGACTCTAATAATATTTATGCTATTTTCACATCTTCCTGTCAAACTATTAATATGGTTTTTCCATGATAGTTTTTGGTCTAAAGTTATGCCCAGATACTTAACCGATGTCTTATAAGGAATGTTCAAAGGCCCTAGTGAAATATTATTTTCTGGCTGATAACGTTTTCGGGTGAATGTGCAGAATATGGTTTTGTCTTGTGACGTCCTGAATCCATGTGTATCTAATCATTTTTTTATTGCATCTCCAGCTTCTTTAAACCTTTGTATTGTTCGTTCTATTGTTTTCTCTTTGGCCAAGACACAAAAATCATCGGCATATTGTAGAACTCTAATGTTTGGTTCG
Organism: Galeruca laticollis; assembly: GCA_963921935.1. Classification (NCBI taxonomy): domain Eukaryota; kingdom Metazoa; phylum Arthropoda; class Insecta; order Coleoptera; family Chrysomelidae; genus Galeruca; species Galeruca laticollis. Next base: position 222,828,396 of record OY998178.1, on the reverse strand, counting down.
AAGATATCTACAAAATCTAGAGTGTAAATGTTGAACAGTAATGGGCTTAATATGCTCCCTTGTGGAAGTCCCGTTGAGGATATTCTTACATGGCTCTTTTCACCATTTAATTGCACAGTTATTTCTCTGTTAATGTAAAGGTTTAATATTTTTTCAATTAGATTGTCGGGAATACCTATTGATTTCATTTTGGTTACAAGGATTTTTAAATTCACTGTGTCATAAGCTCCCTTCAAATCCAAGAATAGGGCAGAAACTGAACTGTTACGGGAAAAGGCAGCTTGAATTTCGGATGTGACAAGAGCTGTGGCTTCTTGAGTAGATCGACCACGTCTGAAACCATATTGTTCTTTAGGAAATACTTTGTTCTTCTCAATCCAGTGCTCGAGTATATTTTTCAAAATTCTTTCAAAGGTCTTCATGACGCATGAGCTCAATGAGATAGGTCGGTAGCTTTCAGGAGATTCTTTGGGTTTGCCAGGTTTAAGGATTGGGACTATTACATATCTTTTCCATTGTTCTGGTACTGCTACTTTATTTGAATATATATTGTTGAAGATGTTTAACAGACGATTTTTTGCATTAATTGGGAGTTCGTAGAGCATGGGATAGTGAATATTATCCATACCTGGTGAAGTATTGGAGTTTTTCTTTAATGCCCTGTCCAATTCAGGAAGTGTGAATATGTTATTCAAAAAATGATTATTTTCCATATTTGGGTGTAATTCCATAGGCTCTTCATTTACCCAGTCGGGGGATGCATTTTTATGGAATTGTTCTGTCCATTCTCCCCATTCCGAAGGATTTGTGTTCGATTGTTTTCTGTTTTTATATTTATTTAGTTTTGACCAGACTACTTTAATGGGTGTGTTTTTATTTAAACTAGTACAGTAATCTCTCCAGCTTTGTCTTTTTGCTTGATTGGTAGTTAGTTTGACTAATGCATCTTGTTTTTGTAGATTTCTAAGATTTTCTATGTTGGGATTTTCTTTGTATTTTCGGAAGTACTCTTTATGCTCTGTAACAGCTTTCTGGCAATCTTCGTTCCACCAGGGCTTACATTTCTTTGGGTTATGCAGACCTGAATGGTTTAATTTTGGAATTGATATATTTGCTGCTTCGTTAATGTCTGAAATCAATTGATCGTAGCTATCTCTTTGCATATATTTTGATTTGTTGTCGATATAACTACTATAGGCAGACCAGTCTGCTCTTCTCACATTCCAAATTCTATTTGTTTTATTTTTAATTGTTTTTCCTTGTGCATTGCTTCTTAATAGGATTGGCAAATGGTTGGATCCCATGGGGTCTTGAACTACTGTCCATTCAAAAAGGTGACTTATGTTTTGGGAACAGAGGGTAATATCTATGGCACTTTTTCTTTGTTCGGGTCTAGTAACCAATGTAGCTTCTCCATTATTTAAAAAAATTAAGTTGGAAGAATTAATTGCCTCCAATAAGTTCCTCCCATCTGTATCTTCTGCTTCTGAGCCCCAAGCTGGATGATGTGCATTGAAATCTCCACCAATTAGACAAGGCTTTGGAATGGAATTAAAAAAATGTACAAATTCATTCTTACTTATTCTAGATACAGGTTTAATATACAGAGATACAATATATACATTTTCTATATGACCAAAACCCACACACACACACTTAGCTTGAATTTTCTCTGTGTAAGGAAGTGGGACATCCTTATAAGAAATATTTGAATTTATTAATACTGCTACTCCCCCCTTGCCGTCATCTCTATCAACTCGTAGACAATTTTACCCTGTAAAGTTGTAATAGATATTTTTTTTTTAAACCAAGTTTCAGATAATAAACCTATACTCATTTTTTTATCGTGTAAAAAATATTCTAGATTATTTTTATTTGCAACTGTAGTATGTTGATATTTAACTCCCCGAATTTACCTCTAATTCACAACGTAGCCTATCCTTAACAATATTTATTAAATCTGATTTTTGAAATTGAAAATGATTGTTGTTTAAAGACCTTATAACATCTGTGATGATGTGTACTAGAGAATCTACAATGTCTTCATCAAATTCAGTTCTGATCCCTCCCATATTTTTTTTTATATGAGCTCTGACTTAAAATTCCCCCACTTAAATAATGGTTTATGGGTTTAATTATTTCATTTCGTTCTGTTAATAAAGGATTGGGAGATGAAGGTCTAACCCGTTTAGCGGGAGTTTTATGGATAGTATATTTATTTTGTTTCGATGTAGATTGGGGGTTGTTAGTGAAGTTTTCTGGGTTGTAAGTAAGATTTGTTAATGCATTAAAAGAGTTAGCAAGGCTAACGATATTCTGAGAGTTATTTGTATTAACTACAGAATTAGTACCATTATTACTCTTAACCGCACTTGCGTATGTGTTTTTTGGGAACAACTTTATTGCGTCACTATAGCTTATATTTTTCTCAGACATAACTTCTTTTATTCTTTTTTGTCTATCATATTCAGGGCATTTGTCGTATTCGGTTACCAAATGATTACCTCCGCATTGTAAACAATCTTTCAAAGGGATTTGACAAGTATCGGATTTGTGTTCTTGGTGACATTTGCAGCATCTTGGTTTACTACGGCATTGTTTCCCCGGATGTCCGAAGCGGTAACAATTATAACATAATATAACCCTCTGCTTATAAGTCTCCACGTGAGTGATAACTTTATTTAACACAACATATTTGGGTAATGTTTGAGATCTAAAATTTACAATAACAATTTTGGTAGGAACATATTTTACGGAATCATTTTCAATTATTTTTCTTTTTAATCTCGTTACGCTAATCACTGAAAATTTGCAGTGGAAATCGTGAGGTTGAATTCTGCTTTTTAAATAGTTTTCATCATGTTCAATTTCTATATTTCTCAAAATACCCTGACGATATACCAAATATTTCGGAATATACACTTCCAACTGACTATTTTTAAAGACAGCTGGAGAATTTTCTATTAGATAATTAGCCCATTTTGCTTCTTTAAAATTCACCTTTACCCTATATCTACCTGCTAAATGTATAGTTTTGATGTTATTATCTAATTCCGGCCAATTTTTTAATATCAAGTCTCCAATTTTTATTGCATTTATTCTCGATTTCATATTTATATTTTCTATTATTACTTGATACGGACCTGTATCTGATAGCTCATCGTATTTAATTAGGATTCTTTCTTTTTGTATCGGATTGTTTTTCGGTGATTCGTTTTTATCCTTATTGTCGTTAACTACGATGTTTTTTACCGGACTGGTTTCGTTTGTTTTATTATTATCATTTCCGACATTAATTTTATTTTGTTGTAACTGATTGAAAAACGCTTTCATAGTAATTTCACTTACCTGGCTATTATTTATTTGAATTTTATTTTTATCTACATTACCGGACTGAATCTCAGAACCTGAAGCGCCAACCAAATCACATTCCATAGCCGATTGATCCCGTTTTTCAAAACCTGTGAACCTGTTTTCACCCGGATCAGGTGGATCACCCTCCTGATGACCACTCATTACACCCTTATTTAGGTATTTATTTTTTTAAAAACTACTCAAATTTGGATTTTATCGCACTTGACTTTATAAACACGTCTTACTCTGTCGATTGTGAGAGCCGAACTGTGCGATATTTACGTTATTTGGCTTTTGTACTAGCGTCCACGTTTTATTTTGATCTAATGATTCTAACTCATATTTTATGGATTTTTCCCATTCAACTCTAAATTTACTTTTAGCTACATCTTGAAAACACTTTGGAATTTCATTTTCCAATATTTGACCAGCTATTAAGTAATTTTTAAATTCAAAATCATCTTCTTCTTCGCAATCGTAAGATATTATTGGTTTGGCTTTTAATCTCTCACTCCTTCTTATATCCTGCGCATTATTATTTAACTTTCTTAATTTACACGGAGTTATATCCGAACTATCTGAGTTCGTACTTATATGTTCAGGGACATCCTGTATTTTAGATGTTTGACCTTTAATGCAATTTTCAGGGACAACCTTTTTTATAAGGATTTGATCGCATATTTTATTATCCGTTTTACCAGGAGAGATTTTATCACCAGCATCACTATCAGCATTACCTCCTGCTGATAAATTATCTGTGCCTATTGATACATTTTTGCCACCAATTTTTATTTGATCATCAATTTCTTGTCTTGATGTTTTGTATGTAATTTCATCAAAAATTACATCTCGTGCAACTATGAATTTTTTCGATTCTGAATCAAAATCTTATATCCATTTGGCACGTAACCCACAAAAATTCCCTTAGATGATTTACTATCAAATTTTGTTGTTTTTGTTTTATTATGTACATAAGCTGTACAGCCAAATATTTTTAAAATACTTAATTTCGGTTTTCTATCATGCCACATCTCGTAGGGAGTTTTATTAAATTTTATGGCTGTAGTAGGTGACCTATTTACTAAGTAAGTTGCAGTTAAAACTGCTTCGCCCCAATATCGTTTGTCTAAACCCGAGCTATATACCATTGCACGTGCTTTTTCGGTTAAAGTTCGATTCATCCGTTCGCCACACCGTTTTGTTGCGGAGTATATGGCACCGTAAGATGATATGTTATTCCTTTTTGTTTACAATACTCCTTCATTTCGCCAGATAAATATTCTCGACCGTTATCGTAATCTTTAAAATAAGTAAAGACTTCAGATTTCTTTGATATTAAATAGGTTACGGTATAATGAGTATATTCATCTATAAAGTTTACAAAATAATTTTTATCATCTATCATAGATGGTGTTATTGGACCACATACGTCTGAATGAACAATAAATAGCGGTATTTTAATATGACGTTTATCTTTTATTTTGGCGAAAAAATAAAAAACTACTTCGAGAAACCAAAATAGTCGCTAAATCCAAACAATTTAAATATATTTGGACAAGAAATGGAGTCATATATGCGCGCAAAGATGACAGGTCTCGAATAATAAAAATATCTTGTGATGGCGATATTGATCGATTAGCTTAAACGTCAATTAACTTTGTACTCACACCCTAATTTATATATTTTTAATCACTGATATGGCGGGTGATTCTACGCTGTCTTTCTTATATCAAAATATCCGTGGACTAAATTCAAAAATTACCACTATATTTCAAAATATATTAAATTGTGAGCAAAATGTCATCTGTCTCACGGAAACGTGGCTAAATTTTTTCATCATACAAAGTGTATCGACGAGACAGGGAAACGAGTTCTTCCACAAAACATACAGGAGGTGGTGTCCTCATAGCCGTCTCCGAAGAGTTAACCAGTTATGCTGAGGATTCTTGGCGGTCAGAAGCAGAGGATGTATGGGTCACCATCGTTCCTCTTAGTGGACTTCGAAAGGTGCATATAGGGTGTGTTTACATACCTCCCAGAGACATGGCTGCGTTAAACTTTTTCTGTACTAAGCTTATTGATATTTATTTAAATAATATTAACGATACTTTCATCATATGTGGAGATTTCAATATTCCTGAAATTAAATGGTTATTGAGCGGGGGAGATTATTGTAAGCCAAATAATTATATTAATCCTAGATCTAGTTTATTAGTCGACACTATGTCTCTGGTTGATATGGTTCAGTATAACCCAAATGTGAATATATCTGGCAACACTCTAGACCTCATATTTAGCAGTGGTTTTTCTATCAAAAATTTACGTCTTTCATCTAATCCATTAGTTCCCGAGGATCAGTACCACTGTACCTTAGAATTCGATACGGATATTCCTTTCAATATTTGTACTAGAGTTGTTAATCAATATCGCTGGAATTTTAAGTTGGCAAATTATCACGAAATTAACCGACTTTTAGGTAGTGTTAACTGGGCAGCTAAATTTCATTCAATTGACATAAATAAAGCAATTAATCTGTTTTACAATATTATTGACCAGATCGTTCACTTACATGTACCTCAATATCCCAGCTATTATAAAAAATACCCTCATTGGTTCTCTTCTTCTACAATAAAAGTGATTAAAGAAAAAATTAAATTTCACTGTCGATGGAAGAAATACCATAATAATTTAGTTTACTTAACATTCAAAATTTTACGAGGCAGATCAAAATTTTTAATAAATGAAGATTATAAAAAATACTTGACTACTGTAGAAACGAATATTATTCATAATTCTAAATATTTTTGGCAATTTGTAAAAAGCAAAAGAAAAGCAAATAATTTCCCTAATAACTTGCTCACTGCTCAGGGCCCTACAACCGACTTACAGAAAATTTGTGATATATTTTCAGATTATTTTTCTTCTGTTTTTGTAAGTAGTGATGCTAGCAACTTTGGTAATATGTATACTAACACACCACTGAATATTTCTAATTACACAATTACTCGTGAAACTATTGATAAAAAAATTGAAAATTTACCCAATAAAAGGTCCTGGGCCAGATGAATTACCTACTGATTTTGTTAAAAATTGTAAGGAATCGCTAACTGAGCCATTATTTTTGCTATTTAATAAATCTCTCAATTCAGGTCAATTTCCTGATACATGGAAAACCGCCTTTATTACACCAATTCATAAATCTGGAAGCAAGAATAAAGTTGAAAATTATAGACCTATTTCTAAATTAAACATCTTTAGTAAGGTGTTTGAAAGTATTATTTTTGATTTCCTTTATCATGACGTAAAAAACCTACTTAACATTGAACAGCATGGCTTCATGAAAAAACGTTCGGTAGATACAAATTTATTCCTATACGTTGAATACACACTTAAAAGTCTAAATGATAGGCATATCGTTGATTCTGTGTATACTGATTTCAGTAAGGCCTTCGACAAAATAAATCATTCCGTCCTTGTCTCAAAACTTTCTGAAGTAGGTATACATGGTAATTTATTAAGATGGTTCGACTCATATGTCAGAAATAGGTCTCAACAAGTAATTTTAGGTGCTCTTAAATCTAAGGCTGTGGTAACTACTTCAGGAGTACCTCAGGGGTCCCATTTAGGTCCTTTACTTTTTAATTTATATATAAATGACATCTCTAGTTGCTTTCAATTTGCTAAGTTTGTTATGTATGCCGATGATTTGAAAATATATCACTCAATTTCATGTACTTACGACAGAGTTCGATTGCAAGAAGACTTAGACAATTTATCCGACTACTGTGTGAGGAATAATTTGTTTTTAAATGTCTCAAAGTGTAATTATATACAATTTTCTCGTTGTAATTCAGATTTGAACTACAACACATATGAAGCTTCTAATAGCGTATTACACGCTGTAGATACAGTTAGGGATCTTGGTATTCTTTTAGACTCTAAATTACTTTTCGATCGGCATATTTGTAATATAACTAGAAAAGCTAATCAGCAGTTGGGCTTCATATATAGAACATGCTTCGAGCTTCAAAACCCTTTTACCATTAGATCATTATATATGGCATACGTAAATAGTATATTAACGTTTGGTTCTACTATTTGGAACCCGCGTTATTCAGTCTATATTTCAAAATTAGAAACAGTCCAGAACAAGTTTATTTCATATTGTAAAAGAAAATTTTATCCCGGTGTGGATAGGCAACGTATTCGTTCTAATTTAAAGATAATTTCACTAGATCATGGTAGGCAAATTGCGGATGTACTGTTTATTCAAAAAATCCTCAATAACAATATAGATTGCCTTGAACTTACAAATTTCATAACACTTCGTATTCCCAGCCACTCAACTAGAAACAATTATACCTTTATCACACATCAGGCACTCACCAATTATTTTCTAAATTCTCCTGCTCACAGAATAACAAATACTTACAATAAATTGTCCAGTATTGTTGAAATGGATATTTTTCACCACAGTGCAGGTTCGATTAAAAAACTACTGAAAGACTATTTTTTGCAAATTTAATTTTGTTTTATTACCTACTCTTGTTCTCTCTTTTTTTCTCTTTTCTTTGTATACTTGTATTTATTTTTATTTAATGTAGTTATATGATTGTATTTATATTTTATTTTTTACCTAATTTGTAAAATTATGTGTAACTATTAGTGGATACTTCTATGGGTTTGTCCTGTTTGTATCCCAAATAAATAAAATAAAATAAAATCATTAGAACCCGTTAATAAATCATCTACATAGAAGTCCTCCAGAATCATTTTAGAAACTGATTTGGGGATATTCCAGTCTTTTGCTATTTGTTTTAAGCATTTTATTGCTAAATATGGAGCACTTTTGGTGCCGTAAGTCACTTTGTTTAAATGAAATATTTCAATTGGTTCAGATTCAGATTTTCGCCACAGAATACACTGAAGTGGGCGATGCACATTGTGCATACGAATTTGCCGATACATTTTTGTTATGTCGGCACAAGCTACATAGGTGTAAATTTAATTAATATATTAAATATATCATTTTGTACTTTGGGACCGCTAAACTGCAGGTCATTGAGTGGCCAACCGTTGGTGGTTGGACACGAGCCTTCAAATACAACTCTTAACGAGGTTGTCAGGCTTTCCTTAAAAACCCCGTGGTGAGGAATAAACCATTTTACGTCGGTAATACTAGAACATTTTGACATATGGTTTAAGTCAATATACTCTTGCATACATTCTTTATATTGAGCATAAGCTTGATCATTAAATTTTAATTTTTTCTCAAGATACAAAAATCTCTTAAGTGCAGTGTCATAAGATTCACCTAAAAATTCAATAGGAAATTTTAATGGATATTGAACGAATTGGTTGTCCTTATTTTTAGAAGTATTTTTATCAAATTGTTGCTCACATTCTCTATCTTCTTGTGAGAAACTTGTAGAATGTGGAAGGTTGTCAACTTCCCATAATTTTTTCAATTGTTCATCTTCAGGAATAACCTTTGTAAACTTGCAGTGTATTATATTAGTTGCATGTGATATATCTCCTGATATAACCCAACCTAAATGAGTATTTTTTAATATTGGTAAACCTTTACCCAGGTTTATTTTGCCATAAGAAAGTAAATCCCAAAAAAGATTTGCTCCTATTATTGCATCTATTTTTTTTGGTTCGTTAAACGTACAATCTGCTAATTTTAGATTATTAGGAATTGTTGAATGTTTTGATTAATGGACTGTATATTTCGATGTGTGTGAATCAAAAGATTATATTATGTGTATGAATTATGATTGTCGATGAATAACTGACGAGTGCTAAATAAATGGTTTATTTTGCGTCTCTACCTTTACACTTTCAATCTATGACTGACTGTTCTTTGTTTGCGGTGATTTTAAGTAACAACTAAAAAAACTAAAACATTGCAAAAAGATTCGGTCGGCCAGCCGGCCACCTGACATCATACGCCATAGGCGGGTACATAGCGGGCGCTGCCCAAACAATAATGTAAATGAACTTAACATATCGGCCCCCTTGAAAGGCTCGACTTTCAAACTTAATAATAAATTATATAAAAACTTGTATAGTTCAAATGTCTTCGTTCCTAATAGGGAGTAAGCAAATTTTTGTCACTGAACGTTTAATTATTCCATTCAAAGTCTTTACACTCACAACCCTAATGTTTCCATCATCACTGGGATGCAGTTGGACTATTCTTCCCATGGGCCAATTGAGGGGTGGAACATTGTCGTTTTTCAACACTACCATAGCTCCCACTTCTATTTTAGCAGGTGAGATGAACTTCCATTTTGTCCTGGCTTGTAGCATGGACAGATATTCTGATTTCCAGCGGTTCCAAAAATGTTGGATGATCTGCTGAAGTCGTTGATAGTGAGACAGTCTTCCTGGCTGTATTTGGGTCAGGTCTTGCTGAGGCATATTATTCAAACTGTCTCCAATTAGGAAATGACTTGGAGTGAGTGGGGTTAAATCGTTTGGGCTGTCGGATATGAGAGTAAGTGGTCGGGAATTGAGGACGGCTTCGATTTGTACAAATATAGTATTTAAATCTTCAAACGTAAGGTGCGCGTTGCCGACGATTCTTTTCATGTGATATTTGGCAAGCTTGACAGCTGCCTCCCAACTTCCGCCAAAATGAGGAGAATTTGGAGGAATAAATTTCCACTTAATAGAGTTTTGAGTCAAATAATGTTCTACACTAGTTTCTTTGATACTTCGAGTCAACAAATCTGAAATTTCTTTTAGTTCCTTACTGGCTCCGTGGAAGTTAGTACCGTTGTCGGATAAAAGTGTGTTGCAAATTCCACGCCTAGATATAAAACGCTTCAATGCATTCAAAAAACATTCGGTACTCATATTTCCACACAGTTCGAGATGTACTGCTCGTGTTGCCAAGCAAATAAATATACATAAATAGCATTTCACGACCTTTCTATTGCGAGTTATTCCGTCCTTTATATAGAATGGTCCGGCGAAATCTACTCCAGTATTAAAGAACGGTCTAACCGCTTGAACACGCTCGGTAAATTTGCCATTTGAGGAAATGTGCTTGTAGGTCTGGCTCTAAAGTACTTAACGCAATTGTGTAGGATATGTTTGACCGCACTCTTACCCTTGAGAGGCCAAAATGTGTGTCTGACGAAGGCAAGTGTAGATTGAGGACCTGCGTGAAAATTTTTAATATGTTCGTGAATGACAATAAGACGAGTTAAGGGATGTTTGTTTGGAATAATGACAGGATGTTTTTGATCCGTGGTCACATTTGCCTTGGATAATCGACCACCCACTCTGATTACTCCATTTTCATTTATGAATGGGTTCAAGGAACTGAGCTTGCTATTCCTAGAAATTTGTTTACCATTTTTGAGCTGATTTAGCTCTTCCAAGAAAACCTCCGATTGGGCTACCTTTACTAACACATTCATGGAGTGATTTAATTCGCCAACTGAAAGATTTTCAGAGACTGTATTATTTTTACAATTAAATTGACTGTCTCGACCCTTACTTCGTGGAATATGCTCATATTAATGTTTTTAAATGAAACTCAAGGTCACTAGTTAATTCCACAATATAATACAAGTTATTGAAAATTCTAAAAAATTGACAATTGTTTCGATAAATCAATATCATCGTCAGAATGATATTGATTTATCGAAACAATTGTCAATTTTTTAGAATTTTCAATAACTTGTATTATATTGTGGAATTAACTAGTGACGTTGAGTTTCATTCAAAACATTAATTTTTACAATTGTTTATAAATCTGAATAAATAAGCTACTATGCGTTGTAATTTTATTAATGAGGAATATCTGTAAAATATTTCATTATGGACAATTTCCGTTTGTAGTAAATTAATGGTTTTACCTTCAGGTATAACTTCATTTGATTTAACGATATTGTTCGGCCTTGAATCAGGAGTTTGATTAAGCCATGTTGGCCCTGACCACCATAATACCGAGGCAATCAATTTTTCGGGAGTAGTACCACGAGAAATTATATCAGCGGGATTATCCTCTGACCTGATATAACGCCACTGGTGTTTGGAAGTCAATTGTTGTATTTTTGAAACTCGGTTACATACAAATGTTTTCCAATTATTGGAAGGTGCTGATATCCATGATAACGTGATCGTAGAGTCACACCAGTAGTAAATATCAGAAATATTCATTTTTAGTGCTTCAATTACCGCTCGCATGAGTTCAGCGAGCAAAAGAGCACCTGAAAGCTCCAACCTTGGTAGCGTTAACGATTTTACGGGTGCTACCTTGGATTTTGCGCAAATAAGTGAGACTGTGATATGTCCTTGGGAATTACACGATCTGACGTATACGCAGGCGCCGTACGCAACTTCACTAGCATCGCTGAATCCGTGAAGCTGAACGTACTGAGTATCAAGGTCATGTGCGAGGACTAAACGCGGTATTTTTAGTTTTTTCAGATTATGAACTTCAGAACAAAATTGCTGCCATGTGATAAAGGTTTCCGTTGGAACTGGGTCATCCCAACCGATTTTTAGGAGCCATAACTGTTGCAGCATTATTTTTGCTTTAATGATTATTGGACCAACTAGTCCGAGTGGGTCAAAAACTTGCGAGATGGTAGATAGTATCGAACGTTTCGTGAATTTTCTGATACCGGTTCGGTGAAAGTGGTTACTTGTATGGTATCTGAATTTGCATTCCATAGCAAACCCAACGTTTTTATACATGATCCGTCTGAAATAATATACTGAGATGTGCTATCAGAATTTTGTTCCGAGGCGATTAGTTCTTCGCGACAATTCGACATCCATTTTCGCAGAATAAATTTGCCCCCTTCGAGAATTTTGCTGATTTCGCGTTTGATTTTCAATATTTCTTGAACAGTATATGCACCTGTTATCAAGTCGTCGACGTAGAAATCTGACACGATAGTTTTACTAGCTTCGGGATATATTTCTGAATTTTCATGAGCTAATTGATGCAAGCTACGAATTGCTAAGAATGAAGCTGAAGAAGTTCCATACGTGACGGTATTAAGACGATAGTGATCTATCGGTTTGTCCGAGTTATCACGCCATAAAATTCTTTGCAAATCGCGTTGATTTTCGTTTATTAAAATCTGTCTATACATTTTCTCAATGTCGGCAATTCTCTGTATCTGTAAAGATTTGAAGGGTGGGTGGCCCCACAGCACTTAGGCCACAATTGGCCCATTGTGCATCCTTCTGAGGTTCAAAACTTCTTTCTAGCTCGTCATCCAGCCTACTTCCTTGAAGTAGGCGATAACGTCGCCTGAATTAAGTTCCCTCATATTGGCGTATGTTAGCCTGTACTCGCCGAATACTTGAAACCTAAATTGAGAGAGTGTCTGACATTCGCAAAGAATGTGTTCGACAGTCTCATCTTCATGTTCACATCCTCTACAAAGTGGGGTGTTAGATAAACCCAGTCTGTGAAGGTGTTTTCGTAGGTGGCAGTGACCAGTCAGAATTCCCGTGATTGTTCGTAGGTTCCGCCTGTTCATAGTCACGTATTTTTTGGCTACTTTGCTGTCCGGGTACTGTAGCAGTTCCTTGGCAAGCCTGCAGCCTTCTGCGTCGTCCCATCTACCCTTAAACTTATTAAGGGAGTGTTCCTTTAATAGGTCGGCCGTTGCTGACGCCGATAGACCAATGAAAGTGCCAGGTCCCAAGAGTTTTTGGGAGGCTGCCTTCTTGGCTAGCGAGTCTGCAATACGGTTTCCTTTCGATTTCTCATGGCCCTTGATCCAGCCTAAAGTGACCGTGTTGTTGTTACAGGCTTCGATTAAGGCCATGTGACATTCTAGTACTAGGCCTGATGTAATACGTGGTCTGTTCAGGGCTAGTAGTGTTTGTCTACTGTCCGTAAGGATGTATATATTATTACCTGCGGTTTTCCTTTTGGTAATCTCTTTAGCAGCGATGCAGATAGCAGTGAGCTCTGTTTGAGCAACACCTGCATTGCAGCCCATTGCCCATTTTATGTTTAGATTCAGGGATCTGGAAAAAATACCACATCCTGAGCCTACATTGGATTTAGACCCATCTGTGAAGATGCGGATTGCGTCTTCTTCCAATAGGTCTTGTGAGTTGTTTTTAAAGATTACCTTGTAGGGCCTGTTGAAGGCATATCGCGGTGGAATCGAGTCCGTATTGGCCTGCAGCAGTGGGATCTCCCTGAGGGCCTCATGCCACAAGTTACGTCTCAGTTTACCGGATCCTACATCAGGTTGTATACCAGTAGAGCGCAGACGTGCCATGGTCATCAAAACAACCTCCTTGATGTATATGTCAAGGGGAGTGAGACCGAGGATTACCTCCATAGCTCTTGTTGGTGTGGTTCTCATGCCTCCTGTTGTGTTGAGGCATGCTGTTTTTTGGATTTGGTCCAGTTTACGGACGACTGTCAGCTGGTTTGCCTTAGCTCCCCAGGCAATCGCACCGTACGTTAGCATAGGTCTGATGATGGCAGTGTAGATCCAGGCAGCAACCTTAGGTGACATTCCCCAGGTTCGGCCGATGGTTCTACGACACTGCTCATAAGAAATATATGCTTTTTTAACTCTGTTTTCTAAGTGGGAGTTCCACGTTAACTTATTGTCAAAGGTGACCCCTAAATATTTCACCTCTGAAGAGAAATTAAGTTTGGTATCTAGGAGCTTTGGGGCTTGATGTTTTGCAAGCTTCCTTTTTTTCGTGAAGAGGACCATCTCAGTCTTTTTTGGATTTATTGACAGCGAATGGTCTCTGCACCATTGTTCTATGATATTGAGGGCCTCCTGCATTAAAGCGCCGAGTGTCTCCTCGAATCTTCCTGTTAGCAGAATCACTAAGTCATCTGCGTATGCTATTGTGTAGTAGTTGTTATCATTGAGGTGGCTGACCAAGGAGTCTAAGACCATGTTCCATAGTAGTGGTGAGAGCACCCCTCCCTGTGGACAACCTTTTACAACCAAGCCTCTGATGGTTACATCATCTACACTGATTTTGATTGCTCTTTTTGAGAGCATGTTATATATCCAGCCATTTATGGTTTGGGGGATATTCTTATTGGAAAGTGCATTTGTTATTTTAGGAAAAGTGGTTCTATCAAATGCGCCTTCTATGTCTATGAATACACCCAGGGTGGACTACTTATTTTCCAACGATTTCTCGATGCGGCTCGCCACGAGATGAAGAGCCGAATCCGTGGATCTCCCTGGAGTGTATACATGTTGATTTGGATGCAGTGGATTTCGTGTTATCACCACATCTCTTATGTATCGTTCGCACAGCCTCTCTAAAGTCTTCATTGTAAACGATGTGAGGCTAATGGGTCGATATGCTTTTGGGATGGAATAGTCCATTCTTCCTGGTTTTGGTATGAACACAACTTTGACTTCTCTCCAACCTTTTGGAATATACCTCAGTGCCAGTGAGGATCTGAGGATTCCTACCAGGTGCGGCATTAGTTCATCCAGGCCCCACTGAAGTAGGGCTGGATAAATGCCGTCCGTTCCCGGGGATTTAAAGGGGGAGAAGCCTAAGATGGCCCACCTCAGTCTGTCCGCGTCGACGATCTGTCGTGATAAACACCAGTCATCGTCCGTCGGGTAGTGATTCTCCTCATCCTCCCAGGCCGCCGTATTTGTGGTTCTGGAGTCAGGGAAGTGAGTTGACATCAATAATTGTAGACTTTCCTTTAGGTTGGCAGTTTTAGTGCCATCCTCTCTGGTTAGTATACCGATATGACGGTGGGGATCTTTTGAGAGGGCTTTTTGGAGTCTAGCTGCTTGGGGGAAATCCTCGATTTCCTCGCAGTAGATTCTCCATGCCTCTCTTTGCTTTTGTCTGATGACTTTTTTATACTCTTTGAGGTGAGACTTGTATGAGTTCCAATCCTCTTTGAGTTTTGTTCTTTTTGCCTTATTGAAAGATTTCCTGGCCGTCCCCCTGAGCTGGCCAATCTCATGGCACCACCACGA
The DNA here is from genome assembly GCA_963921935.1 of Galeruca laticollis. NCBI lineage: Eukaryota > Metazoa > Arthropoda > Insecta > Coleoptera > Chrysomelidae > Galeruca > Galeruca laticollis. The sequence continues at coordinate 222,813,067 of OY998178.1, read as the reverse complement.
AGTGGAGGCTCCATCGAGATCGATCCGCCTGAGTGGGCAAGACATCTTGTAGGCATTAATAATGGAGTTTCGAATTGTTTCATGATAACTTTCCAAATCTCCTTTATTGTTGGGCAACACATCCTCGACTCCTCGCAGATCCCCTTTCAAGCAGTGGACATATTTTATCCTATCCGTTTTCCTGGGGTCGCGAGTCATTGTGGAGGTTGTGAGCGCAAGTTTTATTTCGAATTTTATCCAGCGGTGGTCCGACATTGAAATATCGTCGGATACATGCCAGCCGGAGATTTTATTCGAAGTATTAATAGTAGATAGGGTAATATCTATTCGCGTTTGACTACGAGAGTTAATAAAAGTTGGTTTAGTACCTCTATTTAGAATGCAAAGATTCTTGTTAGTTATATAATCATAAAAAGACTTACCTCTAGTGTTAATATCTTTGCTGCCCCAGCTTACGTGGTGAGAGTTTGAATCGCAGCCTATTACCAGTTCAAGCTTCTGGGTGAGACAGTGTTCCACAAGGTCCTCCAGCTCCTTAGTTGGTGGTGGTTTAGCTGCGTCTGAGGGGAGGTATGCGGATGCCAGTATTAACACTTTCTTTTGACCTTTCTGTGCATATTCAACCTTCACTACCGTTAGGTCGGAGGACGAAAAATGCGTCAGTGGGTAGGTCTTAAAATTTCTAGGGACGTATATGGCCGTCCTAGGTTGCTGATTGCTTGGAAAGCTGAAAATTAAACCTTTTGGATTATTTAGACCCATGATTTTGGTTTGTCTTATCCAGGGTTCTTGGATAAGTGCTATTGTGCCCTGCATCACATCCAGGTGGCGGCAAAGTGTTGCCGAAGCCACCTTTTTGTGTTGAAGGTTGCACTGTATGAATCTTACCTTTTCATTGTCCATCTCGGCTTGATGGTGGTGAGATGGATATTTCTTTTAGGCCATCTCCACTTCCTCACTTGGAGGTGTGTTGACGTCGCCTGTGTCCTGGCTTAGAGCTGTTAGTTCTGCCAGGAGAGTGTCAGTCGCCATCTTGGAGGATGGTTCGACAGTCTCCGCAGAAGCAACAGCTTCTTGGAGTTCCTCGGGTGGGAGAGGGGGGTCCGTGCTCGATCCCTTCCGTTCCGGGTCCAGTTTCTTTGTTTTGACAATCAATGAGGTGAACGCGTAGCTCATCCTCATTGATCGTTTTTTTAGGGCACCCATTTCCTCGTCTCTTACGCCAAAGACGAATAGGTGTCCTTTGGGGTTGACCTTTGCTTCGTGGTGGAAGGAAAACCATGCATCCACTCGAAGGTCTGGGTTTTGTTTGTCCAGCCGGCGCAGCACATCCTCTTTGTCACCCAGGTCAGCGTGAGCTTCGCTGGGGACCCAGAGGGTGGCTTTTGTCAGCTGGGGGAGGTTGTCGACGTGCACCACGTCGAGCTTAGCCTCCTTCCACGGTTTCAGTTTTGAAACTGTATTTCTTAGCCACTCCAGCGTTTCGTCATTATCGCAAGTGACTCTGATTATTTCACCAGAGTGCGACCATGACCTGAAAGTAGGTGGCTTTTTCAGACTGCTGGAGGCGGACATAAGGGTTTTGTCCAAAGCCTCCATTAGTTGTTTTTTGATAAGGTCTCCATTATCGGTAATTATTTTACCGTATGGATCGGCCTTATCTATAATGGCTACGCGTAAGTGGCTGGTAGCTGCTTCGCTGTAGCTTTTATCTGTGGTTTTAGCGTCCATCCGCGTCCTCTTTCCTCTTGAGGAGTTTTCCTCTGAGGTGTTGGAGCGGATGCGCTTCTTTACTTGGGGGGCGACGCGTTCCGGGCCTCTTTTGGAGGAGGAACTGCCTTCGCCACCCTTAAGTTTTTGGCCGCTGGTGCCAGGTTTAGAGAGGGAGGGGCGAGTGGCGCTAGTGGTGTCTGTAGAGACGCCAGCTTGCTGCCTCGCTTTCCTCCTTCTCTTTACCTCAGCACCGCAGATTCTTTTTCCTCGACGGTGCTTTGGTGGAGGTGAGCGTTCTCGCTCATCCTCCGGTTTTTGTTTTTCTTTTGTTTCTTTTTGGTCCATTTTGGTCCCACGAGTAGCTAGGGAAATGTTCGTCATCCCTGGCAGAGCCCCGCATGCCAGGGAAAGGCTGTTTGCAAGGGGGTGTCGCCTGGTACCCCCAGGGGGACGTTCGTGGTCGCATTCCCTGCGGCCATTCAGCCATCGGCACGTTCCTCACACCTTAGCTTGGGTTGTTGGAGTGTCATTTGGTTGGTCAACACTGCTGTCACTGATGACCAACAGTGCTAACGTATCCAGCGGTGCCACGAGGAGGCAGACACTCGATGGTTGCATTTCTCCATTGGGCTGCAGAAAGCAACCTACAAGCAGACAAGCAAAGCGCATGCAAGCAAATAAGCAACCAACTACAAAGCAATGGCCAACTTACAACCAACCCCGCCTGATTTTAGTTCATTAAAATCTGTCTATACATTTTCTCAATGTCGGCAATTATTACGAAATTGTATTTCCGGAAACGTAGCAAGATTGAAAATAAGTTTTCTTGTATGATCGGTCCGATCATTAGAATGTCGTTTAATGAAACATTACTCGTGCTCTTCGCGGAAGCATCAAAAACTACCCTCAACTTAGTGGTTGTACTTGACTCCTTCAAAACACAATGGTGCGGCAAGTAAAATTTAATTGTTTCACTTGATGATTCGTTACTAACTTTAGTCATGTGGTTTAGATTGCGATATTCATGAATGAAATCGGTGTATTCTTTTTTAAGCTTACTGTTACAATTTAATTTATTTTCAAGAGATAAATACCGTTTGAGTGCATTTTTTTCGGTATCACCTAACTGTGAGGCTGGTTTGCGTAGTGGAAGATTAACAATGAATCGCCCTGTATGATCACGCGTCGTTGTATTTACGAATAGCTGTTCACACATTGCTTCTTCTTCCGAAAATTGTCGTTCAAATAGGCATTCCTCTATGGCCCAAAATTTTTCCATTTGGTCATGAAGAACACCTTCGTTAACAAGATTACAATGAGTTTTTGTGATGAGTGAGGTGTTGTTCGAGTTAATAACTCCTGCAACAATCCAACCCAACTTGGAATTTAGCTGTATCGGTTTGTGAATTCCGATATTAATTTGGCCGTTCAAAAGTATATCCCAAAATATTCCCGCTCCAAGAAGTATATCTATACTACCAGATGAGTTGAAAGTGGGATCAGCGAGTGTTATGTCAGGAGGAATATTTAAATTTGTGACATCGAAATCTGAGGCTGGCATTTCGTCTGTAATTTTTTCAATTATTAGAAATGACAATCCTTTATGATAATTATTTTGCATAGAGGAAATGGTTGCATCCGTGATTAGGTTTATTTTTGTCTGGACTTGACCTGTACCTGTGACTGGTATATCAATTTTACGCCCGTTTAAGCCTAGCTTAGTATACATACTTCTACTGATAAAATTAGATTGCGAACCTGAATCCAATAACGCTCTGCCTGAAATATGTTTACCTTTATTGTTCGAAATATTGACTAATGCGGTAGATAAAAGAACTTGTGAATTGTTATTACTTGTGTTATTTGTTGTTAGAGAAGAAGTTTCTATCTGATTACTTGTGTGAGATTCGTTTCCCTTTACATTTGCTGGTTGAGACATTTCTCCGCCACTGTTGGCGGTATTTTCGTTATCTATATGAATGATTGAATTATGACGCCCATTACATTTTCTGCATCCGCTTGATCTACATTCACTACTTTGATGTCCTGAACGTAGACAATTTGTGCAGAGTTTCAATTTTTTAATTTTAATTAAACGAGATGGGATGGACAGTTTTAATAATTTGTAACAGGAAAATACGTAATGCGAACCCTTGCAAAATGCGCATACTGTGTTATGAGAATTTGTTGAGGCAAATGATCGAGTATCGCCTTTTTTTTAATATGATTTTGTTTTGATTTCGATTAACATTATGCGAGTCTAAAGTTTCTAATATATTGCACCGTTCACTCAGAAAAGTTTCGAGATGCGATAATTTCGGATCATTTTCTATTTTAGTAGAATATTTTTCCCAATCGCGTTTCGTGGTTGTATCGAGTTTAGTCGAAATTAAATATAAAAGAATAGAGTCCCAAGTATCAACAGATTCCCCTAGATTTTTCAATGCTCGAACGTGTTTATTTACTTCGTCCAAAAATTTTCGTAGTGATTGATAAGATTCTTTTGTAAGTGCAGTGATATTAAAAAGAGATGCGATATGAGACCGCTTAATGAGTCTTTTATTATCAAATCGAGATTTAAGCAGATCCAAAGCTACATTGTAATTTTGTTCGGAAACCTCAAGAGATTCTATTACCTGTTTGGCTTCACCACGCAATGCTTCCTTTAAATAATAAAACTTTTGTGCACATGACAATGCGGTATTTTTGTCTACGAGAGCGTTAAACGTGTCAACAAAACCCGGCCATTCCCGATAATCCCCATAAAAATTAGGAACTGGAATAACCGGCAATTTTATATTTTGCATTGTAACGCCACTGACCGGCGCCGACTGTGAAGGTATAATAATCGTACTTGCACCCGACTGTGTGGGAATTTGAGTTGATATAAGCTCGGTGGCCCGCGACACACAACTAAAATATGAATTTTCTAATTCGCAACGATAATCTTCATGTCCAGTATCTTTACTTATTAATTCGATCTCTGACTGTATGTCGTCAAATTGTTGCCAGAGTGCTCCCACCTTATTTAATCGTACTTGTACTTCGACAATTGATTTTGTTGTATCAAATTCATCAAGAAATGTCACAAATCGAGTAACTTGACCTTTAATTTGCCCCCGTTTACCTATCAGATTGTTTAATTCGGTCATTATGAAAGAAATCGTTGGAAATATATGTACTTGTTCGCTTCCCTAATAACACCAATTTGTCCAATGGATATTCATTGGATGAACTACTTCGGACAATCTGAACATCCATTGGACAACCAGATTGCATCCACTGGATGGCACATGGACGTCCATAGGACATTCGCTTTCCACCAATTTGGACATCCACCAGATGTCTCTTATGTACATCTATAGGATATTCCTTCCGTACATCCATAGGATGTCTCTTCTGTACATCCATAGGATGTTCTTTCTGTACATCCATAGGATGTTCATTTTATACATCCATAGGATGTTCATTCTGTACATCCATAGGATGTTCCTTTTATACATCTAAAGGATATCAATTGGACAACCAGATTGTGTTCACTGGATGAACGACCCATACAACATTAACTTTCCACCCATTTGGACATCCACTGGATGTTCCTTATGTACATCTATAGGATGTCCATTCTGTACATTCATAGGATGTAATTTTTGTATATCCATGGAATGTACCCAATGACCCAATATCAGATGTTCATTATCTACATCCATAAAAATGTCAATGAACATCCATGGACTAAGGCTGATTATGAAATATCATGACAATATAATGAAACATTGTTCAGAAAGCAAGAATATATTTAATTGTCTTTCAATTGTTCCTGAAATATGGCAATGTTCATAAAATCGTCAAGCTGAATTTTGAAAATAGAAATTTGTGCCCTCTTCTAGAACACCCCTTGTCCTATATCAGAAATAAAAACATTTTATGTGAAAAATAAATATATAATGAAAAAGTAGAAAAACAATTAAGTACAAAAAACGACAAATTCAGTCACATATATAAACACAGGTAAAATAAAATATTACAGAAAAAATAAAAACATATCCCAAATAAGATCATGTGGAAGTTGTTTCATGTAAATTATAAGAAACTCTGGTGCACTAACAAAAGGAAAACATCAATTTAGTGTCCTAGCTGACGATGATTTTCAGATACACTCCGCTCTTTAGCCCTTCTTAGATATTTTGTGATTGCCTCTTCCACCATCTTTCTGTCACAGTCTAAGTTAGATATTTCAGTAGCTCCTATGAAATGAATAAAAATAAATCCATGAAAACTGGGATTAACATATTTTTTCAAATATTTTGCTAATAGGAACCAACATGTTTAGCAACTATTGTACTTACTTAATAATATTTCTGCTAGTTTTGATTTCAAGAGTGATTCCTTTGCTTTGGTACCAAACCAGGTGAATTTGGATGCCAAATTGTTGGTTATTATTATAGTCATCACTCTTTCAATAAATTCATATATAGAATTCCCACCAATTTTGGAAAATTCATGGACCTAGAAAATTAATAAAACAGCTTCTTACTCATCTTAAACTAAAAGCAATGTTCAATTTGTTAAGAAGAACAAAACAAGCAAGACAAAAGGTGAATTTAATTTTAATTTCAGTTTAAAATGTGATTTGCTACTCACATATGATTTGAAATTCATGTCATCTGACCAGAACTGTTCTGCCTCCTTGAATTTTTCGATTGTGTCTATGGGAAATGGAAATTTGTTGACTATGGAGTCATATTCATTATGAGAATCAACAATTTTCAATTTCTGTACTCCTTCAGAGATCATATGTAATTCCCCAATAACATCTGTAATCATGTTGGTCAGAATATTCTGTTTTCTGATAAGTGTTTTAACATTCTCTGAAATATTATTCTGTGAAAAACTCCCTAAAAGTCTTCTCAACTGTTCCATTTCTGAAAAAATATTTAGGTATAATATCCAGTTCTTATCAACATTTTGAGAGTTTTACCAATTTTATGTATAGGGCAACAAATACATTTATTATTGCTGTTATTATTTGAACTAATGGATAGAATTTCAGATTCATTGTTTAGCATTTCTCTAGTAGAGTTTGCAAGTATAGCCTCTCTTCCCTGAACTGAAAGAGAATCATCAGAAGGTAACTATTAAATTATAAATTATGTAAAACTATACCTTTGTTGGATGGCACTGCAGAAAACACATCTTGATGTATTTCTTCTGTTGTACTCGTGAGTAGGGTATCATTTTTATTACATAAAAAGAGTCGTTAAGTCATCCAGAATGATTTTTGCAAAAAACACACAAACCTTTGGTGGATTCATGGACACTTGACAGTGATTGTGAATGTCTCTTAGGTGGATCTGAAATTTTTTGCGATTCTTCATCAGAGGAGGATGATGATGACAGAATTTTTTTTTTACGGATACTCCTATTTTGTTTTTCTTCATTGAGATCACTTTCATACTCAGCTATTTTACAATGCTTCCTGGCATCTAAATAGGAGTCTGAAATAACCAAAACCAAACATGAAATTAACACCAATATCTCAAATGCTTCCTACAATAATTAAATTATGAATATTCTTACCAAAAGTTCCATTGCGAAAAAATGATACTGAATGTAGTGGCCAACAAGTATTGGGTACTTCCTGCTTTTTTATAGCTGCAATAACTTTTTCTTTGGTGAGTGGAGGCCAGTAGCAACTGTTTCCCAATATCCACGAGGATGGTATTGCTTCAACAGTATCTTCTGTGATGAATCTCACCACAGTCCAGGACATAATGGGTTATTATAATCCAATAAACTATAATTAATCAATAAGACCTATACATTATTAAATGACTATAACTAACAATTAATATGAAATATGTATATACAGTTATGAAATAAACAAAAATTCCTACAGCAGGAGTTAAAGAAAAAGTTTTTCTATTTGGAAACATTTTGTTCATGACATTGATAATGTGTTGTTTACCTATTACATAATACACTAAATTTCAGGATAAATATAAATGATAATTCAATCTATAAATGCAGTAAAGGCAATATTACAAATGTATCACAATATCTCAACTTCATACATTTTCGAATCATTTTATCTAATGGCCAAGACTGAAGAGGTCCTAGATTGCTAACTGAATATATTTCAAGATCTGAGGAATTACATGGTACCGTATAAAAATCATTCACATTCAGAAATTTCTTCCCAATGAGAAATATTTTATCATCAACAGTTATTACATTTTTTATAACAATTATAGTTTCATGAAAAGCACAACAATTATTAGGTTCTGATGTGGTTAGCATGAAAGTTTCAAAATTAATTTTTTTGTATTGTGTATCAATTTTCATATTTAATAGAAATGGTCCATCATTGTGTTCAGAACTCAATACAGGAAATGATTGATTAGCCTTAACATGATTAAGGAGAATATTATCCTGTTCAATTATTCTTCTGACAATTTGTTGGAGTGGTTTATCTCCTTTTCTTATTATTTTTTAAAATACTGCATATAATTCTCAAATGGAAATGCACTGAATCCCTCAATACTACCATAATATTTGACATCAGCACATATGTGTAATAAATTGTGAATGTTATGGGAAACATTATGAGAACCATATAGAGTTATGAATGTTTGCACAAAATATTGTAATAATTTTTCTGCATAATATATGTCTTCGTTACACTTACACCTTGATAAAAGTGACATGGCAACATGTAGACTCAAAAAATGTTTATATTTGTCAGAACTAAGATTATTCTTAAGAGCAACAGGACCAGTATAAAATAGAAACAGTCTGAACTCAACTGCTTTCCATCTTTTTGATTCAGTCATTGACCTAGGTTTACGATTGAATTCAGAAGGAATCTCAGGTATCTGACTTAATAACATATTTGAAATATTTTCCATTTGTTTGAAAGATATTTTTTCTGATGGTTTGCCATTAAGCCAAAGATTAACTATCATCTTCTTTACTACACCAAGACACAACAAATGCATATAATCTAGAGGGAAGTCTCTAATCATATCAATACCAGGAAGCAACTCTAGAATTGATTTTCCGGTATGGTGACTTTCTTGTAATTGTGCTCTAAAATTTTCATCATTTCTTAAAGAAAAGTTTTTTGTTTCTGGAAAGCAGACTCTATTTTGTATATAAGTACCCTCGACATCACATTTGGAGCAAGATATATATCCACTATGCCCCCTGCAATACTTTATAAAAGATTTAGCGGGAACATCACATATAAATGCTTTAATTTTGATACTGTATAAACAACCATTGAACATTATTCCAGTGTGAATTAAATTCACTGCTTCATCTACAAATGGCTTGAGAAAACCATTGGCATTCTTTGGTTTTTCACTTCCATGATATATGCCAATGACTCCTACAATATTTTTGTTATGAAAAAGATTGCACAATATAGGGTATAACTGGCTTCCTGAACTTTTGGATAATGGTAAACCATCAATATTGAAACACACTTCAAGTGTCTTAGAATTCAGTAATACATTATTAGGTGACATTTTCAACAATTTTTCAAGACAATTTTCAAATCCAAAATGAAAATACTCTCCAGGCTCTACAGTTTCCATAACTACATTTCTTGGAGTTTGTAAGAGAGTTCGGGAACTAATTGGTAGATTAGGAACTAAAGGTTTCAATACATGTAATAAATCATTAACTGCAGAGTGAGATATATTATGCTTCAATGCCCACTTTCCCAGCTGTTGAGAAAAAGTATCATCTGAGATATTGGTATATGCTTTTAGATTGACTTGATTCAATTGTATATTAGTTTGCTGGATATTTTCATTAGAACTTGAAAGATTATAATCATCATTCACATCAAATACATCCTCAACTATTGTAGGAACGTTGAGTGATGCAGATGAAACATTGTATTCATCAACCTGCCTATCGAAACCAACAGTTTTAGGAAGGTTCGAAACCAAAATTTCTTGTGCTACCACAAAACTAGAACTTGTTGAAGCAACATTCCGATATGATAGATTCTCTTCAATCTTGGCCCTTTTGTAGTATTTACTCAGAAATGATTTATTTCTAGTTACGTTATTGCTCATTATGGAAAATAAGGAAGTAAATCGGGAGCTGAAAACAATAACTCCATAACCTTATATAATATATAATGAATAGATTTTACTTACTTTGGCAGGTACACTTTTGTCCTTACTGAACACAAAGCAAATAAAAAGGCCAATAATAATTATTGTTCAAATGGCACACATATAATTATGTATATAAACTTCACTGTAACAAACAACACAGAATATATGGCGAATGGCGATTGTAGGTTAGGGTTAGGTGATATATCTGTGATTACCATTGCGCATCTCACAGACGCAGCGCCGTAGCCAGCAAGATCGGTGTTATTGGTCTAGGCCAGGATCTAGCCCATTGATGTACTGGCGGTAAATTTAAACATTAGATTTTTGAATGGAAATCGGAAAGGACGACTCAAAAAGTAAGTAAAGTATTTTATGGTTCAATGGGCATCGCTGAAGAGGACAACGTCGAATAATAAATGGACTGGATTTTTTGTGCAAATCATATTTTATTTCGACTGAACATCTCCACAGAGGACACAAAATGGACACCATATGAAGTATCTCGATTAGAAGTCCATTGGACGTATCTATTTGGACATCTTATGGATATCCAAGATACATCCATGGATACCTCGGACATATAATGTACACCATATGGACTATCTCCATCAGAAGTCAATTGGACATTTCTATATGGACTTCCTATATGGTTTCCAAGATACATCCCTGGATATTTTGTACATATACTGGGCACCATATGAACTATCTCGATTAGAAGTCCATTGGACACATCTATTTGAACATCCTATGGATATCCAAGGTACATCCATATATACCTTGGATATATACTGGACTCCATATGGACTATCTCAATCAGAAGGCCATTGAACATTTCTATTTGGACATCCTATGAATATCCAAGATACATCTATGGATACCTTGGACATATACTGGACTCCATATGGACTATTTGGATCAGAAGTCCAATGGACATTTCCATTTGGACATCCTATGGATATCCAAGATATATCCATGGATACCTTGGACATATAATGGACACCATATGGACTATCTCCATCAGAAGTCCATTGGACATTTCTATTTGGATATCCTATGGATGTCCAAAATATATCCATGGACACCTTGGACATATACTGAACATAAAACGGATGTCCAATGGACATATTGTGCTATTGGGGTTATAAATAAATGAAAATATGCGTCAAAAATACTATACTGTAGTGAACGTTGCACAAAATAAAGGAAATGGAAAATGGAAAAAGACTTACGTGTTGATTGATGAGAATACCTCTGATTTTGTTCCTGTTTATTTCTTTCTAATCAGCCTTGTAAGACAGCCAATTTTCTCTTGTGTGGCTTGATGTGGATGAGAACGAGATGATTGCTTTCCTGTGGTATGATATGGCTCGAAGACCAAAATATGTTGAATGTTTTGAAAAATGGACTGTATATTTCGATGTGTGTGAATCAAAGATTATATTATGTGTATGAATTATGATTGTCGATGAATAACTGACGAGTGCTAAAATAAATGGTTTATTTTGCGTCTCTACTTTTACACTTTCAATCTATGACTGACTGTTCTTTGTTTGCGGTGATTTTAAGTAACAACTAAAGAAAACTAAAACATTGCAAAAAGATTCGGTCGGCCAGCCGGCCACCTGACATCATACGCCATAGGCGGGTACATAGCGGGCGCTGCCAAACAATAATGTAAATGAACTTAACAGGAATATTCCAGTCCTTTATGTCAAAGCTGGGTGCTGGCATTAATTCCGTTATGTGTGGTACAACAAAAAATGTATAGAGCGTGTAAAGTTACAATATTTAGAATACATGGTGACATTACATTTTTTATTTAGATTTGAGATTACCTGATTTATACCCATAATAGACACATGTGCAGGTACTAAAGTAATATTATGTTTTTTACAAAAGCCTTCAGTTATTAGGTTTGTTTGTGAACCTGAATTTAAAATAGCCCGACAATGTACCAAATTACCTGACTGATTTTTAATATTAAATGTCACTGTTGATAATAAAGTCTGAGAATTAGCAACATGGCTATTTAATTGGTTACATACTAAATGTGATTGTAAAATCTCATTACCGTCATTATTATCAGTTACATTAGTAATGACTCCTACATGATTTGGTTGTTGCGTAGAAACTTTTACTTGTTCAGTTTCAGAGTGTAATAATGAATTATGTTTAGATTGGCACTTTAAGCAAGGTCTTAATGTACAAGTATTATAAACATGGCCAGGGCGTAAACAATTGTTGCATAACTTAAGTTTTTTAACTTTGGTAAACCTGGTTGGGATATCGAGCCTTAAAAACTCTATACAATTATAAATAGTATGATTATCTTTTTTACATAGGTTACAAAATTTTTTCGAGCTAGAATTAACCAAAAAATTTCTTTTAACATTGTCCCGATTATAACATTGATTAAAATTATGTTATGTTGGTATTAATTAATTGGTTTTCTCGGTAACTTTGGTTGTTAACATTATTCATAAAATGGATGGACTGTAGTATGATTATTAGGTTAAAATTATTTGGATGGAAAACAATCCCGTGCTTCCAACTTAAAAGCTTATATTACACTAACTGTTCGAGACGACCTCCCTATAAATGCGAGGTTGCCACGTTCTACACAAATATGAAAAAATTAATAAAAACATTCAATATAATAGTAAAAGTTATTCTGTTAATCCTCGTCAACTTAACAAAATTATATTCACTTACAAATCAAAAGAAGAGCTAACGAAAAGTTTTTGCTACGAACTTTCACCTTACTCTTTGGCTCTTCTTGAAAGGGATTGTTTGTGAAAGACTGCTAAGCTGACAATATTTAAAATATTTGACAAAATGTGTGTACCTACAAATAACCCACCCAATGGCACATATTTCATTATAGATGGTGGATACTTAATACATAAAGTTACTTGGCAATTTCCAACCACATATGAAAAAATATACAAACAATTTTTTAAATATATCATATATCATTATGGAAAAAATAGCACCATTATTTTTATTGTGAGTTATGACAAAAACTTCACTACAAAAGAACAAGAACAGATTCAACGTTATCAAAAAGTAACTTGTCCAGATCTATACTTCTCGGAATGAATTTCAACCACTATATATCAATCAACCTTTTTTCCAACTGAAACAATAAATAACGTTTTATATTACAGCTGCCACCGCGCTGCCTTCATGTGGTTGAAGCAATATTCATTTGAATTTCGTAGCATAAAGACGTGTATCGCTCCGGTTATCAATAGTGCTTCGATAAAAAAAAAGTGAATCACAAAACAAAATTAATTTCTTATCAGCTAATGATAAAAACTGGACAACTCATTAGTAAATAAAAGAGATAAAAAAAAATGAACACATTACCAGCTTTTAATGGGCCGGGATTTAATTATAGCCATATCATCAAATTCAAACTCACCCTCAACCAATATTGCATGGACATATTCAACAACCCCAGTATAATGTCAGCCAACCATCCCTTCCACAGCAAGCATCACATAGCCAAAACTACTGTAGAATGTCATCAACTAGTGAAGAAGAATTCGCAGGTTACGATGAGTACGAGCAAAATAATAGCTCCAACAAAAATAGTTGGCAAGTAGTTAAAAACACAAAGAGAAGAAAAATTAGTGCAACAAATAGACCACAAGTGACAGTAACAAATAACAAGTTTAGCCCCTTAACACAGGAAGAGATAGTAGACGCCACAAAAATCAACGAAAATGAAAATAAAACACCAAAACCACCTCCAATATACGTATACGGAGTAATTAACTACGGGGAGATGATAGGACAACTGGGCACAATAGCAGAAAGCACACAATACACCACAAAATCCCTAGCCGACAATACTGTAAAGATATGTTGTGACACACCAGATACATATAGGAAGGTAATAAAACACATGAGGGACAACGACGTAATACACCATACTTACCAACCTAAAGAAGAGCATGCCTATAGAATTGTCATTAAACAATTACATCATACTACGGACATAGAAGAAATAAAATCAGAACTAACCAAAAATGGACACAAGGTGAGAAATGTAATGAATTGTAAGAGCCGAATAACAAAAGAACCGCTGAATATCTTTTTCGTCGATCTAGAACCAGCAGACAACAACAGAGATATCTACAAGCTGTCAAATCTACAAAACAGAGCTATTCAAATAGAACCGCCCAAAACAACAAAGGGTATTACACAATGTATGAGATGCCAGCAGTACGGACACTCTAGGTCATACTGCAACAGACCATTTGCGTGTGTCAAATGTGGTGGAGCACATAATACGACAGCCTGCAAACAAAGTAAAGATACCCCTGCTAGATGTGCTCTATGTGATGGTGCCCACCCAGCCAACTATAAGGGATGTGCATTCTACCATAGTCTATTTAAACCAAACAATGACAACAATCGTATGAATATACAAAAAAATGCAAATAACACTACAACTAGACCTATTCTGCATACAACGAAACCAGTGCCCCAAAACCACTATCCTATACATCCACAGAATAGCTATGCCAACGTAGTAAGAAATGATAGTGAACAACAGACAAATTTTAATATTAATGACATAATGAACAAATTTCTTGAGGAGTTTAAAAACATGTTTCAACAACTACTACAACAAAACAGCATGGTTCTAAACATGCTATCAACGCTTGTATCCAAAATTCAATAGTTTCATTAAAATCGCAGAGTGGAATGCCGATGGGCTTCCACAACATAAAAACGAGGTAGAGTTATTTCTTCATCACAATGAAATAGACATTCTATTAATAAGTGAAAGCCAATTCACAAGTCGAACTCACTTCAGGATACCTCAATACACAACTTATTCATCAAACCACCCAGACAATACAGCCCATGCTGGATCGGCCATCTTGATAAAAAACACCATAAAACATGTTGAACTACCAAAATACGCCCAAAATAGTTTACAAGCCACAGTTATAAAAGTTAGTATGAGGTCATATGAGCTAACAGTTGCAGCAGTCTACTGTCCTCCTCGTTACAACTTGAAGAAGGAAGACTACAGGAATTTCTTTGATACTCTAGGCCACAAATTCGTTGCGGGGGGAGACTTCAACAGCAAACATATCTTATTTGGATCTCGTATCACAACTACTAAAGACAGAGAATTAGTAAACTTAATACATGAAAACAACTACCACCCCCTGGCAACTGGCACCCCTACTTATTGGCCAACAGATCCAAATAAGACACCTGACCTGCTGGACCTATTTATTACCAATGGTATTTCCCCTGCTTACATGGACGTCATGCCAAACTATGACCTCTCATCAGACCACTCTCCGATTATAGCAACAACCAGTAGTTTCATAGTTTACAAAACGATAACACCAAGGTTACATAACAGTAGAACTAACTGGGAAAAATACCGAGCCAAACTAGAAGAGGATATCAGCCTCCAAGTAAGTCTCAAAACATCAGACGAAATAGATGGAACACTAACATCTTTAAACTATATGCTCAAAGAGGCCGCACAAAATGCCACCCCTGCAACTAATACAAGTAATAAAGTTCACTACATCCCAGCGGAAATTAAAAAGCTAGTAGCCCAAAAAAGGAAGGCAAAAGCAAAATGGCATCGTAGCCATGCCCCATCCGACAAGACCACACTGAATAGACTAAGTAACCAATTAAAATCTAAACTCAAAGAGGAACAAGAAAGATCATTTACATATTATATAACGAATCTAAACCGGCAAGACAACTCAATATGGAAACCAATAAAAAATTCCAAAAAACCTAAAACCCTGGTACCCCCAATTAGAAACGAGCAGGGAACTAATCTACAGTGGGCCAGAAATGACGATGAAAAAACGGCGCTATTTGCTGAGCATCTAGCTCAAGTATTTACACCCTACAGTGACGCACCAGATATTGAAATTGAAAGTAACATAATCAACATTCCAGAAAACATCCCACCAATTAAACCACTAACCAAAGATGAAGTCCAAAAAGAAATCCAATACTTAAACAATCGAAAAGCCTCTGGGCTCGACAAAATAACTCCTAGGATGATAAAGGAACTACCAGAG
Organism: Galeruca laticollis; assembly: GCA_963921935.1. NCBI lineage: Eukaryota > Metazoa > Arthropoda > Insecta > Coleoptera > Chrysomelidae > Galeruca > Galeruca laticollis. Next base: position 222,797,145 of record OY998178.1, on the reverse strand, counting down.
AAAGGAATCATACTTGTTACTCTTATCTTTAATGCCATCTTACGCTTAAACTACTGGCCCAAGCTATTTAAAACAGCTGAAATAATCTTAATCCCAAAAGAGGGCAAAAATCCAAACGAAGTAACCTCATACAGGCCAATAAGCTTGCTACCAATGGTATCAAAAATACTTGAAAGACTGCTGCTACAAAGAATCAATTCAGATCCGGAAACAGAAGAATGGATTCCTCACCACCAATTTGGTTTTCGGAAAGAGCACTCCACGGTCCAGCAGGTTCATAGAATAGTTCATAACATAAATACAGCAATGGAAAACAAGCAGTATTGTACAGCTGCCTTCTTGGATATTAGTCAAGCCTTTGACAAGGTTTGGCACACAGGTCTGGTATTCAAAGTAAAGAAATATCTTCCCATCACCTACCTGAAATTATTGAGATCCTACCTAAGCGACAGAGAATTTCGAACGAGAATGAATGAAAGTCTTTCCAATAATTTTCCAATTAAATCCGGGGTACCGCAGGGCAGTGTTCTTGGACCGCTGTTGTATGTACTACATACAGCAGATCTACCAACCAACAATGAAACATTCACTGGAACTTTTGCAGACGATACCGCCGTCCTTGCAGCCCACGAAAACCCAGCTACAGCGTCTTGGATTCTTCAGGCACAACTAAATAACATTCAAACTTGGTTACATAAGTGGCGGATCAAAACGAATGAAACAAAGTCAGTCCAAGTGACCTTCACGTTGAGAAAAGAACAGTGCCCTCCAGTGACACTTAATAACATCCAACTTACACAATCCCCTAGCACCAAATATCTAGGAGTGCACCTCGACTCAAAACTCAACTGGAAAGAACACATACTCAAGAAGCGGAAACAAATTGACCTAAGAATAAAAGACCTACACTGGTTAATAGGCAGAAAATCGAAATTGAGCCTAGAGAACAAAATCCTCGTGTACAAAGCTGTCATCAAACCAATCTGGACGTACGGTATACAACTCTGGGGATGTTCGAGCAAATCGAACATAACCATAATCCAAAGAAGCCAGTCTAAAATATTACGTATGATAACTGACGCACCCTGGTACGTGTCAAATCTAACACTCCACGAAGACCTAAGATTACCATTTATACAGGATGTAATTACACAACAAAGTAATAAGCACCACAAAAGACTAGAATCGCACAGCAACCCTCTACTCCATCCCCTAATAGAACCGCAAATTGACAGAAGACTCAAAAGAAACTGGCCAGCCGATCTGAAAAATGATTAAAGGGGTAGCCTCACTGGAGAAGACCTCACCACGCCAATAGTAACACACTGTTCCCGAGCCAACAAATTAGCCTATAGAACTGTTTGTTTTGATTGCTAAGAAATGTGATATAATAAAAAAAAAATGTGGTTGAAGGAATACCTCCTCGGAACCCACTTTAATGGTTCTGTTTCTAAAGTCTAATTGGAAACCATGTACATTCATTACGTCCATTCCCAGAATCACGTCTTCTTCAATGTCAGCTACGATTACCGTATGCGTGAACTTTTCTGCGCCAATTCCCAATTGGATTTGTGTCTCACCGTGACCGTTGGCACTCTCACCTGTGGCGGTCCGCAGTCGCAGTCTCGTTGGTAAAAGCTTCTTCTTGGAGTTTACTATTTCTGGTTGTATAATGGTTCTAGTTGCTCCAGTGTCTACTAGCAGAGTATATCTCTTGCCATTCACTTCGCCATCTACATATACACTGTCGTTGCGACATCTGAGCGAAGCTAACAGTAGGAGAGGGTCTTTGGAACGATCATGGGTCGGTGCTGCCCCCTCGTAGTCGACCCGTTCTAGTTTTACTGTGACTGGGGCTCTTGGTTTTCAGGAGTCTTGGGGCGCTTAACGAACTACGTACATGCCCTAGCTCGCCACAATTCCAGCATCTGATCTTTCTCGGCTTCTTGTCCATCATACTTTTTATTAAACTGGCGAACTGGTCAAATCTGTCTTCGTCACCTTCTTTTCTTGGATGGTCCTAATTTTGTTATATCCTGAAGCCTTCGTTGCTGCTTCACATTCAAGAGCAGCTGTCAATGCGTCGACTAATGTTTTCGGATGGGCTAAACGAAGCGTCCTCTGCATATCGGGTTCACGTAAGCCATCAATAAAGGCCTGTATGCCCAGACATTCCATCATGTTCTCTGGTGCTGACGGATAAGCAAATCGAACTAGTCAGGCAATATCCACTTCATACTCTTGAAGGGTTTCGTCACGTTTCTGCCTTGGGTTCTTCAGCTGGGACTGGTACAAATGTTATAGATGTTCGTGATCGTATCGCAGGTCCAACTTCTTCTTCAGCAGCTTGAAGTCATCCGTTTCTTCAAGCGGTATCGTCTGAAGTACATCTAAGGCATCTCCCCGAAGCGCTATAGTTAGGTTCACTGCTTTCTCCTTATCGGACCAATTATTCACTCTAGCGGCTGCTTCAAACTGTTTCACATAATTGGTCCACGACATTTTTTCATCGAACATTGGGGCCTTGACTCGGGTAATACTGCCAATGTCTTCTAACTTAGGGTGTGTTTCTGTCTTGCAAGGTTTCGTTTGCCCGGTCTTCTTTTCTTCCGCTGACGTGTCTTGAGTTCTTATATCTGTCATTTTTTTCTAACTCCGTGATTTCCTCGTCGATCGTTGTAATCTTATTCTCGATTTTCTCGTGCATCGTTGACATATTATTCTCGATTTTCTTGTTCATCGTTGACATTTTATTCTCGATTTCAGATTTTAGAGACGAAATTTCATTTTCAACGTCAGCGGCAATGTCGTTTTTCATTAATAAGATATCGTCAGATATATCGTTCTTCAAAGTAGACATCTTGTCGTCAATATTAGCAGAAATGTCGTTCTTCATAGCAGAAATATCTTTTTTTATACCAGAAATATCGTTTTTCATATTCGTTGAAAGCTTCTCTTCCATGGCAGAAATCTTCTCGTCCATGTTAGCAGAAATTGACGGGATTGAGGTGGAAGCCTCGTCATTAAATAAAACTGTTTCTGGATCAAAGCCGTCATTTTCCAGTGCCACTTTGAGTCTTTCTACCAATTCACTTTTCTTACCGGACGTTTCCAACTCACGATCTTCCAATTCTGCTCTTAACTCAGTCACTTTCAAGTCACATAGTCTGTTGGCCATGTTTACGTAGCAATTTATTTATATTACCCCACACCTGACACCAATGTAATGTTTATCTTATTTATTTAAACGTTTTTATTACGGGTGGGATAAACTTTAAACACACGGTATGGCTACTTACTAATTTATTTGAACACTAAACTACTCACTAACACTTAACTATTCATTTAAATTTAATTTATATACACACAACCTTAATTTATATCAACACTTTACTGTTCGCTATTTCGGTGTATTCTTGTTTATTTGTCGATATCGAGATGTACACTGGTATCATAAACAAACATATCATAGGACTGTTTAAAAAACTATTTTTCTGCCAGATATACGTCTACTCGGTCTGATTACCACTGCTAGACTCTCCTATTTTTGAGGGAAAAATTGCCGGCTTGTCGAACGCCGCTAAAATAATTGATGATTATTGGTTCATTTTGAAAATAGGGGAGGGCCTAAAGCCTTGACCGTTACAATTTTATAGAATATTCGGTTCGAGCCGGGCGCAAAAAATATTTACGTCTGAACACCTGCATACATTTTGTATCGACAAAAAATAACGACTCTCTTCCTAACTGGAACGAAAAAAAGGTGAAAATATGAATGGTTTTATTATATGAACACAAAAAAGAGGTCTTTTAAAATAATGTTTGTTGAAAAGGGTGTAGAAAAAGGGTTTTGAAAATAAATTATCTGGAATTTAATACTAGAAAATAATGCTAAAAATAACGATAGATAATCTCATCTCTCCATTTTCATTAATAAGTTGTTATTAATGTATTTTTAAATAACATGATACTTGTGATAGAAGTCGCCCTTCATAAAGTTACCATTTTTGAGGGCGAATATCTATTAATCCGCAATCAGAGAAGTGTGTGGTTTCTAGCAATGTTCTACTATAATGTGGCTATCGAATGATGTATAGAAAAGTTCTGCCCCCAGGGGTTAGTATAGCTGTAATCTTCAATGGGATTTTTTTCAAACTCGGAAAATCGTCATTTCCAAGGTGTTCCTCTTTGAGGGCGAGAATGTACTGATCCGCACTTGGTTGGAGAAATGTGCGGTTCATTCATTCATTTGGGTTGTGCTCAAGAGCCCGGGTGCTTGACCTAAGTCATTGTACCGTTCCCAATATTATCTACTTCCACTCAAAAGTTTCGTGTCCTCGATATAGGCCACTAGCTTATTTGGGGGATTTTGAGTAGTTCTGATGGTTGTATTGTTTCCTTTCCAAAATGCTTCTGCCTGAGTTCTTACATAAGCAGAGTATATGAATAGGTGTTTCATCACTTAGTTAGCATTTCCTACAGATAGGTTCACTGACTTTTCCCATTTTGTATAAATGTTTCCTTAGGGTACAGTGTCCAGTAACCAAATCGGTAACTGTCTTAAATTGTCTCTTGCTCAGTTTCAATAAAGTGATTGAGAGTTCTTTGTTTACATTTTTGTGGGAAGGAGACCTTCTATCAACCTCCATTTGATTTGGTGTTCCTTGTCTAGCAAGTTCCGGATTCCCCCTCTTATGTAATCCTTTGTGATTCCACAGAACAGTTCCGGACCTATGAAATCTCCTTTAGAGCTAGCTGTTCATTACCTGCAATCCCTTTATGTCCCGAGACCCATACTAGAGACACTGTGTTGTCTCTTGCCAGCTTGTTAAGGGAATCTTTACAGTTTTTAACCAGTCTAGATTTTGTGGTTGGATTACTGATAGCTTTCAGAAGTGCCTGGCTGACAGTATATATTTTTATTCTTTGTCCGGTATAACCTCTCTTGATGTTTTCATCAATACAGGCTATAGCAGCAATTGTTTCTGCTTGAAATACAGACGTATATATCTACCAAGGCTGAAGAACATTTTCTTCCTAGGTCTATTTATACCAGCCCCAGTGTCGTAGTTTGTTTTAGATCCAACAGTGAACCAGATGATGCCTCCAGGATTTCCCGAGTGCATCAGCTGTTGCTTAGATGGAATAATGATATTCACTCGCTCAGTGAATGTATTCTTTGGTATACTATCCAGGCCCATTTGAAAGTTCGGTTCATCTAGTATGGTCCCAGTTGTATCGGTATGTCCACCACGAACCTTGTTCGGGGTCCACATGCCTACTGATTTCAGTCTGAGGATCGCCATCATTGCCTCCGAAAAGTTCCAGAGGAAGAAGTTCTGTACGGGCTTCCATTGATGACGTCCCCGTGTTGTTCATTGCCCTGGTAATACCGAGGAGAGCTTGTCTTTGGATTGTAGTTAATTTATTCTCTACTGAGGACACTTCTGTCCTTTTCCTCCAGACTATAGTTCCATAAGTGATCGTTAGCCTAATCACTGTTGTGTAAAACCAGTGTACCACCTCAGGTCGTATTCTCCAGGTTTTGCCCATAACTCTTCTGCATTGCCAGAATAGCCTAGTTGCCATGGTAGTAGTTTTTTCCAGATGTGTCCTCCAATTCAATTTAGAATCGAGTGTCACTTCCAGATCTTTCACCTCTTTGGATATTTCTAGTTTTTCTCCGAACAGTTGTGCTCTGCCCTGGGGAAGAGCTCTTCTATTCGTAAAAGCAACTAGTTTGGTTTTCTTTGGGTTAACTTTAAGGTCCTCTTTAAGGCACACCAGTCTTCCACAATTCGTAATGCTTCCTGTTAGACATTCGCGACTGTCTCCGGAAATTTCCCCTTGGTGACAATCACTAGGCCGTCCGCGAAGCCCTGCGTCCATATGCTTTGATCTTTTAGTCTGCAGATCAACTCATCCACAATTAAATTCCACAATAGTGGTGAAAGTACTCCACCTTGAGGACACCATTTAGTTGTCCTGACGGTGTACATTGTATCATGCATGTGTGCCGATATTCTATATTCAAGCATGGATCTTATCCATCTGCATGTGGTATTGTTTATCCCTCTTTTTTCGAGGGATTTGTTTATTGATGATGATGATTGATGTTTTATCAAAAGTACCTTCAATGCCTAAAAATGCTACAAGGGCTATTTCTTTTTTGTTCAGACTCCTTTCGAGTCCCGAGACTAAATTATGCAGGGCAGATTCTCACGATTTCACTGTCTGATAGGCCCATTGTATGTAGTCTGTGTAGAGGGATGCTCTTGAGCATTCAGAACTAAAGGGCCCATGATGATCTCAATTCCCTCTTGCAAAAACTTGGGAAATATGCCATCAGGTCCTGAAGTTTGGTAAGGGTCAAATGAATTTACAGCCCATCTAGTGAGATGGGGTCTGAAAATCTCATTTGTTAGTTTCCAGTCCTCTTTGGTAGCGTAGCCCTTGTTTTGGCTATTGGCCCGCTATCGTAATTTCAATCTATCTTTGCCAAGCCTGGAAAGTGCATCTCAACAGTTTTAGGTCTGCCTAGGTGTGTGCGGATTTTAGAAAGCAGGTCCTCTTTGTAAGATTCCCAATTGGCACTCTTAGGATCCCTCTATGTTCTAATAGCCGATTTTTATATATCTATTTCGAAGTATATATGGGCATGGTCAGACAGAGACGGTTCATCCGATACATGCCAATACCTTATCATCTCCCCGACTCGTAGAGTGCAGAGAGTTACACCTATTGGTGATTGCCCCCTTACTGTTCTAAATTTTGGTATGTTGCCCACATTCGCAATATCAAGTTCAGTTGTACATAAATTGCAAGTTTGCTTGTAGCACCTTGAATACCCTAAGAGGCTGTTGGTTCAGAAGTCCCTGTTTCCTCATCGGTCATGTTTTCCAGGGTATTAAAGCTAGCTCGCTGGAATAAATAGTAAGGTCTTCATTGAGCCCGGACTAGTTACTTCATTGACCCCTCATCAATCCGGAGACTCACATGCAGTCCCATATCGGATGATTTGGAGCCAAGGATCATCGGCCGATCAACCTTCAACCTTGAGTTTTGTTTTTCGAGTCTCTTTAACTCCGCTTTCAGATCCTCTTTATTAGTCTCTGGAAGTAGGGCTCTACTTTGTTAGGACTATCGAATGGGGTACACAAAAATTGTGACCACGGGGGTTCTTTAGCTGTAATCCTAGATGGGATTTTTTCAGACTCGAAAAGTCTCTCTCTTAGAGGACGAGTATCTACTGACCCGCACTTGGTTGGAGAAGTGCGCGGTTTCTAGCATTACTTTACTATGCTGGGGCTATCGAATGAGGTATACAAAAGTTGTGACCACAGGATTAGTTTAAGATATATAATATGAGAAACATGTTGCCCTATCTAAACACATGTTAAAATGTCAAACTTCAATGGCCATAACTAGCATTCTGCAACGGATCTGACACTTGTGCTCATCGACAAAATTAATCCCCTTACCCATATAAACAATTTGTGACCATTCTGGGCCCAGTGCCCCTTTAAAATGTATAAGGTCCTTTGGCGACAAAAAATAATAAATATGTATTGAAAATGATGAAATCATTTTATGGTGCAGAGAATATTTGAAAAAATTAGCAGAGTTTCAAAGAGATGTTAGAAAAATATATTATACAGATGAAAGTCATACTGTGACAAGAATTTGGCAGGATTTTAATGTAAATAGACGGTTTTAAAGGTTAAAACTAACTTTTCCGCATCTGTGAGATACCTTGAACAATATTCCATCATAAAATTGTCATCTGTATACACTTCGGGGGATGTTTCGTGCTAACAAACTGAAATTTCTCCAAAAATGTAGTATATCTAGATTTATAGGACCCGCTGTACTCGCTCTAGTCAGCTGAAAATCAATATTGTACATCTGTGAGACACCTTGAAAAATATCCAATTAGAAAATTGGTTACGTGTATACACTCTGGAGGCTGTATCGTGCTAACAACCCGAAATTTCTCCAAAAAGGACGAAAAATGTGGCATTTCACGTACCATTACACCCGTTGTACTAGCTCTGGTGAGCTAAAAATCAATAAGGTTCATCTATGAGACGCCCTGAATAATATTCATTCATAAAATTGGTCACTCGTATACAATCTGGAGGCTGTATCGTGCTAACGAACTGAGAATTCTCCAAAAATGATACTTTGGTACTTGAAGTACTATAGCAGTGGTTGTATTGGCTTTAGTGAGTTGAATATCAATAGGATTCATCTTTGAGACGCCCTAAATAATATTAAATCATAAAATTGGTCACTTGTATATACTCCGGAGGCTGTATCGTGCTAACAAACTGAAATTTCTACAAAAATGTCGACTTAAAGTACTATAGCACCTGTTGAACTGGCTCTGGTGAACGGAAAATCAATAGGGTTTATCTGTGAGATGTCCTGAATAATATTCAATCATCAAATTGGTGCCTTGTTGCAGTCTGGAGGCTGTATCGTGCTAACAAGACATGTAACGAAAAGTGGCCGATGACGACAACATCGGCGACGACAGCACGGACGACGACGACATACACACAGGATTTTTTTTCCTAAAAACCGTTTTTTTGTGTTGTTCTTGATGAAAATCGTAAAAATAACTCAAACTTTTTTTTTCAAAAATTTAACTTTTTTTGGGATAAACCGATACTTTTCTCGCATATTAGATAGGATGGTGTATCGACAGGTTTAAATGGCCCTCCTGGAAAGGGAAACGCCTTATTTTATTACCCCTATTGGTAGGGACTCAGGATTTGTTGAAGGAGGTTTGAACTCATTTGTTCCTAAAAAGACTGGAGGAAATGGATGCAGAACATTATGAAAAATGATTTTCAGATATTATTTTAAAAATCGAACCAGGATCTGTTATTGTCAACAGTAAAAACACAAGAGCTTTTTTTTATCGGATAAATTTCTCTTTGCAACGAAACAGTTTTGCCAATCACTAATTTTACGAGAAAAATTGACATGATAAAATCGAGACACCGAAGGTGGAGCGATTTTATCTGTCAGTTTTTCGAGCAAATTTAGTGATTGGCAAAACTTTGAGTTAAAGAGAAATTTATCTGATAAAAGAAAAGCTCGAGTGTTTTTTGGCAAGAATATATGGATGAATGGATGAACAACAACAATAATTATCTTTATTAATACAAAAAAATTGACTGTCTCTACCCTTACTTCGTGGAATATGCTCATATTAGTGTGACGATGATATTGATTTATCGAAACAATTGTCAATTTTTTAGAATTTTCAATAACTTGTATTATATTGTGGAATTAACTAGAGACCTTGAGTTTAATTTAAAAACACTTTTATTAATACAATAAACTACATAATATATGGATAAACAACAACAATAATTATCTTTATTAATACAATAAAATTCGATTATTTGAAAGTACAATTATTAAATACACAACTGTTTGCTTTGGTGTACTGATTTGAAAATTTTCTTCAGTGGCATTCACACAAGTGGAATATTCATTTTGATTTCTCGGACTCGAGGATCGTAAGGAACTAATAAGATTCTCATGATGTTCATGGTCAATTTGAAGATAGGGTTTAATTGAAGAAGATGATGAGTGTCCCATTATCTTTATAAGCTGTTGCCCACTTACTCCTGCTTTTGCTAATTGAGACACTGTACTAGCGCGATTTGAATGATCGGTAATTTTATTATTTGTGATGTCGAGTCCAATTTTAGTGGCAGAATTTTTGGTCCAAGTAGAAATCATATTGATACCTAGTGGAATATTTTTATACCAACCTTTAGAATTTGTGTTTTTCCAAAAGGGGTTTGGAGTTGAAAAAAGTCGATCGGATGTTATGTGTTCATTTCTTTTTTGTAAGAGTAATTTTAATAATCTAACGGGACAAATACTTTCATCCATTTCATTTTTTACTAACCATTTGCTTTCGGTAAATTTTTTCGATCCACCTTGTGCCGTCTTCGAAAATATTGAATTATATTCAAATCTATTTGTTGGAATTCCATCGTGGTTTTCTTCTTCTTTAAAATGGTATATTTTACAGTTTACAGCTTCTCCTCCCCTCCAAGCTAATTCATGAGAAGCTATATGAAAAAATCTTCTTTGTAGTCCTTCTGGTTCTTCTGCATTCCACAATTTTGCCATTTTCAGTATATATTTCTTGTCCAATGCTACATAACATACCTTTCTTTTCGCTGGAATAGCTTGTAATTCTTTCCGTTTACTATTTCTCGCATCACGAGCTTCTTTAAAAGCTATGTCGACAAAAGGATTAAATTTAATATTGTACTCACAGAAATATTTTTCTTGTACCATCTTCGCAGTCGAATTCCAAATTGATTTAACCGCATATTCTTTATAATCATCTCCATTTTTCTTTTTTATATTATAGGCCCAATCCTTTAATATATTTGCTACTTCGTGTAATGGAATTATTTCGGACAATTCATACTTTCGAACTTGACAAAACTCCATAAATTGTATCCAGATTGAAGCTTTTGTGTTTTTTGTAGATTGCGGTATAGATTTCTCTTTATTTGTCGAAACTTCACCAAAACGATTAATCTTTTGGGTTTTTATATCAACAAAGTTAAATAATCACCACACCGATTCAAAATAAAAGCACTATATGTTTAAAATTCAAAAATCTGACAAACTAATTGACAGTTTTTGCAGTTTTGCCAACACAATTGCTGTGAAATTATAAGTAACCAAACTTGCGACTCATTGTCTTTGTGTAAAAGTGACGTCCGCTTACTATATATAGGAAGAGAAGTTTTTATCCGATAAAAAAGGATGCAAGTTACGTCAATGGATATTGTTTATTATGCAGTAATGCATTTTGTGCCATAAGCATATTATAAAACATATAAATATCATTGTACCAAAATAAATATTAGATTGTATTGTTAAAATTCACTTAATAAACGTCTCATTTTGTGTAGTTCGTTTTTTAAAAAGGCCTTCTCGAAGTTCGAAAACATCATTGGCGCAGTCAGTAGGATATTTCGGAAGTTTAACGTATCGCACGGGAAATTTTTCGTTTCAACGATTAACCGAAATATTCGAATTAGTGTTCAGAAACTGTATTCGAGTGCATATCGAAGCTGCAGATAGTTCGAGTGGACATCGAGCGATTCCAGCAGTTCCAGTGGACGACACCAGAAAGAACTTCAGAAGAGCAAGAAAAACGAAGACCACAAACCACCTGGGTTAAGAACTAGCATCGTTCCAACCTTTAGGACCCTAGAATATGATAGCTTTAGTTATAACGTAAGTGCTCATTATTATTTCCTTTATTTTCCATAACCATTTCTTTAGTAGTTATAGTTGTATATATATAAAAATAATTAATATAATTTGATGAGTGAATCTGAACTAGAGAATATAAGTACACTACTTGAAAATATTTTAAATTTACAAGAAAGTGAAAACAATAATTTTGAAAATAATATAACTGAAAATAATTTAGGAAATTTAGACTTAGAAATGACTTCATCAGGTACAAACTACCAACTACTTAAATTATATCTAGACTCAATTCCAAATTTTGATGGAAACCCTCATACACTTAATATTTTTATAGGTAATTGTGAAAGTTTTATTTCTGCGTTCGCTAGTAACACAGATGCTTCTTTAAATACATTTCTACTTAGAGCTATTATAGGTAAATTAATAGGTAGAGCTCAAATATTAATTGGTTCCCGCACAGAATTAAAAACGTGGGATGAAATTAAACAAGCTTTAAATTTAAGTTTTGGAGACCAAAGAAACATTGACTGTTTGGTACAAGATCTTATTAATTTAAAACCTTTAAAAAATGAAAGTCCTTATAATTTTGGTATGCGATGCCAAGATTCTAGGAGCCTTATTATTTCCAAATTAAATTCTTTAGACTTAGACATAAATGAAAAACGCCTACATCTTAAAAATTATGACAATTTAGCCTTAAAAACTTTTGTTCGTGGATTACCTGTACCAATACAAACTAACGTACGTTTAAGATCACCTGACAGCTTAGAAAAAGCTATGAGTTTAGTTGTAGAAGAAGAAAATTTTCTATATTCCACTCAAAGATTAAGTAACTTAAATTCTAATGTATCATTTATGCCTAGTTTAAGAGTAACACCTACAAGGAATCAAAATTTCAATCAGTACCCTTCATTCACCCCCAATTATAATAATATACATCGACACCAATCACCAACACAATTTCAACCAACCCGATCAATATTTCCATCTAATTTAATAACTCGTCCTCCAGTATCATATCCACAGAGGTATACACAACATTCTCCTCCAAACCAATCTTACAATTGGCGTCCAAATAACAATTATCCGACTCAACGTCATCCATTTTTCACAAATCAAACTTACAACCCAATACAGCGACCCTCACAGCCAATTCCAAATTTCAACCAGCAAAATGTTCGCCATAATAATCAACAATTTAATCGTCCAAATAATCCTCAAAGTTTCAAACCAGAACCTATGGACATTTCTTCAGGAAATACGATACTTAAGTCCCGATCAAATCCCAAATTTACATCAGCAGAACTTTTCAATCAAACTGTAGACAATCCTTATCAAAATCAAGAAATCAATAGTTCCCTTCCAACCGATAACCAATTTGATACAGAAAATTATGAAAAATTATTTGATTACGAAAATTCATATAATTATGAAACAGATGAAAATGCTGACAATCATTATACGCCGGAAACAGAATATCCTCACGTAAATGATCCGACAAGTTACAATGATTTTTACAGAGATTCTCATGTAGACTCTCACGTTACGGAAATATCAAATAATCAGATTCAGGATTTTCATACTCGCACATATCTAAACCAAATAACATAATTTATGTTAACGCCTTGAAAACGAATTTGCCATTCATAGAAATTCCAGAAATAAGTGCAAAGTTTTTAGTTGACACAGGAAGTTCAAAGTCACTTATAGATCCGGAACTTGCGTATAAATTTTATAACAATTGCATTTTTAAAGAAAAATTTAACATTCAAACTGCTCATAATATCACGTATCACGACGAGGTAGCTCATATTCCATTGTTTGATATCTTTAATTTACAGGAAACTCATAAATTTTATCTTTTCAAGTTTAGTGAAAGATTTGATGGAATCATAGGCGTAGATTTACTTAAACAATTAAATGCTAGCGTTAATGTTAGTAAAAAGGAAATTGTTACCCCTAACACAGTTATTCCTCTAATATTTGGTTCAAATACTGAGGAAAATATAAAAAATTATTCATTAATAATACCGGGTCGTACTCAACAAGTTGTTAAATTACCCGTTAATTACAAAAATGGCATTGGAATACTTGATTACGAGAAGTTAGGTAATGGACTCGAAACACCAAAAGCTTTAGTAAATATAGTTGATAATTTTGCAATAACTACAATAATAAATTCTAATGAGAATCCGGTTAAACTTGATATTCATGAACCTTTTGACATCGAACCTTTAAGTTTAGTTGAAGTTAATTTCTTAGGAAAAATGGAAGTAGATTCAGAAATAAATTTTAGTAATTCCGATGATAATAAATTGAAAGAAAATTTAAAAAATATCAGATTAGATCATTGTAATAAAGAAGAGAAAGATGCATTAAGAAATATTTGCTATCAGTATAGAGATATATTTTACTGTGAAGGCATCCCTTTAAGTTTCACGAACGAAATCAAACATAAAATTAAATTAACCGACGATAGTCCAATTTATACCAAATCATATCGGTTCCCGGAAATTCATAGAGAAGAAGTAAAGAGACAAATGGGAAAAATGTTACAAGATGGCATCATTGAAGAATCAACTTCGCCGTTTTCTTCGCCAATATGGATTGTCCCAAAACGATCAGATGCTTCTGGCAAGAAAAAATGGAGACTGGTAATAGACTACCGCAAGTTAAATGAGAAGACTATTCAAAACCGATATCCAATTCCCAGGATAAATGAAATTATGGACCGACTAGGAAGAGCTAACTATTTTACATCCTTGGATTTAGCTAGTGGCTTCCACCAAATTGAAGTTGATCCCGAAGACGTACCCAAAACTGCTTTCAGCACCCCACAAGGTCACTTTCAATTCAAAAGAATGCCTTTTGGACTTAAAAACGCCCCTTCCACTTTTCAAAGTGTAATGGACAACGTATTACGAGGACTAACTGACGAAACATGTATTGTTTATCTTGACGACATCTTAATTTATAGTACTTCCCTTCAGGAACATATACAACGAGTGAAACAGATATTTGACAGACTGAGAAAATATAACTTGAAAGTACAACTTGACAAATCCGAATTCCTTCAGAAAACTATAGTATATCTAGGTCATATTATTACTCCCGAAGGTGTTAAACCTAATCCCGAGAAAATTTCTGTCATTAAAAATTTCCCAATTCCTAAAACACAAACAGAAATCAAAAGTTTCCTTGGACTACTAGGATACTACCGTCGCTTCATACCCAATTTTGCAAAATTGACAAAACCCATGACTAAATGCTTGAAAAAAGGTATGCGAATAATTCATGACAAAGAATTTATAGACTCTTTTCGAAACTGCAAAGAAATTCTAACAAATGACCCAATATTACAATATCCGGACTTTTCTAAACCCATGATACTAACAACAGACAGTAGTAATTACTCTCTTGGAGCAGTATTATCACAAGGTACCGTTCCAAATGACAAACCTATAGCTTACGCCTCACGAACTTTAAATGATTCAGAAATCAACTACTCCACAATCGAAAAAGAATTACTTGCAATCGTATGGGCTTGCAAACATTTTCGACCTTACTTGTATGGTCGACAATTTCACATATACACTGACCATAAACCTCTAACCTGGCTTTTCAAACTAAAAGAACCAAATTCAAAACTTGTACGTTGGCGTTTGAAATTAGAGGAATATGACTACAAGATATTTTATAAACGTGGATCTTTAAATGTTGTATCTGATTGCTTGAGTAGAATACCAATTAACGCTTTAGACACTGAATCAGTTATTAATAACCCTGGTGATACTAATCAAGAAATTTTAGAATTCTTACGTGAGTTTGAAAGCTCATTAGAAATGGAAAAAGCTTCTACGAGTGCGCAAAACCAATCAAAAATAGACATTATTTCAGATATACAAATACAGCCTCCTAATAATACCGCTGATATACCTACAAATTCTAGAGACGAACTCAATACACCTCAACCTGACTGGACGAAACTTTCTACTCCTAAATCTAATTCTTCAACCGTTCATTCCATAGCTGATAATGAAACCACTAATCAAGGTATTCCTATATTAGACGAAATTATAAATAACAAAGTTCACCAAATTTTAGTATACTCAAATTTATATCAAAAAATAGATATCTCTCAACATACTTATGAAAATCATAAAATTATAAAAGTTAAAATCCCTAAAAACGACAATGAACGTTTTATATTTGAATTTTTAGTAGAATACACAGATCTTAATAACACGTTTTACATTTATTTTAACAAAGAAAATTTATATAACGATTTTAATAAAGTTTACTTAAAACATTTCTCTTCAAACGAACCAAGACTCATTAAATGCACTAAATTAGTAAACACTGTATCTGATAAGGAGGAACAAATGATTTTATTGAAAAATTACCATGAAGGCAAGACCACACACAGAGGAATTCAGGAAACTTTAGAAAAATTAAAAATAAATTATTATTGGAAAAATATGAAGAATACAATAACTAATTACATAAATTCTTGTACTATTTGCCAAAAAAATAAATATGCTAGACAAAAACCGTATGTTCCGCTAATGCTAACTGAAACCGCATCCAAACCGTTTCAAATTATACACATTGATGTTTTTATTTACGACGGAAAGTCTTATCTAACGTTAACAGATGCATTTACAAAATTTGCACAAGCAGTGCACATTCCTTCTAAAACAGCTGTTATTATAAGCAAAGCTTTAATAAAATATTTCACATCTTTCGGAGTACCACAATTAATTATTTTAGATAAAGGTACAGAATTTAATAACGAAACTATTAAAGAACTCTTAGCGTTACACAAAATTAAAATACACTTTACCACAGCTGGTCATCATGAATCCAACTCTATAGCCGAAAGAGTACATTCAACCTTAATTGAACATCTAAGATTATTACGAGAACTCTATCGCGACGAAGATGATTTAATGGATTACGCAATAATAGGTTATAATAATTCTATACATAGTTCTACAAGTTTTACCCCTTTTGAACTTACTTTTGGTCACACAGATTCTAGAAATCCTAACGAAATTTTCATACCCCAAGCTTTCTATAACGATTATGTGAACAGTCATCAATCAAAATTACAACATGTTTATAAAGATGTACACGACAAATTGAAACAAAACAAAGAAAAAATTATAGAGAAACGTAATACAAAAGGTGACTCGAATAATGAATTTAAAATCGGTCAAATTGTATACAAGCACAACCCCAAGAAACGAAATAAAAAAGATAAACGTTTTCTAGGCCCTTTCGAAATTACTCAAATACTTGACAGGAATCGTGTTGAAATTTCTGGAAATTTACTCAAACATAAAAACTTAAAGCACATCAAGAAATTATTCACATTAATGAACTAAAAAAACCTCCCATTACAGGTTCCTCTGTTGGACCACCGAAGGAAGATTAAATACCCCTAAATTCCATAACCTGAACGATAATCCTGGCCTCCTACCCTTACGACTAGGACAGCATATGTACAAACAGATTTTTGGACCTTTATACACATTTATGATATTACAAACTTGACAGATCACTTTTTAACTTTAAAAGACCAATATGATAATCTACATGAATCTCTATCAAAACACCCCAGCATATTTAATTTTACAGAACACTTCGATAACTCCTATCATATAATTCAAGTATTAGAAAATAAAATATATTCACAAATCAATCAAATAAACCCACTATGGAGAAAGCAGGTAAAACGATCACTTTTTGACGGACTTGGCTCAGCAATAAAATTCTTGACAGGTAATTTAGACCAAGACGATGCAATACGATATGACGAAG
Organism: Galeruca laticollis; assembly: GCA_963921935.1. Taxonomy (NCBI): domain Eukaryota; kingdom Metazoa; phylum Arthropoda; class Insecta; order Coleoptera; family Chrysomelidae; genus Galeruca; species Galeruca laticollis. Next base: position 222,780,057 of record OY998178.1, on the reverse strand, counting down.
CTATTAAAGCCTTATCTGATAATCAAAATAAAATAAAAACATTGTTAGAACACCAAGTAACATTACTCGAATCATCAATGAAAATATTTGAAAACAATTCTAGAATATTATCCCACAACCAAGAAATATTAAGCTCACGTATTAACGATTTACAAAAAGAATTACGAAATATAAAAATTGAAAATATAGAAACTTTCCATTTCTTCTCAATAGAACAGATCGTTTCTCAATTTTCTATTAGCTTTCAAATAATATATGATATGCTCGATAAAATAGAAGTAGCTATAAGCTTCGCAAAAATAAATACCTTTCACAATTCTATAGCAAACCCAAGCGAAATACTTTTAGAGATTAACACAGTTAAGAAAAATATTAACAAAAATAACAGATTTCCTTTCGAAACTTCTTTAAACAATATTCTATTATTCGAGAAAATTATCAAAGTTAAAAGTTACAGTAAATATAATAGTATTATTTTCATATTAGAAGTACCGATTGTAGAACTTAGTGAATATAACTACTATCATCTATATCCCATACCTACACCTTCAAACCAAAATTTTAAACTTATAATACCCCAAACCAAATTTCTCCTTTTAAATGAGCTAAGCTATGCATCTACAAATTCGAAGTGTGAAGAAATTATTCAAGAAGAATTCATCTGCCGAGAGATACAAACAAGAGTAATCTCACAGAAAGCTCCTTGCGAAGTCCAACTTCTAAAATATTCCCAATCTACAAACAGTTGTCGAGAAATTCCATCTACCATTAGTGAAGTTAAAGTGCAGAAATTGGAAACTGACCATTGGATTGTGATCACCCCGTATAGTGTTATAGCCAGACAAAATTGTAACAAAGACATTACGAACATTCCTGTGAACGGTAGTTACTTAATCGAACTTAATAACCGCTGTGAAATTTTAATAGACAATATTTATTTAAGAACTTTTAAGACCAAAGTGCCAGAATATAAAAACATTGATTTACCGAAATTACAAATTAATAAAAATAATTACACTTTAGATACCGTTAAGCTAAAACCTGTGTATTTGGATTCAATTGATCTTAACGAAATGAACAATGTCATCAGTGCCATTCAAGAAGATAAAACTTTAGCCGAGAAAATAGATTGGTCACCGATTCATTTCAAAAGTATAAGCTTTTATTCAATTTTATTCTACTTTATAGTTACAGCCTGCATTATCTACCTAGTACTCAAGAATAGAAAGAAGAAAAGTCAATCGAAACGGACGACAACAAGTGAAGAAGATGTTCTGAAAAATTTTCCCATCATGTCGAACTCTGGTCCATCCCCATAGTTCTCTCCTAGGGCGGAGGAGTTACGTCAATGGATATTGTTTATTATGCAGTAATGCATTTTGTGCCATAAGCATATTATAAAACATATAAATATCATTGTACCAAAATAAATATTAGATTGTATTGTTAAAATTCACTTAATAAACGTCTCATTTTGTGTAGTTCGTTTTTTAAAAAGGCCTTCTCGAAGTTCGAAAACATCATTTGCACCTTTTTTATCGATGTCAAAGTGACAATAACATTTCCAGGTATATGACATTTTAACATTGGAGTTAATTTATCAACAGTAAAAACACAAGAGCTTTTTTTTATCGGATAAATTTCTCTTTGCAACGAAACAGTTTTGCCAATCACTAATTTTACGAGAAAAACTGACATGATAAAATCGCGACACCGAAGGTGGAGCGATTTTATCTAATGTCAGTTTTTCGAGCAAATTTAGTGATTGGCAAAACTTTGAGTCAAAGAGGAATTTATCTAATAAAAGAAAAGCTCGAGTGTTTTTTGGCAAGATAAATTAACGACAGAATATATGGATGAACAACAACAATAATTGCGACTCATTGTCATTGTGTAAAAGTGACGTCCGCTTACTAGATATTGAGGAAGAGAAGTTTTTATCGCGATAAAAAAGGATGCACCTTTTTTATCGATGGCAAAGTGACAATAACATTTCCAGGTATATGACATTTTAACATTGGAGTTAATTTATCATGGATAACGCTCCATACCACAACCGGCGTGTAGAACAGTTATCAACCACCAAATGGAGAAAAGTTCAGATTGCATATTGGCTTACTAAGAAGAGTATTAAATTCAGTGAACCAATTTTGAAAATAGATTTACTAAACTTAGTGCGGTGTCATAAACATAAATATTTCAAATGTGGAGTAGATGAATTGGAGCGAGAATGAGGCGTAATTGTTGTTCGATTGCCACCCTACCATTGTGAGTTAAACCCAATAGAACTTAGTGTTTTTAATTGAAACTCAAGGTCTCTAGTTAATTCCACAATATAATACAAGTTATTGAAAATTCTAAAAAATTGACAATTGTTTCGATAAATCAATATCATCGTCAGAATATGAGCATATTCCACGAAGTAAGGGTCGAGACAGTCAATTCCAATAGAACTTGTTTGTATGGGTTCAAATAAAAATGTATTAGCAAGGAACAATGTTACTTTCATTAGTGTTTTAAATGAAACTTACTGTTTCTAGCTAACTCCACAATATATTGAAAAATAATAAAAAAGTTTCAGTGTATTGTGGAGTTAGCTAGAAACAGTAAGTTTCATTTAAAACACTAATATGAGTAGATTGCACAAAGTAAGAGTCGAGACAGTTGATGTTACTTTCAAATTAAACTATGTAATAAATCTGCTTAATAGTGCCATCAGCAATGTGACCTCACAGTCGTAGATAAAATATACTGAACATGTAGTGAAGCAAGAGCAGAATATGTGGAATCTTGATAACTTCATTGAAATTGTCTTCAAACTCGTAGTTGTGCGTCTTGATGAAGATACTACTGATGTATCTGAAGATGTCATATACCACTCAGATTAGAATAAATCTAATGTTAATTGAATATATGAGGCTTTAACTTGATGAAGATTCATGCTGAACGATGAAATAAAATAATTTAAATTGCTTAAAACTTCATTTTATTTGAACTAATGTTCAATTTAAACTAGTGACGCGCTTCGCTAACGCAGTAGCTTTCTCAAACGAATGAAGGTATAATGAAAAAATATTTTGATTTATATATATATATATATATATATATATATATATATATATATATATATATTTTCATTGGTTATTTGTCTATTTCCAGGGTCGGAAGGTTCAGACAGGAGAGCTATAGACGCCTCCGTGTCTCTGTTAGTTGTTGTCCTGAAAACTCGGGATCTTCCATTTGAAGGCACAAATGTGCGTTTGGTTATCTTGTTGAAATCCGTTGTTTGTATTTTCTCATGTTTCAATTAACATCCTTGCTCCCAAGTTGTACACCTTTTCTTGGTTATGCCGTACCGATGAAGACTAATGAGCCAGAAACATGCATGTCTACGGTTACCACTCATTCTCTGTAACCTCTTTTGCGTGATATGCCCGCTAATTCTGTTTTTGTTTAATATTCCACGAGTTATTCTTTCATCTTTTCATTGGTTATTTATATATATATATATATATATATATATATATATATATATATATATATATAGGGGAAAGGTGGGATACATGATCACCAGGGATACTTGATCATTTTGAATTTTTTTTGACAAGCTGCTATTGGTTCTTGCTAAATAAATGGAAATTTACTTAATTATATTGAATCTGGCAACCTCGCCAGCTTGGGTACTTCACATATGCGGTTAGTCATTTGTTATTGTGAATTTATGTTTGTGCTGAAGAAAAGTAAGTATCATCCTTTTTTCTTTTGATATTTTTAATTTTTTTCTGTTACTTTTTTCATTAAGAATATTAAGGAGAGTGGTTAAGGTAGGTATTAAGCTATATTAAAATGAACAAAGTTTATTGAAACAGTTGAGGTTATGTGGAAATAATTTATAATCTATTAGTTTATGCATGAGAGGGATACTTGATCACTACTGTAGTGGGATATTTGATCATGATCAAGTATCCCTTGATCATGTATCCCTCTATTAAAATAAACGATTTTATTTGAAAATAAAGGTTTTCCTTTCATTTCAGATGCCTCAATTTTACAAACGAAAGCCTGGTGCAAAACCTAGAGAGCCAATAGATGCAGAAAAAATGAAATTAGCAGTGGAGGAGGCCCTAAAACAGGAAAAAGGGGTCTCAACGGTGGCTAAACAATTTGGAGTTGATCGTATGACTTTGAAAATTGACAAAAATTTGAAGACAACCCTAGTGCTGAGATGACTTCAGACTATAAAAAAAGATTAATATTTAGTGTATTACAAGAAAATGAACTGGCAGAATACCTTAAAGTGTGTGCAAAAATGAATTGCGGACTTCATTATAAAAAAATTCGAAAATTAGCATATGAGCTTGCTGTAAAAAATAATATTGCAAGGCCAAACACTTGGGACCTGAAGCAAATGGCAGGAAACGACTGGATGAAGGGATTCATGAAGAGGAATAAAACATTGTCATTAAGAACTGCTGAAGCTACAAGCCTGAGTAGGGGAACTAGTTTCAATAGACAAAATGTTAGTGATTTTTTTAACAACTTGAAAGTTATCTTAAACAGGGGAGTATTTGATGCATCTGCCATGTGGAATATTGATGAAACCGGATACACAACTGTTCAAAAACCAAAGAAGGTGGTAGCCACAAAAGGCCAAAAACAAATAGGCCAAATAACATCGGGAGAACGGGGGCAACTGGAAACTATTTGTTGTGCTGTTAGTGGCTCTGGAAACTCAATTCCACCTTTCATGGTATTCCCACGTGTAAATTTTAAACCTTTAATGATTACAGGTGCTCCTAAAGGAACAGTTGGAGTAGCTCATCCAACAGGATGGAGGACGGGTGAAAACTTTGTTCAATTTTTAAAACATTTTGTATTTCATGTAAAGTGTAGTAAAGATAACAAAGCATTAATGATCATGGACAACCATGACAGCCACATTACAATAGAATCGTTGGATTTTGCCAAAGAAAATGGAATCGTATTGTTAACTTTGCCTCCACATTGTAGCAACAAATTGCAGCCATTAGATGTAAGTGTCTTTTCTTCGTTTAAAAATTCATGCGACAAAGCTGCTAATGACTGGATGGCAGATCATCCTGGTCAAGTAATCACAATTTATGACATTGCTGGCATAATTAATAAAGCTTTTCCTATACCTTCAGCGAATATTGTGAATGGCTTTAGAAATACCGGAATTCATCCATTTGATGAGACCATTTTTAAGGATGATGACTTTTTACCGTCATTTGTTACAGATAGGCCAAAAGTTGACCCAATTATAGCACAAGGTTCTGGACCAGACCTACTGCTGGCAAATGAGTCGTTGCTAAAGGAACCACTAATTTCAAATAAACCTTCAGAGGATGAATATTCTAAAGGAACAGAGCCTTTAACTGACTCAGTGGCTGGACCAAGCAATGTTCTATCAACACAACTTTCACATTTAGAATCAAGATTCTCGGTTAGTCCCGTACAGGTTTTACCCTATCCTAAAGCTGGTCAGAGAAACGCTAAAACCAAAGGAAGAAAAAAATTGAAATCTGCTATTATCACTGATACGCCAGTTAAAAATGATATTCAAGAACAGTTAAGAATTAGACAAGAGAATAAGAAAAAAAATGAAGAAAAGAAACGGACTCGTAAAACTAAAACTAACCAAAAACCACAAAAGAAATCAAAAATTGAAAAAGTCAAGAGGCAGGTTTTTGAAGAAACCTCATCCAGTGAGGACCCAATTTCTTACGAAGATAGTGATATCTCCTCATACGAGGAAGAAGAGGATATTATTGAGTTTCAAAAACTTTTGCCAGTTAATTCAAATACTTTAAAGATTGGCAAATGTGCTATTATTTCTTTTAAAGGGGGTAGAAGGTTAACAACACTCTACAGATATTTGTGCATGATAGATAAGGTTGATGAAGATGAAGATGAGTGTAGGGTTATATCTATGAAGTGCACAAATCATTTACGTACACATTTTACATTGTCGAATACAGACATTAGTGATGTGAAAATCGAAGAAATAATTGGAATTACACCTGATCCAACGATTGTTTCAAAAGGAGAAAGAATTTATTATAAATTCAACAAACCACTGGACATTTTTGAAAGTGCCTAAGTTGCCATTTATTTTTTATATTAGAGTAGTTATTTTAATTTTTTCTGCCTTTTATTTCATTTAAAAAATGTTAAATTTATTTAATACTTATAAAAATAAAAGAAAATTATAATTATTTCTTGCCTTTGTATATGTATCTAACATGTGATCAAGTATCCCCTCTGTAGGGATACTTGATCAGATTGTAAAAAAATCTTTTTCTTTTTTATATTAACTTCTTTTAAAGTAATAAAGTCACATAGTCTTGACAACACTACTCTACATACATTCTGATAATTGAGAATACTGTTGCAGCTTATATGCTTATCTTTACACCAAAACTAAGAAATGGTGATCAAGTATCCCACCTTTCCCCTATATATATATATATATATATATATATATATATATATATACATATATATATATACATATATATATATATATACATATATATATATATATATATAAATACAGAATTCTATGAATATTAACAAAGGCATTGAAAAAATTTACATGAAAATTCATTCCTAAACTATCTTCTAGGTAAAAAGGTTTAATAAAGGAGAGTGATTGATATCTATTTGGTCGTTAAGAAGGTTACCTGAACCCTTGTTATTATTATAAAATAAACACCCCCTTAGTAAAAAATGTATGTACTAGCACCGATATGTGGCCGACATTTTAGCTAACTTCACCGGTACAACTAGACAATTGGACAGCTTCATTACTTACATTAACTCAATAAACAATAATATCAGATTTACCGTAGAACTTGAACACAATAAGTCTATAAACTTTTTAGACCTTACAATTTCAAATATAAATAATGAACATGCTTTTTCTATATTTCATAAACCATCACATACAGACATTACAATTCATAATAGTTCGGTCCACCCATTCAGTCATAAACTAGCAGCTTTCAATAGTATGATACACAGACTTTTAACAGTCCCATTAAATACTAATAATTATAACAAAGAATTAAATATCATAAAACAAATAGCAGTTAATAATAATTACGATCCAAATTTAATTGACAATATCATAAATACAAATATAATAAAACAACCTTTAGAACAAGTATTCCCTTCTGATAAAAATGAAAATAAACAATTAAAAATACTAACATACTTTGGAACACATCTAATTGTCGCTCACTACCCATAAAACAAGCTAATATGTCATCCACATATCTATACCAAAATAAAATATTTTTCGAAATATTACTTTCAAAGATCTTTCTTTCTAAATTGCCCATAAAAATGTTTGCTAAAATAGGTGATATAGGGCTTCCCATTGGTAAACCTTCATTTTGAATATATATCTTATTGCATTAATCAGAATTATTTCACTTTTGACAATAAGATATATATTCAAAATGAAGGTTTACCAATGGGAAGCCCTATATATATTGTGGAATTAACTAGAGACCTTGAGTTTCATTTAAAAACACTAATATGAGCATATTCCACGAAGTAAGGGTCGAGATAGTCAATTTCATTATAAATTTGTGTAAATGTTTTAAAATTATCACGATTATTGGAGTATCAATCAAACTCAACAATGCAATTTTAATTTTAGATTGTGTAGGTGATGTTCAAGATTTATACAAATACTTATATTTTGAATGTTTTATTCTATGCCACGCATGAGGGCTTGCCCTCCTGTGGTTTTTCTAAATTTAATGAGATTTGTATGTATGTATATACTATGTAATTGTGAATTTACATGAAATTAACTGTCTCGACCCTTACTTCGTGGAATGTACTCATATTAGTGTTTTAAATGAAACTCACGATTTCTAGTTAATACCACAATATAATATAAATTGTTGAAAATTCTAAAAAAATTTCAACAATTTTTATTATATTGTGGTATTAACTAGAAACCGTGAGTTTCACTTAAAACACTAATGTGAATTTCCATGGTTGAATAAATATTATTATCATTATCACTAGCTACTTCTCTTTTAGGCTTCTGTGAGTTTTCCAATATATCTAATTTTTTTTCGTCATTCAGTTTTGATCTGCAAGGTTTGGGAACATGTTTGACAGTTCCAAAAGCACGGAATTTTTATTCTATTTTATTCACTCTAGACTGGGAAATGTGAGGGTCAGGATATTTCTCTTTAAATATTCTGCATACCTAAGAATGCGTTCTTGTTTTATCAACCACTCCAATTAATATTAATTCACAGAAAGAACCGATTTCACTTTTTTGGCAAAAATATAACTATTAGACTAGTCAATCATGACAGGTATTTGACACGAAGGCTAATTGTTTGTATGAAATAAAATTAATTTTTTCTTCAGTATCCATGTCCAAAAATAAAAAAGTGGTATATTGCTGAATGCAGAATTGAAAACCCCTTTGAACGCTATAACTTTTCATTAACATTTTTATAAGGGTAGTTATTATCCCAAGAAGTTGACGAGGCTGGTGAATAATTTTATTCAGAAATTTTAGTTTTATATACAAAAATTGATCGGCTTCAGGATTTTTCATTTGCATTCATAATTACGTAGAAAATGAATTTTTCTTTAGGATATTGCTGATCTCTCAATGATGATTTAAAAAAAACTTTCATAAAATTTATAAAATAATTCGCCAACAATAATTATTCTTCAATCACATACATAACAAAGCTAAACTCGGATAGAGTAACCATCTGTAGAACGGATTGATTGTTTATTTTTATAAAATATATGGGCAAATGGTACGAGATTTCTAAATAGTTACGCTTCAAGCTGATACATTTTCCTAAAATCCATTGATATTCTCAAAATTGCATTACCAGTGATGGCAATGTGAATAATATCATGAGGTAGAGTTTACTATAAACGACAATCTAGAATAGGCAAAATAGGCTTAAAAAGGCAATTTGCCTATAAACCGAGCTCTAATAAATCAAAATAGTACATACATGCCTGAGAAAGTTATCAGTGAATCTCTGACTTAATAAGGCAGTTGACCCCATTCAAATCATTTAAAATGGTAATGGTTGTTTTCCTGTACCTTACAATTATATTTCAAATTATAGATTAGTAGCTTCTTCAAATAAAGTATTGTAACAGCTTGATTTTACAGATTGGTAGGGTGCTAGCATCAATATTTTAAATGTTGTTAACATATAAGACCATATGTGTGTTGATGAACAGTCATAATTTTCAAATAATTCGTAGTGGCCCAACATGATGGAAGCTTTTTGGTATTCTTCTGTTTTTGTCAATATTTTGAAAGGTCTTAACTTTCCTTTGTGAAAAATATAGGATTTTAATCGCGTTCTGTGATTGCATGTAATCCTGGCAAGATATTTCAGATAGATTCTCCAAATGTTGCACGTATCTTTGTCTGCATATCTTATGCTGTTTCCAGTACCTGAAAGCATCAAAACAAGTAATTTTTATTTCTAACTACAATGATCCTATTTTGAACCAATTACCCACAATGAATCGAGGTGAAGAAAAATATATAAAAAAGTTATTTTCATTTTAACACAATAACTTTGTTTTGAACTTCTTTTTTATAAACATTATTATCTCCGATTCCTTTGCTTCTTCTTTAAAAGTAATAATAAAATGAGGGATTATGATATACTTTATTTTAGCTATTTTTACCTATACTCTTTCAAGCAAATGAAGTTATTGCAAGTTTCCACAAATTTTTCCGTGTAATGCAATCCCAGTAGAGGTGTATAGCCCAATGATTGATTTTTTTTCTGTAAACTATCCAATTTTTATTTTTAAAACAAAGAGGTGTGTTTAATTGTAAATATTTATATATGTCTCTCTTTACAGATAGAAGCACTGGTATACCATTGTCCGGAAATCCAGGAACAAACTTTTGTTTAAGCGGACAACATAATTATAATTTGTTGATCTATGCACACTTTTATCCAGATATTCCAGTCCTAAATAATCCTAACGAAAGAAATCCAACTCGTTCCAGACAAACGATGCTTAAAAGGGATCTGTCTGTGGAAAGCCACAAAGGTAAGTCCCATTATTTAAACAAATGTAATGTTGTAGGTAAGAAATAAAAAAAATTATGAATTTGGCGCCCAAATTAGAGTTCATCAGTCATACAGTTATGTACTATTTGATTATGCACATTAAATTTACATAATTTATGATAAGTTAGTATTGTTAACTTAAGTAATAAGTATGAAGATGTGAGTGTAGTGAAACATAAATTCACTCTGATAGTTCCTGTATTTTTTCCCACCGTGTCTTCTCTGGAAATTTGCAACTGTTTTCTTTGGTGATACAGTATTTGGTCATAAGGAGTATTTCTTGGATGGATGATTTTCGTGATTTTTCTAATTGAGGATGTTTTTGCGACTTACAGCATATGTCTGGAATAAAACTGTGTGTTTCAGGAGAATGTTACTTGCATAATCTAACATAGGTCTCCTGTTGATACAGCATATGTCTGGAATAAAACTGTGTCTTCAGGAGAATGTTACTTGCATAATCTAACATAGGTCTCCTGTTGATTCCTCAATTTTGGCATGATAGGGAATGGAAATGACAGGAACGAGTAATGGTACTTTTCATTATGTTTGAGAAGTGAGCTTTGAATTTTAATTTGTTGTCGAGTAGTATGCCTAGGCACTTTACATGGTGTCGTGGACGAATCTGTTGATTTTGGAGGGTGATGGAAGGGGAAGAATTTTTCAGTTTGTGATTAAACAAGATTAGTTGTGATTTTGAGGAATTACGAAGTGCTCTCCATTTATTGAACCAGATCATTGTCTTAATGGTAAATCCCTGAAGATTTTTTGCATGACAAACTAAAACTGTGTCGTCAGCGTATTGTAACATGTCTTGGTCTTCTGGGTCTTTGTTATAAATATCTGCACAGAATATATTATATAATATTGGCGACAGAGGAGAACTCTGTTGAGACACTTGTTAATTAGTAAATTCCTTTTAATATTTGTCATTTATTTTAACCCCGATTTTTCTCTTTTTAATTATGATTGCTATAATTCAATTATATATACATTTCATGAAGTTTGTATATCAAACCATAATGCCAGACACTATTGAACGCATTTCGTAAGTCTAGGAATAATGCATACATTTTAATGATGTATTGATGTAATTTGTAGTTAAGTTATCTCAGAATAGTTTTTGTAACAGAGTTATAGCCCAGAGTTTATGTAAATTTTCAAAATAGTCTATAGCTTGAATAGTGGTTTCTAAATTTCAGTTAATGTATCTGTACACCCATTCTTGTGTATTGTGGTAGTGTTGTTGATTACAGTTGGGATTAATACACTCTTTGTAGGTTTCTTCAGAGTGTGTGGCAATTATTTGTAGTTTTAGTGTTTTTAAATGAAACTCAAGGTATCTAGTTAATTCCACAATATAATACAAGTTATTGAAAATTCTAAAAAATTGACAATTGTTTCGATAAATCAATATCATCGTCAGAATGACAGAAGTTACATTTCATTTTATGCCTACCTGATGTTTAGTAGTTATATTTTTGGCTAGACCAAGAAGTAACCTAACTTGTGATTGGCTTAATATATGTTTATAGAAAAAAGAAGAAGATGTGATATTACAAATACTGAAGCTTAGATATTATTAGCCCTATGGTGATATCCTGGATATCATTTTTCCATTTAAGAAAAGTATAACTGTGCAATGATATAGAAAACCAGGAAAACTATATCTGCTGATCTTTACAATTATCACTTAAGAAGACAGTTTATTAGTGGAGAATTCCCTAGATTTAACTGTTCATTGACAACTTCATATTGTGGGTTTCTTAAATGTCTTCTAATTTCCAGTTCTTCAAGGAAATCCAGTTCTTGTTTCTTTTCACAAATATGCAGCACTTCTAGTTCTGTGTTAGGTGTCAATGAATGATTGGTGTCAAGTAGATGTTTTGCGTAGTGGGATTTATCTGGTTGTTTTAATCTGTAAGCTCGTAAGTGCTCACTGTATCGTATTTCAAAATTCCTAAGGGTCTGACCCAAATAGACAGCATTACATTCTGGGCATTTGAGTTTATATATACCTGACTTCTTTAATAGTGGTATTTTTGTTTTTACATTTAACAATTTTGTACTAACGTTACTTTCTGTTTTAAAAGAAATTGTTGCATTCGTTGCTGAAGATATTATCTTTGAAATATTATTAGAAATATTTCCTGCATATGTGATGGTTTTATAAGTTTTAATTTCATCAGCTTGTTTAGGATATATTAGTTGTAATGCCACTTTTTTCTCTTTTTTACTAATTAGTTTATTTATCATATCTAATGGATAACCGTTAGATGTTGCTATTTGTCTAATTGTATTAATCTCTCTATCAAAATTACATTTGTTCATAGGAACTGAAAAAGCTCTATGTATCATTGAATTATATGCTAGTCTGTGTGAGACAGGGTGGTTAGAATTGAATGGAATTGTCACATCAGTCTGTGTTGGTTTTCGGTAAATTGAATAATCAAGTACATTATTAACTCTTTGAATTTTTAAATCAAGAAAATTGATTGAGCTATTTTCTTCAATTTCTAATGTAAATTTAATTTTCGGGTGTAAATTATTGATGTGGTTGAAAAACACATCTAATTGTCGCTCACTACCCATAAACAAGCTAATATGTCATCCACATATCTATACCAAAATAAAATATTTTTCGAAATATTACTTTCAAAGATCTTTCTTTCTAAATTGTCCATAAAAATGTTTGCTAAAATAGGTGATATAGGGCTTCTCATTGGTAAACCTTCATTTTGAATATATATCTTATTGTCAAAAGTGAAATAATTCTGATTAATGCATACATCAAATAAATTAAGTATATCTGATATTATTCCTGGATTAATATTTTTATCTTCTAGTAATTTTCTTACAAGTATTAGACATTCTTTAGGAGGAATTTTAGTAAACATATTAGTTACATCGAACGATATGAGTTTATAGTTATCTTGCAAGTGGATTGATATCAACTTTTTGATTAGTTCTATTGAATTTCTAATTGAGTACTGAGATTCATATCCGTAAGTATTGAGTATATTGTTGAGCTTTTTTGCCAATATATTATTAGGAGCATTAACATAAGAGACTACAGGTCTAATTGGTTTCGTTATTTTATGTAATTTAACTGTTCCATATAATTGTGGACAATGAGGGTTCTTATGTATGACAAACCTCTTTTCGTAATCATTTAAAAGATAATTTGAATTATTAACAATATCCCTTACATTATTAGAAAACTTCTTTGTTGGGTCTGCTTTAAGAACTTTTACATCGCTGGATTCTATAAAGTTATATACTTTGGAATTGTAATTTTCAGTCGTCAAAATGACAGTAGCATTCCCCTTATCGGATTTTGTAACTGTTAGGTTATTATTCTCAATCTTCTTTTTTATTGCGTTTAAAACTGAAAAAGCTCTATGTATCATTGAATTATATGCTAGTCTGTGTGAGACAGGGTGGTTAGAATTGAATGGAATTGTCACATCAGTCTGTGTTGGTTTTCGGTAAATTGAATAATCAAGTACATTATTAACTCTTTGAATTTTTAAATCAAGAAAATTGATTGAGCTATTTTCTTCAATTTCTAATGTAAATTTAATTTTCGGGTGTAAATTATTGATGTGGTTGAAAAACACATCTAATTGTCGCTCACTACCCATAAACAAGCTAATATGTCATCCACATATCTATACCAAAATAAAATATTTTTCGAAATATTACTTTCAAAGATCTTTCTTTCTAAATTGTCCATAAAAATGTTTGCTAAAATAGGTGATATAGGGCTTCTCATTGGTAAACCTTCATTTTGAATATATATCTTATTGTCAAAAGTGAAATAATTCTGATTAATGCATACATCAAATAAATTAAGTATATCTGATATTATTCCTGGATTAATATTTTTATCTTCTAGTAATTTTCTTACAAGTATTAGACATTCTTTAGGAGGAATTTTAGTAAACATATTAGTTACATCGAACGATATGAGTTTATAGTTATCTTGCAAGTGGATTGATATCAACTTTTTGATTAGTTCTATTGAATTTCTAATTGAGTACTGAGATTCATATCCGTAAGTATTGAGTATATTGTTGAGCTTTTTTGCCAATATATTATTAGGAGCATTAACATAAGAGACTACAGGTCTAATTGGTTTCGTTATTTTATGTAATTTAACTGTTCCATATAATTGTGGACAATGAGGGTTCTTATGTATGACAAACCTCTTTTCGTAATCATTTAAAAGATAATTTGAATTATTAACAATATCCCTTACATTATTAGAAAACTTCTTTGTTGGGTCTGCTTTAAGAACTTTTACATCGCTGGATTCTATAAAGTTATATACTTTGGAATTGTAATTTTCAGTCGTCAAAATGACAGTAGCATTCCCCTTATCGGATTTTGTAACTGTTAGGTTATTATTCTCTATCTTCTTTTTTATTGCGTTTAAAACTGAAATGTCATTTTTTGTTTGACGTTTAACTTTTGAAGGTTCAATATTTTTGATTAAATTGGCAATTTTTAATTTCTCATAAAGAAAATTATTTGAATTAGATTTTAAAGCTATTTCTGACTCTGTAGCTATAATTTGTTTAATATTATTCGTAAATTTAGGTGGTATGCTGTACTTTAAACCTTTATTTAAAAATTCTATTTCACTATTTGTAAAATTAGTGTCTGAAAGGTTTTCAAATCGTGGTGCAAAGTGTGTTGGTATGTAGGTACTTACAGTTTCATGATGTTTTGAGTATTGAATTTTATGTTGTGTGTGTTCAAGAACTAATCAAAAAGTTGAAATCAATCCACTTGCAAGATAACTATAAACTCATATCGTTCGATGTAACTAATATGTTTACTAAAATTCCTCCTAAAGAATGTCTAATACTTGTAAGAAAATTACTAGAAGATAAAAATATTAATCCAGGAATAATATCAGATATACTTAATTTATTTGATGTATGCATTAATCAGAATTATTTCACTTTTGACAATAAGATATATATATATATATTCAAAATGAAGGTTTACCAATGGGAAGCCCTATATCACCTATTTTAGCAAACATTTTTATGGACAATTTAGAAAGAAAGATCTTTGAAAGTAATATTTCGAAAAATATTTTATTTTGGTATAGATATGTGGATGACATATTAGCTTGTTTTATGGGTAGTGAGCGACAATTAGATGTGTTTTTCAACCACATCAATAATTTACACCCGAAAATTAAATTTACATTAGAAATTGAAGAAAATAGCTCAATCAATTTTCTTGATTTAAAAATTCAAAGAGTTAATAATGTACTTGATTATTCAATTTACCGAAAACCAACACAGACTGATGTGACAATTCCATTAAATTCTAACCACCCTGTCTCACACAGACTAGCAGCATATAATTCAATGATACATATAGCTTTTTCAGTTCCTATGAACAAATGTAATTTTGATAGAGAGATTAATACAATTAGACAAATAGCAACATCTAACGGTTATCCATTAGATATGATAAATAAACTAATTAGTAAAAAAGAGAAAAAAGTGGCATTACAACTAATATATCCTAAACAAGCTGATGAAATTAAAACTTATAAAACCATCACATATGCAGGAAATATTTCTAATAATATTTCAAAGATAATATCTTCAGCAACGAATGCAACAATTTCTTTTAAAACAGAAAGTAACGTTAGTACAAAATTGTTATATGTAAAAACAAAAATACCACTATTAAAGAAGTCAGGTATATATAAACTCAAATGTCCAGAATGTAATGCTGTCTATTTGGGTCAGACCCTTAGGAATTTTGAAATACGATACAGTGAGCACTTACGAACTTACAGATTAAAACAACCAGATAAATCCCACTACGCAAAACATCTACTTGACACCAATCATTCATTGACACCTAACACAGAACTAGAAGTGCTGCATATTTGTGAAAACAAACAAGAACTGGATTTCCTTGAAGAACTGGAAATTAGAAGACATTTAAGAAACCCACAATATGAAGTTGTCAATGAACAGTTAAATCTAGGGAATTCTCCACTAATAAACTGTCTTCTTAAGTGATAATTGTAAAGATTAGCAGATATAGTTTTCCTGGTTTTCTATATCATTGCACAGTTATACTGATCTTAATTGGAAAAATGATATCCAGGATATCACCATAGGGCTAATAATATCTAAGCTTCAATATTTGTAATATCACATCTTCTTCTTTTTTCTATAAACATATATTAAGCCAATCACAAGTTAGGTTACTTCTTGGTCTTGCCAAAAATATAACTACTAAACATCAGGTAGGCATAAAATGAAATGTAACTTCTGTCATTCTGATGATGATATTGATTTATCGAAACAATTGTCAATTTTTTAGAATTTTCAATAACTTGTATTATATTGTGGAATTAACTAGAGACCTTGAGTTTCATTTAAAAACACTAATATGAGCATATTCCACGAAGTAAGGGTCAAGACAGTCAATTTCATTTGTAGTTTTTCTCCGTCTGTTATAAACAGTTTATTATTTTCTTCGATTATTGACTTGATATTATTGGTCTGTTGTTTATATCTGCTTAATTTAGCAATTTCGCGCCAGTATGTTTTTCCCTTCTCATCTATTTTTTCAAAAGATTTTATCCATTTATTTGTTTTGTATTCCCAACTTAGTTTTTTTATATGTTTATTAAAATTATTCATTTGTGATTTGAAATCTGGATTATGATTTATTCTATGTTCTCTGTGTAGCCTTCTTTTTTCTTTTATCAGTCTAAGTATAAAAGGCGGTAATTCGTGAGTATAAGCCTGGTTTTTAATTTTAGTAGAATATTCCAAGATTGTCTCATATAGTTTTTTGTTGAAGTGTAATATTTTCTCTACAAATTTTGTGATATGTATTTATATGATTATTAATTATTTCAGGACTTTCTCAATTTCTCACTTTTTCAGATTATATTTATCAGCTGGTGTATACTGGACGGGATTAATGTCCACGACTAGTTCGAATGGTTAGAACCGAGATCTGGTATTACCTAAACTTTTATTATATTGTGGAATTAACTAGAGACCGTGAGTTTCATTTAAAAACACTAATTGTTGATATTGTTTTTAAGATTTTCTGTGTACAAAAATATATCTGCTGTAGTCTCTCTTCCATGCTCTCTTAAAAAAGTGTTTGGTATTTTGTATAAAAGTGTATTTGTTTCTTCTTACTTTTCCACCCAACCTATCTAATATGCGAGAAAAGTATTGATTTACCCCAAAAAAAGTTGGAATTTTGAAATTTTTGTTTGAGTTATATTTACGTTTTCCATCAACAACAACACGAAAAAACGGGTTTTAAAAAAAATCGTGTGTGTATGTCGTCGTCGGTCACTTTTCCTTACATGTCATGTTAGCACGATACAGCCTCCGGAGTGCAATAAGTCATCAATTTTATGATGGAATATTGTTAAGGACATGTCACAGATGAACCCTATTGATTTTCAGCTCACCAGAGCCAGTACAACGGGTGCTATGGTACTTGAAGTTCGCCATTTTGTAATTTTTTAAGAAATTTTAGTTTGTTAGCACGATACAGCCTCCGGAGTTCATCATGTCACTAATTTTATGATTGAATATTATTCAGGACATCTCACTGATAACGCTATTGATTTTCATGTAACCAGAGACAATACAACAGGTGCTACAGTACTTTAAGTACGATTTGTCATTTTTGGAGAAGTTTCAGTTTGTTAGCACGATACAGCCTCCGGAGTATATACAAGTGACCAATTTTATGATTGGATATTATTTAGAGCGTCTCAAAGATGAACCCTATTGATATTCAGCGCACTAAAGCCAGTACAACGGGTGCTATGGTACTTGAAGTACCAAATTTTTGTAATTTTCGGAGAATATTCAGTTTGTTAGCATGATACAGCCTCCAGAGAGTATACGATTGATCAATTTTATGATTGAATATTGTTCAAGGTGTCTCACAGATGTACCTTATTGATTTTCAGTTAACTAGAGCGAGTACAGCGGGTCCTATAAATCCAGATATACAAAATTTTTGGTTATTTTTCGAGAAATTTCGGTTTGTTAGCACGATAATTCCCCCGAAGTGTATACAAGTAACAATTTGATGATAGAATATTGTTCAGGGCCACATATGCGGAAAAGTTAGTTTTAATCTTTAAAACCGTTTATTTTAGCATTGATATTCAGATCTCCTATAATAAGACAATATTTCTATAAGGGGGCTTTTGTGAAAATTCTGTCTTTTATATGTATTCAGTCGTCTTTAAACGCAATTGAAAAGTGAATGGTTTCGTTTAAAGGATTATTGATGATTCTTTTGCAAACGAATATTGTCTAATTGAATTAGGCTTCTTCCTCGTGCTTTGTTGGTGATTAACTTTTCTATTTGACACATAACATTCCAGTTCTACTTTTCCGCCAACCTATCTAATATGCGAGAAAAGTATTGGTTTACCCACAAAAAAGTTGAAATTTTGAAAAAAAAATTTAAGTTATTTTTACGCTTTTCATCAAGAACAACACGAAAAAATGGTTTTTAGAAAAATAATCCTGTGTCGTTGTCGTCGGCCACTTTTCGTTACCTGTCTTGTTAGCACGATACAGCCTCCGGAGTGCAACAAATCACCAATTTTATGATTGAATATTGTTCAGGACATCTCACAGATGAACCCTACTGATTTTCAACTCACAATAGCCAGTACAACGGATGCTATGGTACTTGAAGTACGACATTTTGTAATTTTTTGAGAAATTTTAGTTTGTTAGCACGATACAGCCTCCGGAGTTCATCAAGTCACCAATTTTATGATTGAATATTATTCAGGACATCTCACTGATGAACGCTACTGATTTTCAGCTCACCAAAGCCAATACAACAGGTGCTACAGTACTTTAAGTACGATATTTTTGTCATTTTTGGAGAAATTTCAGTTTGTTAGCACAATACAGCCTCCGAAGTATATACAAGTGACCAATTTTATGATTGGACATTATTCAGGGCATCTCAAAGATAAGCCTTATTGAGATTCAGCTCACTAAAGCCAGTGCAACTAGTGCTATGGTACTTGAGGTACCAAATTTTTGTCATTTTTGGAGAATTTTCAGTTTGTTAGCACGATACAGCCTCCAGCGTGTATACAAGTGACCCATTTTATTATTGAATATTGTTCAGGGCGTCTTATAGATGAACTTTATTGATTTTTAGCTCACCAGAGCTAGTACAACAGGTGCTATGGTACCTGAAGTACCACATTTTTGTCCTTTTTGGAGAAATTTCGAATTTAGTACTATACAGCCTCCGGAGTGTACTCGTATACAAGTGGCCAATTTTATAATTGGATATTTTTCAAGGTGTCTCACAGATGTACCCTATTGATTTCCAGCTGACTATAGCGAATACAGCGAGTCCTATAAATCCAGATATACTGCATTTTTGGTTACTTTTGGAGAAATTTCGGTTTGTTAACACGATACATCCCCCGAAGTGTATACAAGTAACAATTTTATGATAGAATATTGTTCAGGGCCACAGATGCGGAAAAGTTAGTTTTAATCTTTAAAACCGTTTATTTATATGATATGTTAGTATCTTTATAAGTGTTTTTACAAATAGTGTACAATTGGTTTTATGCATTTCAATGAAGTTATTGATAATATATTAACTGTCTCGACCCTTACTTCGTGGAATCTGCTCATATTAGTGTTTTAAATGACACTCACGGTTTCTAGTTAATTCCACAATATAATAAAAGTTATTGAAAATTCTAAAAAATTGACAATTGTTTCGATAAATCAATATCATCGTATATATGTTTTCTTTTTGTATAGCTGTTTATGTTGGAGCATAGGAATTTAAACATTTTGAATAATTTTTGTGGTCGTCGATAGGTCTTGTAGTGGATTCACTCTAAGGATCACATAAATCAAACTTTAATATGTGCATACGGTTACTGGCTCTGCAGTTCCAGTGTTGAAGTGTATTTATGTGTGGGATGGTTTCCAAAGCATTCCCTACATTTAAAATTTTCGTTGCAGTTTATTGTTTGGCGGAGTAAAGAGGCTCATTTGGCGAATGGTATTGGTGCAGAGAGAGCGAGAGTTACTTAGCTAGTGAGTTAGTTAGCCAGTGAGTTAGTTAGGGAGTTAGTTAGGAAGTTAGTTAGTGAGTTAGGTTAGTGAGTTAGATTAGTGAGTTAGGTTAGTGAGTTAGGTTAGTGAGTTAGGTTAGTCAGCTAGGTTAGTGAGTTAGTTAGTGAGATAGTTAGTGAGGTAGTTAGTGAGCTTTGATTAATTATATAACAAATCTAGCAACAGGAACTGAAAGAGTGATTGTTATATCTGGCGGATGTGGTCATCAAAATAGAAATCGCGTGTTGTCCAGTGCATTCAGTGATGTAGCCCAAAAAACAAAAATTAGTATTGAGCAGCTATATTTAGAAAAGGAACATACCGTGATGGAGGTGGACAGTGTGTATTCAACAATTAGCAGTACATAAAACCTCCCATTTATGCACCCAGTGATTATGTAGCCAGAATGAAACAAGCTCGCCCAATGAACCCTTATAATGTCCAATCAATTCATTATGACTTCTTCCTGAATTATGAGGAACTCGTATTAAATTTTAAGTCAATAAGACCCTGTAAGAAAAAGGGAGATCCTGTTGTGGTAGAGTATCTGCCAAATGGGTCTCTGTTATATAAGTTGCGACATAATGAGGAGTGAGTTATCTTACCACAGCGACGAGCTACTTCCCGTGAAATTTGTCTGCAAAAACCCTTATATCAACAGCCGCTTGCAATTACAGAGAGAAAATTCAAGCAGCTACAAGAAATCAAAAACGTTATTGGCAAGGATCACCCATTTTATGATTCGCTTTCTTTTAATCCAGGAACAAAGTACCGTACCTTCAAACTTAAACGAAAGTTTTGTATTAAATAAAAATTATTAAATGAAGTGATAAAAATTGTTTTGTTTTACGTCATATCACTTTAAAACCTCCCATGTAATTAAAATCTC
The DNA here is from genome assembly GCA_963921935.1 of Galeruca laticollis. Lineage (NCBI taxonomy): Eukaryota > Metazoa > Arthropoda > Insecta > Coleoptera > Chrysomelidae > Galeruca > Galeruca laticollis. Next base: position 222,758,914 of record OY998178.1, on the reverse strand, counting down.
TCATGTGTAGAATATCAAATTCAAAACGCGTTGGCTTCGACTGTATATATTATGATGCAATTTTAATAACCAATTTTTTATATAGTCTGTACTGAAAACAGTGAAAGTTTATGAATTAATTTGGGTCCTAATGACGTGCTTTAACGTGGCCGTGAGATAATATTTAAAAAAATTTTAGTAGGCAATAAGACCTTGAATGGAAGACAGGACCGATACGAAAGAATGTTGAGTCAAGGACACAGATCATCGTTGGCCCCTTGTAAAATTACCAGAGAAACGCATTGTTTGGATTTAAAAAAGCGAATAACTGACATGTTAGAAACAGGCAAAAGGATTACGTAAGTAAATTACTACATATAGGAAACTAGAGTGGACAGAAATGCTTATATTATATGACTTCTTAAGGATAAAAAAACCAAGATTTTTCGATGAAAATTTTCTTATACAGTAAAAATAATGTATGTAATGTCCATTTAGTTTATGAAATATTCTTCTTCTCTTTTTCTACCTTTTTTAGGTGCCAGATTCAGGTTCCTCTTGTACCCAATACTTCCACTCTTTCCTGTCTCTTGCTAATCTTTTCATTTCATCTAGGGTTTTTCTTTTCTTATTCCATATCTTCCTTATTTGGTGTATCCACTTTCTTCACAGTCTATATCTTCTTCTGTTGATACTGTGGATAGTACTTCCCGCTTCCATAACCTTTCTTGTATCTGGTTTTATTCTGAAAACATGTCCATACCAATTTAACCGTTTTCTTATTATTTTTCTTATTATTGGTTTTTGTTTTGTTACTTGTCTTGTCTCTTCATTTTTACATTTGTCCCACTTTGTTTCCCCCTCTATTCTTCTTAGATGTTTCATCTCAATTGTGTTCATCTTGGCTTCATCTTCCTTTCTCAATGAACAATTTTAACTTGCTTGTACTATTATTGGTATTGTATTGTGGATTTTCATTTTCACTACCATGTCAATATCTCTATGTGGTTGATTAATTCTCCCTATTTCTTATTTATGCCTATATATTCCCATCCTCTGTCAATGTAGTTCCCGTATATTCATTCGTCGTTACTCTTTCCAGTGTCTCGTCTTTGCATTTTATTTCATTAATATTTTGATCCTGTTGTTTACAATTTATGATCATCACTTAAGCTTTATTAGTATTCCCTTCCATTTTCATATTTTCTATTTCTTTGGTCCATATATTCACTAGCTTCTGCATCTTATTTCTGGTATTTGGTATCAATGACACATCATCTGCATATAGTAGTGAATTCATTTTTACTGTTTTCAGATTTGTGTATCCAATTATCAGTAATAATATAACAAGAGAGTGAGAATAAATTGAAAATAATTTAACAGATTTTTTGAAAACTTGTTGCCAGGCAAAAGTCACGAGAGCCTGCAGGGCTCGAGTGGCTATTTCTAAATGGCAACAAGTTCCAACAAAATCTGTCAAATTATTTTCTAATTTATGGAACTCGCGAGTTATATTTGACTAGATTATTTTTTGATTCACACATTTTTACAATAAAAAAGATTGTCTTTATTACTGCTTCTTTATAATAATTTCCGTTTTTTTTCATGTTATAAGACCAATCTTTCAAAATCAATGCCAGAGTAGCTGTTGTATTAGATTGATCCAGAATATAATTTCTTTCTTTGGTGAAGGTCTTAAATTGTCTCTATATAGACTGATTACTTATTAGAGTATTTTTCGAAGTAGTTTCTAAAATCTTTTTTGTTATTTCTGCATCAGAAAAGGTACCAAACCGATGATTTTCACCCATTTTATATATCGCGTTGACACAATTAGGTAATTATTTTGACAACTATCTGACACTTGCTAGGCAAATAAAAGCCACAGTGATTATTCCCGAGAATAATCACAAGAGATTTATTCCCACTATAATAATGACATAATTGGTTGAAACTTACTGTTCGGAACACGTCCGAAATATTATTCATTTAAATTTAGATAGGCAAGGCCTGTCAGTCAAAAAATTGATTGATATTAAAAAAAAGAGAAATGTCAGAGTAGTGCTAATTAATCATTCCACATACGCAGAGCGTTACTTCCCTTAAAAAAAGAAATTTGTAATTTCATTCCTAGCGCGGATAATTACAGTAGATAATTATTAATAAAATTAAGTGTTTTGAAGTGAAAATAGCCAATTGTAAGTACTTAATCATTTTAGTTACATTTAGTATTCGAGCTGATCTACCAATTTTCTGATTAAAGCGGCGTAGTAACTTAATAATTATATTTTTGTCAACTTTAAATACATAAATCAGTCATCCTTGTCAGAAGTTAATCTTGCACGAACTAGCGTTTTATTTGGAGATTGTCAATCCACTGTCAAAAGGATTATCGAAGAGAAAGTTTGAGAAATTACCGAAAGTGTCAAAGTCAAAACCATCAAAAGGCTGGCTTTATCATATGGTCATTCGAGCCTAGATGCATTAGATATTTTCTGACTAAAATAGTTCCTGTTTGTTCCTGCATTGTATTAAAAAATACAACGACCTTCCAAGTGGTGATTACAAATATTTTCTGGGTGAAAATATCTCGTTCCTGTTTCGTTCCTGATTTCCATTAGGCAATTTGGAGAATACTGCTGTTCTGTTTATTTTTAAAATTTGTTTTTTATAATTAGATTAAGTTTCTTACAGATATATTTCTTATTTCAAGGTAGACAGCTCATTAGTAATTAGTAATATTGTTCTTTTTAAATAAATTCCAGGCCCGTATGTTAAATAATTCGAACTCAATGTCCATAAATTAAATAAAAATTTAATTTATTCCATTTAGGCAGTAAATTAATTATTAAAAAAGTTGTGGTAAATATTCCAGGGCCGTACTAAACAATTTTCCATTCCATAGCGATTTATTTGTTTTAAATAATATCGTCTACATACTGTTATTGACTGTTTAATGATATATTTTATTTTGATTTCGATTAGTTTCTTTTAAGAAAAACTTTACGTTTGTAGTGCAGTGTAGTGTAGTGTAGGTCGCTTCAACATTAGTGTCGCATAAGAAGCTTCGATTTCGTGTAGTGAAAGCGAGCGAAAAGTGCATTTTCCACAAAACCCTGCGGGGTTCTTACATTTTTAGAATACTTGTATAATTTCTAGTTTCAATAGTTTGAGTTTTTCGTTTCAAAACACTCAATGCAAGCCTTTCTAAAAGCTAGAAAGAATGCTAAATCCGCGATCACACAAACCCAAAATTGGATTATCGCAAATATAGATTCTGAAACAGATATTTTCCTTCTTAAAACTAAATTAGATAAATTGGAGTGCGAGATAGTTAAATATAACGACGCTCAAAATGAAATTGAGGATTTGGACGTTAATAAAAAAGATACGGAAAATAGAGATTCATATCAAGATAAATTTGATAGATCAATTGCTTGTCTTAAACAAAAAATTCACAGTTTATCTGTACCTCCTACTCCAGCTTCGAATCCTAACCTTAATCAATCCGCTCCAATAACAAATGAGCAAAACTTAGGGGTAAAACTTCCCCAAATTTCTATACCCCACTTTGCCGGTGATTACACTAAGTGGGCCCCGTTTTATCAATTGTTTACAGCCTTGATAAAGAATAACGTTCAGCTAACAAATGTTCAAAGGTTAATTTACCTAAAGTCCTATTTGAAAGGAGAACCCTTATCTCTTATTGAATCCTTAGAAATAACCAATGGCAATTTTGAAATTGCAGTCAATATTTTAGAAAGTAGGTACGAAAACAGTTTAGCTATTATAAATTCACATTTAAATTCAATAATAGATAGTCCTAGCATAACTAAATGTACACCATTTACCTTGAGAGAATTTTTAGTAAATGTGCGAAAAAATTTAGAATCCTTAAAAAATCTAAAATGTCCAACCCAACATTGGGATTTAATTGTCCTTAACATCCTCATGAGAAAGCTAGACTATGGCTCTAAAAGAGAGTATCAATCCAATAGAGATTCAAAATCAGATCCTACTTTAAAGGAATTTTTCGAGATTATCGAAGCTAGATGCAACGCCCTAGAATCCTTAAGTACTCCTTCACACTCCGCTTCAAATGAAGTAAAAACCGAAAAAGGTGCCTCAAAGGCAAATTCCAAAACTTCGTTACATGTAAAGAACGTGTCTCCTAGTTCGCCTACGAGTAAACGACGAACTTGTTGGCTTTGCAAAATTATTGATCACGATATCTACAAATGCTCCATTTTTCCAGGCTTAGTACTGATGAAAAATATCAGTTTCTGAAGTCGCAATCCTTATGTTTCAATTGTTTGGGGGCAAAGCATTCACTGACAGAGTGTAAGTCTAGAGGTTGTTCCTTATGTGGCAAAAAAACCACACACTCCTTCACCGAACTTCTGTATCAACTAATAGTTCTCCAAATGTTCATAATTCCAATTATAGTCCGAGAGCGTTTTCTAGTCCACAATATAGTACCGGAGCCATTCCTAGGAATGTTCAAAACTCCAATTATAACCAGGATCGGCGAGCACAGTCTTGTCAATCGCCAACTCCTAACTCTGGAGATGCAATACCTTTCCGAAATGCCGCGTCTGAAGCTCAAGTTGATGTGTCTCCGCCCTCGGGGCCATTCTCCCTCTTTGTAGATCAAGGTGGTCCCGAAGTTCTATTGGCCACAGCGGTCGTACATGTTCTTTCCGATAATGGTAACCTTGTTAAGGCTAGAATAATTCTAGACAACGGCAGCCAATGTTCTTTCGCTTCTGAAAAATTCGTTAGAAGGATGCATCTCAAAACCTATGATAATCAAATCCAATTTTCCGGCATTAAATGCACTCCTACAATTTCGAACAAAATGATAGACATTCTAATTTTCTCCAATACTAAGGAGGATTATAAACTCAAAGTTTCATGTGCAGTACTTCCTGTAATTACTTTTATGTTGCCTAGAATTCCGTTGAATAGACATAAGTTGAGCATTCCTCCAATGTTCAAACTGGCTGATCCAGATTTCCATGTCCCGTCCGATGTGGACATCCTCTTGGGCGCTGATGCTTATTATGAAATTTTACTTCCGCAGATCTATCAACTGGGTCCTAAACTTCCTACTCTCCAGCTGACAAGGTTTGGATGGGTAATTGGAGGACAATTACCTCCACAAAGTGCTTCTAAAGACAATAAAGTTGCTCTTTTTTGTCAAAATATTTCCGAGCATGGTGACTCGTTAGACAAAATTCTTTCAAAATTCTGGGAAGTCGAAGAACTCTCAGAAGTCAAGTCCTTGTCAGCTGACGAATTATTAGCTGAACAAAGTTTCATTCAAACACACATACGTTTGGAAGACGGAACTTTCCAAGTGAATTTTCCTTTCAAAGATCCCACTGGTAATAATAATCCACTCGGTAATTCTTTCCATATTGCAAAAAAGCGATTTTGCAACTTAGAAAAACGTTTCCAAAATAACCCAGAGTTATTTTCAGATTATAAAAGATTCATTGACGAATATGTTTCTTTGAAACATGCAATCTACGTTCCATTTGATGCCAACGACAAACCCGTTGAGAACAAATACTTCCTTCCACATCACTGTGTGATCAAACATTCCAGTGAAACCACTAAACTCAGGGTAGTTTTTGATGCTTCCAGCAAAACTTCGACTGGGTTTTCCTTGAATGATATCCTACACAAAGGCTACGGAGTTCAGCCGGACCTATACGACATACTATGTCGGTCTCGTTTATACAAGTTTGTCCTGACCTGCGATATCGACAAAATGTATCGCCAGGTTAGAATGAATCCTTCGCAATTGCACTTCCAGAATATCTTGTGGAGAAACTCACCGCAAGAGGATCTTAATTGCATCCAACTCTCCACGGTGACATATGGAGTCACTTGTTCGTCATTCCTTGCTACAAGAGTTCTAAAAGAACTCGCTTCCAATTCCAATGAATTTTCTTCTGCGCAAAGAGCCTTGTTACATCAAACGTGCGTAGATGATGTACTTCATGGTGTTGATTCAATATCCGAGTTGGAAGTCCTATCACCAACTCAATACATTATTAAATTCCTCGGGTTTCCGACTGCATAAATGGTCATCCAATTGCTCGCAATTTTGACAAAAATATTGTGACTCCTCTAACCCAATTCAACTTGAAATAGAAATAGAAGACACTCCCAACAAGGTTTTGGGGCTATCCTGGAATCCGTCCTCGGACGAATTTGCCATCTCCTTACCTAAACTCATTCCTTCAGAAACTCCTTATAAGCGCAAGGCGTTATCCCTCATAGCTCAGATGTTTGATCCAATCGGATACTTGAGCCCATTCATAGTCGTAGGAAAGATTTTCATTCAAAGATTGTGGCTATCAAGGCTTTCCTGGGATGAACTTCTAACTCCTGAACTAGCCCAAGAATGGAAAAAATTCATATCCTCCATTGATTCCTTAAGACGTTTGAAAATTCCTAGATATCTGTTTTCCGATAAATCAATAATATAGGTTCAAATTCATGGCTTTGCTGATAGTAGCGAGCGAGCTTATGGTTCCTGTTTATATTTCAGAACTATTTATTCCGACAACACCGTCTCCAACACTTTAGTAAGTTCCAAGTCGAGAGTTACGCCTCTCAAGACGGTTTCACTTCCGCGCCTTGAACTATGTGCAATGGTACTACTTTCTAAGTTAACCCAAAGGATTCTCAAGATATTCGAGAATTGTGTAGAATTCGAATCCATCAATCTGTGGACTGACTCCCAGATAGCCCTCTGCTGGATTCAATCACATCCTTCCCGCTGGCATACATTTGTAGCGAACAGTGTTTCCCAAATTCAAATTTCCATTCCGCAAGCTAATTGGAGGCATGTTCGCTCTTCTAAAAATCCTGCCGATTTGTTGTCCAGAGGAGTACTCGCTCCCGATCTCTTAAATTCCGAGCTATGGTGGAATGGTCCTGATTTCCTGTCCGAATTAAATGTCGACTTTTCTAAATTCACGTTGAAACCTCCGAATGTCGTACCCGAACAAAAGGGCAACAAGCTTCAAGTGTTGGTGGCAACCACCAACTGCGAATTCAAATTTTGGAACCCCATATTTGAAAAGTTTTCTTCGTTCAATAAGTTGTTGCATACTATAGCTTATATACTCCAATTCCAAGGGCAAGGAACCAAGACTCCACGGCCCCTTGTCCATATCAGAAATAAATTCTGCCTTAGTGCTGGTCCTTCGAAACTTACAGTTCAAATACTTTTCCAAGGAGATTTCAGAATTGAAATCCCTCAAACCCATTTCCGACAAAGGCATATTAGCCCTCAATCCTTTTATCAATGATAAAGGACTCGTCTGCGTCGGAGGCCGTTTGCGACATGCAGACGTTCCTGAGCCTCATAAGCACCCCGTGCTCCTTCCTGCCAGAAACCACGTAGTTTCCCTCCTGCTCAAGAGAGAACATGTCAGATTGGGACACGCTGGTGCCCAATCCGTTCTTGCTAACGTCCGTTTGCAATATTGGCCCCTGAATGGAATCAGGGAAGTAAAAAGAGTGATTCATAAATGTATAACTTGTTTCCGTTTCCGAGCTGTTTCTGCTCAACAAATTATGTCCGACTTGCCAGCAGACAGAGTCAAGCCTTCGAGACCCTTTGAAAGGGTAGGCATCGACTATGGTGGCCCTTTCTTTATAAAATCTTCCCGCCTCCGAAAAGCTCCTATCACAAAGTGTTACATGGCGGTTTTCATATGCATGACCACAAAGGCCATCCACTTGGAACTAGTGTCCTCCTTATCCACTGAAGCCTTCTTGCTCACCCTGAAGCGTTTCATTTCACGTAGGGGAGTTCCTACCGTTATCTACAGTGACAACGCCACCAATTATGTGGGCGCCAGAAATCATTTGAAGGAATTGCGCGAATTCTTCTCTAATTCCAATTTATCCGATCACATCAAAACATTCGCTTCTGAAGCCAGCTTCGAGTGGAAGTTCATTCCTCCTCGCAGTCCCCATTGGGGAGGTCTGTGGGAATCCGCTGTCCGTGGTGCGAAAAGACACTTGCAACGTATCGCTGGAAACGCTCAACTACCCTTCGAGGAGTTGAGTACCGTTCTCACCCAAATTGAGGCTATCCTAAACTCTAGACCATTATGTCCTATATCTAGTGATCCCAATGACTTCCAAGTCCTAACTCCCGGCCATTTCTTGATTGGCTGTCCTCTAACCTCCTATCCTGACCACAGTGTCACACACCTGCCTGAAAACAGACTTGCACACTGGCAGAGATGTTCACAAATGCAACAGTACTTCTGGAAAAGATGGACTACAGAGTACTTAAACCGTTTACAAAATCGGCCCAAATGGCTAGCCCCTTCGAAGAATCTCCAGGTCAATGACTTGGTCCTGTTGAAGGAAGATGATACTCCTCCCCTTCACTGGTCTTTGGCAAGAATTGTCGAGGTTATTCCTGGCGTGGACCAAAGAGTCCGTGCTATAAAACTCCGTACCAAAGAAGTCACATTCGTCAGACCGATTACCAAGGTTTATCCTCTGCCCAGTGCAGACTCTAGTTCGTAATCAAGCGGACCAACCTGCACACAGTTGCTTCGTTGATTGCGTTCTCGGATTGTCTTTCGATGATAGTATCGTCGCGCCATTTCATTCGCGCGTTGTTCCACCTTTCCTTGCTTTTCCTTCCTATTGAAATCCGAGATTTCAACAGGGCGGGAGTATGTTCGGAACACGTCCGAAATATTATTCATTTAAATTTAGATAGGCAAGGCCTGCCAGTCAAAAAATTGATTGATATTAAAAAAAAAGAGAAATGTCAGAGTAGTGTCAATTAATCATTCCTAGCGCGGATAATTACAGTAGATAATTATTAATAAAATTAAGTGTTTTGAAGTGAAAAAAGCCAATTGTAAGTACTTAATCATTTTAGTTACATTTAGTATTCGAGCTGATCTACCAATTTTCTGATTAAAGCGGCGTAGTAACTTTGTAAATAATTATATTTTTGTCAACTTTAAATAAATAAATCAGTCATCCTTGTCAGAAGTTAATCTTGCACGAACTAGCGTTTTATTTGGAGACTGTCAATCCACTGTCAAAAGGATTATCGAAGAAAAAGTTTGAGAAATTACCGAAAGTGTCAAAGTCAAAACCATCAAAAGGCTGGCTTTATCACTTACCCTTGTGACAAATAAAGAAGCATTTCATTGGTTTAAAGAAACGTCAAAAAATAATCGTGTTCAACTGTGTTCAATTTTGTTTTTTATTCACATGGTTATCATATCCATAATTAATATAAATAAAAGCTGACTTAAGCTATCCCATCGTTTTATCTCTTTCTTCATCCATCTTGTCCAAGCATCTCCAGATTTTTGCTCTTTCTAATGTGTCGAAGGCTGCTCTTAGATTAAGAAACATTTCTTTTCTTTTAGTTTTCTTTCTATTAGGTTTCTTGTTATAAATATATTATCGTTAGTTTGTCTGATAACTTACCAACCAAAACTTAAGGTTATAGATTTGAGATTACCTGTTAAATCTAGCTTCACCAAATTTTATCCAATTATTTAATCCTGACTTTATCTCATCCTATATAATTAAATTTTGTAAATTTGTAGCCAATGGCAAGCGAGAAAAACATTTAGCCATTACCTAGCATGTATACTAAGGAGAATAGTGAAAGGGCCAGATCAAGATGATCACGTAGAAATTGTTTTGAAATTCATGCAAAAAGCGTCCAACTATTTGAGAACACCGTTTAATGTAAAGGTACATAATTTCACATATACAGTGGCGAATTAAAATCATTGACTGTATTAGGTAAGCTATTACTTAGATTATATTACTTTTGTAGACGCCAAGTCAAAAGTTGGACTACAAAGATAGGGCGGCAGTTGTAGCTAAACAACTAAATGATTTTTTATATCTGTATAACAGAGAAACTGATTTGTATGTAGATAAAACAGATAAAGCAAGTCAAATACCAAAAAAGGTTTATAATGAATTTTTGGAACACGCCCGGTAAGTATATATTGGAAAATCAATTGCCCTTTGAAGGGTCGTGAGAAAGAAGGGTCAAATTGACATTTTCCAAATTCTGAGTAAATTAAGGCACCCAATTTCAATTCGTTTCTAGCTGATGAATTAACCTGAAACTCATATATATTTTCAAATTTCGAGCAAGATAATAATAAAAAAAGAAGAAGTGGTATTTAAATGGAATGTGATTGTTGGTTCCTAAAAGTGCGAGGAACCTGATCCCACTTCCCCAATCTATTTTGGTGCTAAAAATAGTAGACATGATCATTTTTCCCAAAAGTGAAACACCCGTTTTTTGATCCTATTCATCACAAGCTGTAAAATGACGTCTCGAACTCAGATGGCCGAGAAGTAAAGTTTGATCCTTCTTCCCCTCGATGCTCCATATTTTGAAGGTCCTTGCATTAATCTTATTTGAAATAGTTCCTCACGAGATTGTTTTCAAATTTAGATTGCCCATGTTTTCTATCATCTACTGTTAAGATAATACAATACTTATGTTCAATAAAAATTGTTTATTATAATTTTTTTATAATTTAAATCATACAGTTTTCAATTGATTAAGAACAGTATTTTCCTATAGTGTGTCCAAAAAGTAACAACCTCTTAATAACCCTGCTCTTGATAGCTTAACAAAAAAAATTGATAGAAATGTTGATTTCAAAAGTTTTAGTTAAAGATGTCCAGACTAATTATAAACATACATGGCGGTCTGTATGGAACTAAGATTTTTTTTTAAACCAAGTTTCTTATATTTTTTAGTTTCTGAGACTCTATCTAATGTGGTGATGCATCATTCTGCTGGAAACAAATTTCATTGAAATTATTACCAGCAACTTGCCTGATTACAGGATTGTTGGGATTGGATATTTAGAGAATTGGCCCTGTTACAGGATATAGTTTCTCTGCAGGGCTGGGGTTGGGGGTGTTTTTTTGATTGGTTTGTGTGCCGCGTATCGAGTTTCGAGAAAAAAGTGTCTAGGAATTTTTTGTTTGAGAATTTTATGTTGAACTGAGAGTGTGCGAATGGTTTTTTGGTAGAAAATAACCAGAGAGAAAGAGAGGCAGGCTCGGTTAGCAACGATAATGGATGATATGAGAGAAACGTGAAGGTGGGCTGAGGACCACCGCAATTGGTACAGATTAGGGTTTCAGACTTGGGGCAATTTTCGGGAGGCGGCTAGAAGGACAGATCGGTTTAGAGCGACAAGAATCAGAAGAGTGTCCGGTTTATGTGCAGCGATTGCAATATTTAGGAACTGAGGGCAGTGGATTGGCGTTGGATGGCTCGCACTGATATGGGAGGCCAGAGGTGAGGGCCTGGTGGTAATGTGTTTCAGAGCGGGCTATGATGGGGAACATGGACGTTGGCGTCTTAGTGGACTTGGCGATGATTCGCCAAGTTTTCACGAACGGAAATTGTAGATAATGAAGAATTTCTTCGAATTCTTCGAGGGGGATTGTTGCGTCTACATACCTGCAGACGAGTGAAAATGTGGGTGTGAGAGTTTTGTTGGCTGGACGGGGTGGGCGTTCAGTGGAATGGAGAATGTTGATGGTGATATTGGAATCACCAGTCGAATTATGAATTTCTTTGAGAAGAGTGGAGGGTGCCATTGGGGAAGAGGCTTTAAGAAGGGCGGTTCTGTTGTAGTTGGCTTTTAGGTAGGTAATTTGTCCATTTAGAAGTTCATAGGTGTTTAGAAGGTTGTGAGGAATATTGAAGGGGAATGTTTCGAAGGTTTAAGGTTTGGGTTGTTGTAGGACTGTTGCTGGGGGTTGAGGGGGGTAGGAGTTGAAGTAGGTCGGGGTTTGGTTTTCCCGACGAGAGTGAGCTCACCCTCGCCGGGAGTGGAGGGTTGTCAGTCGATTGCGGGTGTGGGAGATTGGGATCTTACGGAGGAAGCGTAAGACCTGGTGGGAGTTACAAATAAAGTGAGTTTTGGTGTTAATAATGGAACATTTTTGAGGTTTAGAGGTTGGAGGGGTGGAAGTGCTTGGAGGTTTTGAAGTTCTTTGGCATTGTGAATGGGACGATTTTGATGGAGTTTGTTCATTGGGATTGAATTGGTAGAAGACTTTAAGAGTTTCAAATGAATCTTATAGAGTTTTAATAGTGAGTTCCGCGAATCCAATAGTTTTGAGTTGTTGGGGAGTTATTTTATATAAGTCAGGATATTCGGTGTCTGAAATGGTTGATTTCGAGGCAGTTTTGGTGTTGCGGGTGCGCCTGGAGGGCATTTTTGGGTATTTTATGGAAATATGCGTGGAATTTAGGTTGTGAAAGTTAACACCGACAGCGGACTCACTGCAGGAAAGAGTTGCCTTCCCAGTTAAAGGTTTCCAGACTTATTTGCCTTTGGGAATTTTATGCTTACCTAGGTACTAAATGTCCTTCATTATCTAGTGGGTGTGGCTTTTCTTGATTTGGAATCTAAAAAACACTGTTAATTTATTTTCATAAATAATATTTGTTTCTTGAGAAACAGTTGTGTACACTTCCTAGTGTTTTTGGTGAACTGTCGAACTGATATGTTCGGCAGAACATGCGGGTTGGCTGCGCTTCAGCGTTGGCGGCGTCCACGTTGCCGGTGAAGTCGACTGTGAATTTGTTTGAATCAGTGACCAATTCTGCTGTATCACCTTCCTCAAGCGATGGACTGGAACTACTGATGAAGTTTCATAAAAAAACTATCGTATCAGAGAAATGCGGGTCAGTATCTACATCTTTGCATTATCGTTTCACAAAATGTCCAATGTGTGATCAAAATCGTCATCAGACAATTGTTGTAAAAGTGGTACTTTACCCATAACACATTCTAATGCAGTTTGCTGTATCAATATATCTGCATTTTCTACAGAAGTTTGCAGAACATCTAAAGATTTGTGATCATTAGTTGCACTCTTTGGTCGGTTACTTTTACGGCGATTTTCAATTGGACCTGTTTCTACAAAGCTATTTACTATTCTCCAAACTCCAGTTTTTTTTCTTGGGCTCAGATTGAGAATCTTCTTCATCTTAAAGTGCCAAGTAGATTCCTGCGTAGGCGACCGTCTATTTACATCCTGTCAGATTTCTCTATTTAGAGCAGCATTTTGGAGAGACATAAAGTCGTGTATTCCTGTCCATTGTCGAATGTTCCTGAGCCATGAAAGTTTTTTTCTTCCTATTCCCCTTCTTCCTTCGATTTTTCCTTGGAGGATAAGACGTTGGAATTCGTAACGAGGACCACGCAGGATGTGACCCAGATAGGAAGTCTTTCTCTTCTTAATGGCGTCGAATAGTTCACGGCTGGTCAGACCGGCTCTTCTAAGGACTTCTTCATTTCTCACCAGATCTGTCCAAGGGATCCTAAACATTCTTCTAAGAGTCCACATTTCAAATGCCTCCAATCTGTTTATCGAAGTTGCTTTAAGAGTCCAGGCTTCGACACCATACAACAGGACGGACCAGACATAGCACTTAACCATTCTGTATCTGAGTTGAAAGCTGAGATCATTATTTGTTAGGAATTTTTTAAGTTTAAGGAAAGTTGATCGGGCTTGTTCAATTCTGCTTCTGATCTCGACTTCTGGATCCCATTTGTTGGTAACGAGGTAGCCCAGGTATTTAAATTTAGTGACTTCCTCTATTAGAATGCTGTTTATGTATAAAGGGGTGGCGGGGATGTTATTTTTGCTAACCACCATAAACTTGGTTTTCTTTATGTTAATTTTTAGGCCCAGGTGCTCACTTTTCTCTTGAACCAAATGCAGAAGTGCTTGAAGGTCGTTTGCGTTGTCCGCTAAGATTACTGTGTCGTCCGCGTATCTAATATTATTAATTGGGATGCCATTTACTTTTATACCAATTGTACACATTGACATTACCTCGGCAAACGCTCTTTCTACGTACAGGTTAAATAGCATAGGTGAGAGAATACATCCTTGCCTTACCCCTTTCTTTATTACAATGTCTTCGGTGGTTCTAAAATTTTGAAACCTTACTTCGGCAGATTGGTTCCAGTACAAGCTAGCTATTATTCTGATATCCTTATTGTCTAGTCCTAATTCCTGTAAGTATCTTATCAACAGGTCGTGTTTCACATTGTCGAACGCTTTCTCGTAGTCAATGAACACCATGAATACATCCTTTCTCTGGTCGAGGCAGTTCTGAACCAGTGTTTGTAAACTAAATATAGCTTCTCTCGTGCCAAACCCACTCTTAAATCCAAACTGACTGGACCCACTGGCTGCTTCACATTTTTTATATAGCCTAGTATGTAGGATGCGTAAAAAGAGTTTTAAAAAATGGTTCATGAGGCTTATCAGTCGGTAGTCCTTACACAATTTTGCATTGGCCGTCTTTGGAAGAGTGATGAACGTGGATCTCAGCCAGTCTTTAGGGAGTTGTCCGGTGTCATATATGATGTTGAAAAACTTGACTAATTTTTTCATGTTATTTGCGTTTAGCATGTGTATAGTCTCTGCATACATATCGTCTGGTCCGGGAGCTTTGTTGTTCTTCATTAGTTTTATGGCATATCTTACCTCACTTTCCAGTATGCTCGGCCCCTCCGGTGCACTGTTAATAACTTCGGGTGTATTCTGCGCTCTGTCGTCATTGAAAAGGCTGGCCACGTATGATTTCCAGGTTTCCTTTAACTCGTCTGGGTCTATGATTGGTTCTTTTTGATCATTTCTAAGAGTGGTTGTAGGTCTTTTGTTGTAGATGCCAGCAACTTCTTTTACTTTTTTGTGTAGTTGAAAACTGTCTCCCATACGAACAAAGTTTTCAGCCTCCTCGCAACGCTCCGTTAGCCATTTCTCTTTTGCCAGATTGAGAATACTATTATTGAATAAGTCATAGCCTCTTTTTCAATTTATGTTACCTCTCATTATTAATATTGTAATTTTTCCCTGTTCGGTAAATATGCTAATAGAGTTCTAGATTGATAAACCAATAAAACCAAAGAATATCCAAAAACGCTACTATTATTTCGGTAAACACTCTAAAACTCGAAAAGTTAATAAACTAATGAGAACTAAAACGAAAACTATTTAAGGAAAACTGACCAAAATAACAACTACTTGTGTCTATCATGATTAATAGCCTCAATCACACATACTTAATCACAGCAAATAATATATTTTATTGCTTTTCTTTTTTATACAATAAAAGGACCTTATGTGGTTAACATTACTATAGTTTTCAACTAAAACTTTATATTGATAACTTTTTGTAAAGCTGTTGTGAATTGAGTTATGAAGCAGTTAATTTACTTTTGTACACACTGTAGAATTGTGGCAATGGTGAAGTTTGTTCAGGGGATTCATATCTTCAACATATCTGAATTTAAAAATAATCTCATGGAGAGTAATTTCACAAGACAAGACTATATAGAAAGTAATTATGTTGATATTGTATTTTAGAGAATCTGATTTGGAAGAATTATTGATCTACCAAACGACACAAAACGTGCCGAGTTATGCTACGAATAACACTTTTCCGGGTCTCTTGAAATGTATTCCGGCTATACCAAAACATTACGGACTCAAACCACCTTGTAAAGTAAATAAAGCAAAATTGGGCATGAATAAATCTATAGCACAAATTGAAGTTCCCCAATAAAAAGATGCTCGTTTTATATGTAATCCGAAATTATTAAGAAACACTTTGAAATGACTGATTATTTGATGATTTTATTTTCAGTAACGGAAAAGACAATAATCTTTTTAAGGCCACATTTTTGATGCAATGATAATGTTAAAATATTCTACATTGTCTGATAGTTCACAGCAGACAAAAATCATAGAGGTATTGTTCACTTCTATACTTCAACTGCTTTGCAAGGTCTACCAGTATGGTATTTTTAGTAAAGAGACAAACATTTTTCTAAAGAGCAAAATATCAGTCACTAAAAGTTTTTAGTAATAATTTTATGTTATTGTTAACTAATTGCTTACATCACTTTATTGTATATGTTACCAAGTTCTGTTATAATACATTGATATTTTTTTATTTTTGCATGGCTTTTATATGTATTTGTATTTTTTTCACTATTATTTATTAAGTAAAACGTTTCTGTGATACTTTAGCGAACCGTATTATTTCAAAACCAAAGTATTGTCGAACTTAGTACTTACTTTTTTACTACAAATATTTAACACGATTTTACTAAATACTCACTTACCTTTTTGTAGTACATGTTAGAATTCCCTGTCGTTTTGGATTGGAAAAAGTAACAAAAATGGACCAAAGTTAGTATTTTGCATATTAGATGTTTCAGTTTGCAGATTTACATTTCACCTAAATCTGTGACAAGCCTCTTCAAATACCAAGTACCAGATGACAATCTTTTAAAATCTCACAGATGTGTGTCTATGGCTTGTCGGTATGTTTTGCAGTAGAATCAAAGTGATTCCAATTATAGGAAATCTTGGGTATAATTGTGGCGTTTCTTACAAAAACACTCATGGTCCAAATATGTGTTTTGTAGTAAATAAAAAAAAACTTGGTATCATTATTATTTTTGTTTTGATTACTGTAGTTATTTCAGAGGAGGCTTTGTTTTTATACTCTTCCATTCTCTTGCATAATTAACTTCCTAACTTCATCATGTTATATTAAAAGTAAAGTCTAAAATTTTTGATTTAACTTACCTGTTTTTGTCAACAATTAGTTAAGTAAATAAACCACAGCAACTGAAAACTTTATTGACGACTTCCAAACTAATTACCTACTGTTAATATTCTGTTATCGTTGCTATTGATTTCAATTCTATCGGCTTCACAGCTACAAGTTTTGATGGTATGGAACATTTTCAGGATGTCGACATGTCAGACACTTGGCCACATTCCTTAGAAAGTCTATATTCAAGGGTTTCATTTCAATTTCTCCATTATATAACTGAAACAGTGTTAGTCAGTTTTTTCTTATTTCAAATATGAATAATATTCCAAGATCCTGTCTAACAGGACATATGGATTTAGGCTCGATCAGTTGATATTTTAATATATATTTTCATGGGAGGCTTTGGATTTACCAGCAAATATAATTTTAGGCTTCAGATTGGTTTAAGAAGTTATTATACAGTACTTTTACCAAATTAAAAGCTAAAGGTTTGTGTCTTGTCTCTAAGATTAAGAAATTACAATCGGATTGTATTTCAGCCATATTTTTCTTTTTTTACCCCTAATCTCGCAGAAATATTTATCATTTTGTAAGAGGGAATATGAGCTTATAGGAAAATAGTAGGTACTGGTTTTGAAGATTTTGAAAATATGAACTAGTGTATAAGAGAACCTAACCATCACATAATTTTATTTTGGCCTGGACATCCATCACTATACAACACTAGATCATTATTGGTAATATCAGTTTTATTAAAATCTTGCAGCCGCAAATATGCAACTTTTTTCCAGTAGTGTCATCGTACACATTAATTAAATAATTTAGCATATTGTCAAAGCTTTTCATTTCAAAATTCATCTGCTAAGAACAGAAGTTTCTATTTCAATAATGTTTGTGTGTTCTAAGTTTGAACACAGCTTTTTTTGTTGCAGTAACCTATCGCAAATAGTGCAAGTGTCAGACCTAGGTAGATCAAATTTTTTCATATTGAATGATGCATTAAATATAGACCATTAATCTTTCTACGCATTGTTGATCCGATATTTATCCATAAATATCTTGAACATAGCTTTAACAGAGATTGTTACAGGTAAAAATAAGTGATATGAATTTTTCCTCGAGTATAATGCGTGTTGTAAATTATTTTGTGGACTGCATAAATCGTTTAATAAGTATATTGTACAATGTAAAGTTGTATGACAATATTATATAAATCGTATGTAGCTTATAGCACTTAATGTCGAATGCTAAAGTCAAAAAGTCCCAAAACCATACATGTTAGTTCGGATGGTGGCGCTGGCGATAACTGTACTGTCTCCTTACTGGTGGCGCAAGGAGCAGGGTCGGCTTTTGAATTTTGGAACAATGTGATTGTCGTATTTTAAATGACGAAATAAGTGATTTTATCAATTTCAGAACATCATTAAGCGTTTTATTACTAAGTTTACCACCAGTGTCATGAGGTGATTTGCCTTGTAGTTATCTTCTTACTCTAGTTCTTGTAATACCAAAAATGCTTAAGAATACCTTGCCTTGCCTACCTTGTAAGAATATGTTGCCAAAAGCTTTTATTACCTTCATATGTTAATTTTTTGTATGAGCTCCGCTACCGCTGTCAACACTCATTTTTCTTCACCTATGACGCCGTGGGGCTGTTATAGAGATCAAACTGACTAGATAGGTATCTTGCTATCTTTTGTTAAACGGAGTTGATAAAGTTTGGCACATATTCTTATTGATAGCTGTGAAGCACTTAAAACAGTAATATATACAACTGTAAGCTTACCATTTTTTTATTATCGTCGAAACGTCGACCATAAACACACTAAAAACTAACCTCAAAAAGAACATGACAGGTTAAAGTGCCACATACAAAATTTCCGGAAAAACAACGATTGGACTGAGCTATGTCTGTATTTGGAGAAACTTAAGCAGGGTAGAGTTATGTTTGTAGAAGAACCAAAACTTTATTTTCTTGCAAGTTGAGTCGAAGGCTGTTTTTTGCTAAAATCGAGCTTCCAAAAAATTGGACATGACTTGGCAGTGTGTAAATTGAGAGATGAAGTCATTTGCATTTTATTTATTTTAATTTGATGCTCAAACATGTATAGTAAATGTTCATAAATTCTTAGTTCTCGGGGTGAATGTAATAAAGTTTTTGCTAGTAATTTATTTAACAAATACTAAGTAATGTAGCTGAGCCACTGGATTAAATACAACTTATATTGACAGTTCAGTTTCTCACTTCGGCTTTCCAGTTGGGACTGGCTGAATATTTTTAAGCCACCGTACAAATAATGACTGTTATCCATTTTTTAAATTTGGCTAATAATAAAGTAGAAAAATCATGGATGTTGCAAAAAATAGACTTTTGATAATCTTAATTTATTCTATTCTCAGTTTATTTTGCAATAAAAATAATAAATAAAAAGCTTGTTCACCAATCATTTCACTTATAAATACTAAACAATGTAGCTGAGCCACTGGATTGGTCGCGAACAAATATTTTCGATATCATTTTTAACATCACTGAACATATTATGTTTTCCAATTCTTTCGTTGAATTTCAATAAAAAAAAACAATAATGTATTATAGTCTTTGAACAAAAATCACGCTTTTGTGTATATTGGGCATTGAATAAAACTCCTATTTTCAAGGACTTTTAAATTCTAAAACATTTTGTATTCTGGTATTTTTCCTTTCCAAAACTGAAACGAATCACATACTCTATTTGTAATAGTTTATGACATTAGAATTGCAGCTAATTTATTTATTTATATTATTTAAATGTGTTTTGTTTGTAGTTTATTTTATGTAGACATTTTTTTCAGATATATTGTGATAATTACCGATAATGAGATACACAATGTTAAAGCACAGTATTTTTTTAACATATTGTTATTGGAAAGTTTTTTGTTTTTTAATTTATTTTTATATATTATAATCTGGAATATTGCGGTACTTATGCAGTATCAAAATTCACAATGTTGAGCACATTCAAGCTTTAAACTTATTTGAACTTATCTTTTTTGGTTGTTTATTATATATAATCTTGTACTTTTTTTACTAATGACAGTTATATAGCGGAGTCAAGAGTAAATCATTAACTTGTTATATATTTAGTCTCTGTCTTTTTGTAATATATTTTATATATCTAAACTGTGTTTTAATTCCAAAATTTTCAAGATTATGGGAAAAAAAGCAAATATGTGAAAATTAGAAACAAGAGTAAGTTAATGTTTTCTACAATCTCGTTTACAGTATAATACAGTGTGCTTCAGTGATATTAATTTAAACTAGAAAAAATAAAAAAAAAGTTTGTGGCTACTATCAGAAGTTCAACTTTCCTTAAATGATTTTTCACAATTTTATTCCTATTCACATTTGCTATTTCAGTATAATTCTTAATTTTCTTCTTAACATTTTTTCACTTTTCATTATTACACCGTGCGGATCACATCTACATTTTACAGGTGTATTCTACCAATTAGAGGTGATTTTTATGCAAAACTACAGGTTCAGTTAAAAAAGGGATGTATTTACGCAAATTACTCTTCAAAAAAGAGGTCGTAGCTGTTCATGACGATCTGGAAGTAGTCTTTGAAGTATGTTTTGCGGAGAATACGAGTCTGGCCTCAGAGTTTATCTAACGCGTCAAGTTTTTATGTGATCCCAATGCAAAAATATATTAGAGGTTATGTTGCATCGTACATAGTATATCCATACTAATACTGTATGTTTGGCTGATTTTGCCTTAAGATGCTGGGTCTTTGATCTTGTCTTAGGTGGCGGGATCTTTGATGGATCTTGCCTTGAGGTTTGTGGGCTTGGGGTTCGAATACGACATATAGAAAATTGAAATTTCAGTTTTTCAACTTTATATACGTACTCAGCGGCCGCAAAACCCTATGGATTCAATTTTTTAAAAGGAATTACCCAAAAAAAATTCTGTGAATGGTCTTGACATTATATTAGGACATCTTACGTAACTTGGAGAAGCCAAATTGTAGTTGAACTCGGCGACTCTTACATAACCTAAAATATCTCAAAAAATTACTTCAGAAATGACCCGCCTCCTTCCAAGATCCAAACTAGGTAGGCCTGTGTAATTTAAGTATCTACCATCTTCAATTTCTGGTAGTCCACAAATCATCCGGATGGTACCGCGCATGCGGGCACGGCTATTTTAATTAAACAAACAATCAAACACTGTGAGCTACCAAAATATGAGGAGGAATTTCTACAAGCCACATCAATTCGAGTAAATACAATGCCATATAAGATAACGATTACTGCAGTAGTAGAGTATGGGGCATTTTGGCGTGGGAACTTTTTGTGACGTCACATGACCACACCCTCTGACCTTAACCTACTTTTCGTGACCTTGACCTATTTTTTGGCTCTTTCCACCCGGGCCAAAGCCAAAATTTCGTGACCTTGACCTACTTTTCGTGACCTTGGCCCAGTTTGGAGCACTTTCGCCCGGGCCAAAGGGCAATGACCTTTCGTGACCTTGACCTACTTTCGCGACCTTGACCTACTTTTCGTGACCTTGGCCTAGTTTGGGGGACTGGCCCGGGTCAAAGGTGAAAGGTCAATGACCTAACATAGCGTGTGAACTTTTGTGACGTCACATGACCACGCCCTTTGACGTAGCTGTCATCTGTCACATGTATCATCTGTCAAATGTGTCAACAGTCATATCCATCGTATGTTCTGTGTCGACTCTCTCATGTGTTCCCTGACGATGTGTCATCTGTCAACCCCCGCCACGTGTGCCAACTGTCAAATGTATCGTATGCCTGTTCTGTGATTTCATATTCTCTATGATTTGTCCATGTGCCGTATGTGCGTTCCGTCGTATGTGTCATCCGTCAAATGTCTCATCTGTCATATGTGACGTATGGTCATCCGTCAAATGTCTCAGCTGTCATATGGGACGTGTGTGCCGTATGTGCGTTTCGTCGTATGTGTCATCCGTCAAATCCTTGCCATCTGTCGTCGTCGTCATCAACCTACATGGTCCACCACGTGTCCTAAATACAGTTAACCTTGTGTCATCTATCTTCTGTGTGACGTATAGTCTGTGTCGTCTGTCGAACACCTTCTGCTGGGACACGTTCGATATACAGGATGTAGTCATAAAGATGCCATAACGGCACTAACATATATCTATCTGTTATTCACCGGGGTGCCAAAACGGCCGTGGATGGTTGGGGTAGCGAAGCTACTTTTTCCGTATACTACGCATGTTTTTCCGTTACAGACAGGCCGTAAAAGACAAATTTCAACGTTCTGCACACGTACTAAAGGCATTTGCCCATATCTCTATTATTTGTCGGATTGGAGTCTAATAAACGTTATGGTTGTTAGATTATTATCGTATACAGGATGTACAAAAAAAGATGCAATTAGGGCACTAACGTATATCTCTGCTATTATTGGTCGGATTGAAGTCAAATAAACGCTATTATGATTGTTAGATTATTATCGTATACAGGATGTGCAAAAAAGATGCCATTAGGGCACTAACGTATATCTCTGCTATTATTGAGAGTCTTACGCAATAGATAAAATTATGTATGCAGATAATTATTCAATGTAATTGCATTCTCTTAAAGGTTAGACATTTGAAAAATAAAAATATTAGATTCGATTTGTATATATATGTATGTATATTATATATATATATATATATATATATATATATATATATATATATATATATATATATATAAATTCACTTAGGTTCTTCAACCTTCCGATAATATTTATAATTATATCTTATCAAAAACTCAAAATCAAAGAAATGATATATATAAAACAAGATAAATTATCAGTAAATGACAAACAAGACATAAAAAACTTGAGTCAAATTTATTACAAATTAATTAATTAATTTATTTTCATCACTCCAAACATAATATCGTTGCGTAAATATCTAAGGTAGGTATTCTATTACTATTGACACTTCATGACATTTTATTGACTTTTTCAAAATAATTTTTACAATAACTGTATTTTATGTAATTCAATTTTAATATTTATACATATTCTTTTGAAAATGCTCCTAAAATAAGAGCGAAACGTCAAGTTTGATAAGTCTTTATTCGAAAATATATTTTAACTAATATATATGTTTCATTCCACAACCTTTGAACCCAAGAAGATATAATTCTAAATATATATATATATATATAATAAGCAACGAATAGATTAGTGGGTATTGCACGCAAATAGAAGAAGGGCTACTGAAAAGAGTGGTAACCGCAGACATGCATGTTTCTATATATATATATATATATATATATATATATATATATATATAGATCAGTTTTGTGATTTTTTATGGAACAAAAGACATTATGATTGTTAGATTATTATCATATACAGGATGTGCAAAAAAAAGATACTATTATGGTACTAGCACATATCTCTGCTATTAGCTAAAAACTCTGTTTCCAATAAATTTGGTGACAACTGGATTGGCAGAAATGGTCCAGTATTTTCATATAATATACTGATTGATTGAGTATATACGGGGTATTTTTAAAAAATGCAAATCATTCCATAAAATAACGTTTTTGTATTCTCTAATGATCAGTATCATTCAAGATGTTGAAGAGTATATACGTATTGATCCTAGTTTCTACAGCTTCATGCGCCGAAAATGATGATGATGCGTCGTACGCATCATCATTTTTAGAAAAGTATGGTTACATGAATTCAAGTCAAAATTCACTAACTGACCTTGAATCCGTTCTCATTAATTTTCAAGAAAAGTATAATCTTCCTTTGGATGGAACACCTAATAAAGAAACTATTGATTTGATGCAGAGACCACGATGTATAAAGAGCGATAATATTTATGCGAAGCACGCTTTGATATATGGCAATCAGCATCCAATTTGAAGTTTAAAAATGTGAAAATAGCTAAATTAAAACCCGATATCGCTATAACCTTAACCAATAGAAAGCACTATTTTCGAAGCGATTGTCAAGGAACTAATCAATGTTCATTCGATCTTGGTGATCGTGTGTTGGGTCACGCTCATTATCCCAACCCGTACAGTAAATGTGTTGAAATTCATCTAGATATCAACCAAAAATGGTATTTTGGAGATAATTACAAACAAGGTTCCGGAAGGAATGGTTAGTTTTTTGATAGTTCTAACTCATGAAATTGGACATGCTATCGGCTTAGCACACAGCAATGTTAAAACAGCCATCATGTACCCTTGGTATCAAACGGATATAGTAGAACTGGATAAAGATGATAAAAACGGGATGATAGATTTGTATGGGGTGTACGAAAAAAATTCTACTTTCAATGCGACGGTGACGACGACAGTAAAATCAACGCTACAATCTGAAACCAGAAGAAGTATTATGTCAACCGAAAGAGGAGGAGGAGGAATTAAAAAGAGCCTGTGTGAAATTCGCACTCCGGACTTTATGTTTCTCGCAATGGCTCCACTTTTTCCAAACTATAGAATGTATGTGGGATACGAAAAATATTTATGGAGGTTGGATTTGAATGATATGCATATACCAAAAACTCCAGAATTAATTGTTGATTACCTACCAAAAGAACTGGCATCCTCAGATGTCTCTCACGTGTTCCAAAACACCGTGGGGAATTTAGTTACATTCAGCAACAATCAATATTATGCAGCTGCATTTCCAAATTTAAATATACACGACTCTTCCCATACACCGATATGCCATAATTAATGCTCTATTTCAAACCAATAGCGGACAGATGTATCTGCTGTACAATAACAATTCCTACATTGAGTTCAATGTAGAAGGACATACCCTTAATAGAGGACACTTGCATGACGTATTTCCAGGAGTTCCCGAAGGTGTAACGTCTGCATTTCGCTATACGGATGGTCACATTTACTTTTTCTACAAAGACACATTACAAATACAGTAAATATATTCGTAAAGTTATTGATGCGAAACCATTTACTTGGAGCCTTTTTGGAGTACCCTGCCCTGAAGATCCGCTATTGAATCAATTAAAACCTCTGTTACACAAAATTATAAATATATATCAATAAAAAAAATGTAATACTTAGTTATGAGTTTTTTTTTCATCAACATCCCTAACTTTTTCATTTACCGAAACATACCTTCAGAAATACTTTCCTTTAAAAATCATAGCTTTTAAATATGTTTATATTAACTTGATGTTTCAAAAGTTATCTCACGTTTTTTTTTAATATATATATATATATATATATATATATATATATATAAATGAGCCAGAAACATGCATGTCCACGGTTACCACTCTATTTCAGTAGCCCTTTACTTTGCATGAATTACCCATGATTCTCTTTGTTGGTGTTGTTAACATATCACGCGATATTCCTACATCTTCTTTTTTATATATATATATATATATATATATATATATATATATATATATATATATATATATAGTTACCACTGCTGCTGCCGTATGAGAAATGACCAAACTACTTTCATAAAAGCATGTTTCAAACGTTTTCTCGTGTTAACATCTACTTTGTATATTTCGATACTTCCATAGGAGCATCCAACATACTTCCAACATTTTTTTTTAAATCTCTAGCATTAATAAAAAATTCAACTATTACTAGCAAATCCTACCTATAGTTATATTATCAGTTCATAATTTTTTTAAATTACAAAAAAAAATATACATATAAATAAAATTCTATAAAAATTTAAATAACAGTATACCTTATCCGCTCAAACACCACACCTCTATATAGGGGCCGGCATCCCTAATGTATATTCTGGTGCGGTGAACTACCCCCACGTAGTTAAACCCCTCTTGGGCAGTACCTCCCCCGAACATCAGATAGGTTGGTTTTCGCTGTAAAAAACGAAAAATATCTCATAAATTTTAGAAATACAACAAACCTTTTATTGAAATGCAGATATAACAAAAGTTTAAACAATACAGCAAAATGTAATAATGACAAACGGCGAAACAAAAAAAATATGAAGATAAGGTTATGAACCTTTTGAAAAAAAAATATAGTTGATTGAAGTGTAATGAAAAAATAATTCACGCTTTTGAAAATGTATTAGATAAACACTTACGCATTGAGTAGACGATAAACGCCCTCTTATCAGTTGTATTATTGCTGACTCTGGAAAAAAAATACAATAACAACTTTTTTTTTTAAATCACATCATCACGCCTAATTATTCATCTTTCCGTATACATATGTGAGCAAGGATGTGGTAGTTTGATTCCTCATCTTATTACAAAAAAATTATCTAAATACCGCTTCCTCATCACTGTTTAATTATGATTACTCTGATTTCGTTATAAAAAATATACAGGTTTTCACAAAATATGTACAGTAAAAAAAATCCATCTCTTTCCATGGCCTACCCAGGAGGCGGTAAGCATAAGGCTTACCGGAGACGTTTAAGGCCTCGTTAAGATTCCCCGTCAAAAAGACAGGCCTACGGCATCACAAACACTTATTTCGAATTTAATCGAAACGGTTCTTTAATTCGCCATCGATTGGGATTAAAAAGATCATCTTTTGTGTGTTAGTATTTGGATCGTTTAATCATCTTTTTCTTGTTAGTTCAAATGGCATCACGAACACTTCAAATTTAATCGAAACGGTTCTCTAATTCGCCATATAGGGTTAAAAAGATCATCTTTTTGTGTTAGTATTTGGATCTTTTTAACCATCTTTTACATGTTAGTTCAAATTACAAATATTTAGGTATCACGAACACTTATTTCGAATTTAATCGGAACGTTTTTTTTTTAATTCGCCATCGATTAGGGTTAAACTCAAAGAAACGAAATTTATTAACTCAGACACACACTCGCTTCTCAAATTTACAGAAGCCTACGGCATCACGAACACTTATTTCGAAATTTAATCGAAACGGTTCTTTAATTCGCCATCGATTAGGATTAAAAAGATCATATTTTGTGTTAGTATTTGGATCTTTTAATAATCTTTTTCTTGTTAGTTCAAATGGCATCGCGAACACTTCAAATTTAATCGAAACGGTTCTTTAATTCGCCATATAGGGTTAAAAAAGATCATCTTTTTGTGTTAGTATTTGGATCTTTTTAACCATCTTTTACATGTATTAACACCTAACAAATCATACCTGAAAACTAGATATTATAAATCCAATGTGTACAATCCAGATGCAAGGAAAAATAATCAGGCGTAAGTTTAAACAATTCAAATTTTAATTTTTATGTTTCTATTTCTCAAAAAAAAATTACTCACGATTTATCACTACTTTCCGTTTTTTTTATGTCCAAAAGGTAGCGAAGTGTGGTCAGGAAATTTTTTTCTCTTAGTTGAATTCGGTTTATAACGTTTTTGAACAAATTTCGTAATAACTTGATGATCTCCAGTACGGGTGATTTGTTTGTTTGTTATATAAATAGCATCCGATTTTTCCAATACCATTTCTTTTATTTTTCCAAAATTTAGTATTTGCGAAGCATTGTAGTTTAGTGAAATACCCTTAACCTTACATAAAACTAATTCTTCCCCATTAACTATATATTTATATGCGTAGTTCTTTGGCCCACCACTTACAAACTCTGTAATGTACCCACCACTTAATTCATCTGTTAAATCTCCAATGCAAGTACCTGTGGGGAGGTCGGGCAAACCAGGTTGTGAAATATAAATAATTGAGTCTGTGTCATAGTACAGAGCTCTTTCACCCACCTGATCCAGGTAGCTAAATAATTTTAATCTGGCTAAAGGTGTAACGTAGGCTGCCAAAACAACATTCACAGTAGAGGAAAGGTCATAACCCTCTTCTTTATACTCCCATGTTACGATTAACGTTTCTTCATTTACAGGTAGAATAGTGTTTACGTTTATTGCTGCTTTCGTCATCATCGAATAAAATTCCGCAGAATTTCTAATTATTGATGTTTTAGGTAGATTTTATCGTTGAGCAAATTTACCCCAAAACGAGTTTAACATTAATTTAGCCAACGATCTCAGACCCGGATTCTCAATTATTTCAGAAAACTCCAATAATATGTCTTCTCTTTGAAGAAACTCTTCCTTTGTGACACAATTCTTAGGCCATCCAGATGCTTGTTGTTTAATTTTAATAAATTTGTTCATCATACCAGAGAATAAACCTTCTTGTTTTTTACTGAGTTGAATAGTATCGTAACTCCACAATTCGTGAATATTTATCATCCTGTATCCTTTTTCGATAGCTTTTACAACTTCTTCAATCACCCAAGTACCTTCTAAACTTCTCTCGTCATCATTGTGATTGCAATCACCCTGTATAAAATCTTCACCGCATTTACGACACAAAACAAACATACATTTGTTATTCATTTTAGTCGGAAGTACAGGATGATGCAGATTTGTAGGTGGTAATATTTTACACTTTATTACACCCGACATTTGGGAAATGTCTGCTAAACTACATTCTTCTCCTACGTAAATTCTCTTAGGGTGACCAATAGGATATTTGCCGAATTTACACACCCAAGGGTAGAGGGAGTATACGTGAACATATTTAATTTTCTCATTTTCTCTCGCTATATAATACTCGACGGTGTTCCCCGTTCGTCCCCCATATAACGAATCTCTGGGGATTAACGGTAATTGTTTCAAAAAAGAGTGATTTTCTGTAAATTTTTCAATTTCGGGGGTTATACGAAAATTGCACTCTCATATCTGTATCACTTCAAAGCCATTATTTTCTAAATGTTTTCTTTTTCTTTGGGTTCTATCGTATCGGTTTTCCATACAATCGTACGAGTCATCATCTAACGGTTTATCTCTGTTGTATTCAAAACATTTAGGGCAACCATGGTAATAACCGTGGAATTCAAACACTTGATTTTCAAATAAGCCGTCTACCTTTACACCTACCACAACAGCTTCTGAACCCTTGGCGCCATGGTGAATATTGATATTTCTCTGCTTTTCTTCCCGTACTAGCCACTGTAGAGCTATTTTCGATTGCTTGTCTTTGAATCTGTATCCGCCTTTAGGTATTATTCCAATCGTGTTTGATTCCAGGAAGTTTCGTCGAAAGACCTTATTACACGCAGAGGCTATGGTGCTTGCTTCGGTGAAGGGACAGACGTTTGACGTGTCCATAAGTTGCTGACGAAATTTGAGACAAGTCTGTGTTAAAATCTGTACATCCGAAACACAATATTCCACAATTTCCTTTTGAAAGTCGAACACTTCTGCGCTTCTTTCGTCGTACCATTCAATTAATTTATTGCGTGCATCTTCCTTTAAATTGTCTGGATCGTAAAATTCCAAAGCAGGCAATGGTCCAATATACTTTTGATTTTCCATTTTGTTGAAGAGATGTGGAAAATATCCTTTCTTCAGCTCTGAGAAACCAAAAGCTTTCGGTAGCAAAGACAAAGGCATTGGAAAGTAGTTGAGTGAATCCAGAAATTTAACGTTTCCCACAGTCATTAAAATTAGTTTCGTACCACGCATAATCAGATCAGGTTTCAAATCAGTTTTGGTCAAAATGTAATTTAAAACAAATTGATGGTCGGAACCTCCACCATTGTGAGCGATAACAACTACTTCTTTCAATTTTTTTCTTAACGTTAGTACCCCCTCCATGAATTTTGGTATTGCATCATCTCTTAATATATGTTCCCTGAATCCACAACTCTGACAAAATACTAATTTACTTTCATTTATACATCTATGGCATACTTTTGAATAAACAGATAAATTGGGTTCTTGCTGGAAAATTCCATCAGTTAATGCGTTTTCTTGTGTCGTTTCCAAGTCATAGAAAATAAACAAGAAGTCTTTAATTTTGGGGGATTTTCTATCAGGTTGCATATAACATAGGTGACCCTCTAATTGTTTGGATTTACAAATTTTGCAGTAAACCTCCCCGCATACGTGTTTATTATCAACGTATATCTTAAAACAATCATCACATCTTTTTGTTTTACTACAGACAGTGTTCAGGTGTGCATTAAAACACTCATCACCGTAAAAGTCTCTCCCGCATTCATTGCAACCACGTTTTACCACGCTGGTGATCTCCTACACGCAAAACATGTTCCACCACCACATCCTCGTCGACCTTGACTCATCCTCGTGGGGTTTGCTATATTAGGTTACCGCCCACGGTCGGCAAAAAGTTCCCAGACCCAAGTGCCCCATCATCTACTGGTTACCTTAACTAAAGTTAGTTTTTTACTTTTTGTGATGAATCATGGCAAACCTAATTGTCTAAATTTTAACAACTGGCTATCTTCATGTTAAAGTTCTGTCATTTTTTGAATGAAAAGAAAGGTTAGAAGTGAAAACTTATATATTGTTTACACAATTAAAATGCAATCCTATGCAATGAGTGCACCGAAAGTTCCTCAAAACGTTGCGAATAAATAAAAAAATTTGGTTCAATACAGTTAAAGCAGCTTCATTACTTAATTGAAATCTATAATAAAATTCGATGTCCCACCAAGCATCAAATGTATTTATTCGTATCTTGTACGTTTTTGGACAACGAATTCTTAACACTATATTTTCTTCTTCGTCCGAGCTTGTTGCCATCATGGAGACAATTGAAATATCTGACTTTTTTAAATATTTATGTTATTCCAAAACACATGGATGACAAAACATGAATTTTTTACAGGTTAAAGTAGTTCTAAACTTGGTAAAGTGACGTAGAACCTCACTTTAGAGTAAAAATGACTTTAAAAACTAAAGTGGTTTTATGAAACTCACTGGACTTGCATAAGAATGTATTAGGAGTGTACTTTTTCGGAAACTGTCATTAAGGGGGCCAACTTAATATATAATGAGGTTTAAATAACTATGTGGAGGGGTCATTTTGTTTCTTTTTGTGGTACATAATAGTGCATAAGAAGTGGATGCTGCTATCATATATTTCTTTCTGGGGACGGAGGGCGGAAGGTGGTGAGCAACTTCACTGAGCTATCTACATATCTACACCAAAATAAGATATTTTTTGAAATGTTACATTTAACGATTCTTCTTCCTAAACTGATATAGGGTTTCCCATTAGCCTTATTGTCACAAGTGAAATAATTCTGATTAATACATAGGTACATCAAATAAATTTTCTTGATATAAAAATTCAAAGAGTTAGTGTTCTTAATTATTCAATTTACAGAAAACCAACAAACACTGATATGACTATACCCTATAATTCCAATCATCCCATGACACATACATTAACAGCATACGATTCAATGATACATAGAGTATTTTCAGTTCCTATGAACAAATATAATGTTGATTAGGAAATTAATACAATTAAACAAATAGCCACATCCAACGGTTATTCATTGTATATAATAAATAAATTACTTGACAAAAAAGAGAAAAAGTGACATTAAAACTAATATTTCCTAAACAAACTAAGGAAATACAAAACTATAAAGCCACTACATGTGCTGGTAATATTTCAAATATAATATGTTTAGCAGTTTCTTTTAAAACAAAAAATAATGCGAGTACAAAAACCATTAAAAAAATCTGGTATATATAAACTTAAATGCCCAGAATGTAATGCTGTTTATATAGGTCAATACCTTAGAAATTTTGAAATTAGACACAATGAACACTTATTAGCATACATATTAAAACAACCAGAAACACCCCATTACGCAAAACATCTACTTGACATAAAACATTCATTAACACCTAACACAGAACTTGAGGAATTAGAAATTAAATGACACTTAAAAGACCGACAATGTGAAGTCGTCAATGAACAGATAAATCTAGGCTTTTTTCCAATATTAAATCTGTTTTCTTAAGTAATACTTATAAAGATCAGCAGATAATAGTTTTCCTGATTTCCTATATCATTGCATAGTTGTACTGATCTTAAATGGGAAAATATATATCCAGGATATCCTCATAGGGATAATAATATCTAAGCTTTCATATTTTTACTTTTTTCTATTCATAGATATATATTAAGTCAATCACAAGATAGGTCACTTCTTGGTGTAAGCAAAAATCATTATTAAACATCAGGTAGGCATCATCCATCACGTGAAATGTAACTACTGCCATTCTGACGATGATATTTCGTAATATCGAAACAATTGTCAGTTTTTTAGAATTTTTATCATGTTTTCATTAAATTGTGTAATTATTCAGGAACGGCTTGTTTTATTTAAAAAAGTCGCAAAATTTCTGCAATTAATACAAACAAAAGTAAACATTTTGCTTTTCAAACAAAATTATTTCATATTTCAGGTTACGAAATTATCAAAAAAAATTATAAATTAATAGTGAAAAGATTGGATAAAAAGTGACCGTTTATTGGTATTATTTTATAATTTTATTCATAATACAATCCAAAACAATAAGCAATTCCATAAACATTTGTATTTTCTATAGTAATTGTTGAAAATCTATCTTTACCACTATCCCAAAAAAATGTACAAACTATATTTACAGATTGATCTCGTTTTTCTCCTATTGTAACAATACTTATTATTTTGTATCTGAAACAAAACAAAAAACTTCTAATAAAAGTCAACACATACATGCAATTTATTAGACATCGCCGAATTTCAGCATCTTTATGTATAAATAAAGTTACCTATCAAAATTTAATTCTTTGACTTTTTTCCTGATCATGTATGAAGCCCACTTAGCTTGCTTGACACATTGATCCGGATCGTATACGAGATTTTCCATTGCCTCTTGAAGAATTTCTTTTAGAATTTTTTCTACTTTTTCTGGATCGAAAGGATTATCAGATTCCAATTTATAGGTATTAGCATAATGAATTATCTAAAAAATAATAGTATCAATAATCGAAGATAAAAAACTAGTTTTGATTCACATTGAGAGTTGCTTATAACATGTAATAATTATAAGTTTCGTTTAATAGTGTACTTACATCGTGTGCTTGCGAAGAATTTAAACTCATCTCATTATAAGAAATTTTAAAGTGTTGTTAGTTAACTAACTTTCATACAGGCCTACGGAACTTATAAAGCTCATCTAAAATAACTTCAGGTTTTATCGATCTTATTACTCCAGTAAGTGATAGACAGCACCTGGCACAAAGATAATCTAAATATTACCAGAGTTTGAATAAAAAAGATAATTTATTGATAGGAGGGGCGCTTTTTCACGAATTGTTCCGAAAAATGTGAAAATCAAATCGGATTAGTGTTTGGTTTGACGATTAAAATCCAAAAGTTTTAGGAACTCTTTTCACAAACAATCACGTTCTACTATTTCGGAATATATATGATATATACGAATGAATTTAAGTGACGATCCATAGTGGAAAGAATTTCAGGCAAATAATGTGAAGAAAAGCTGACGAAAGTCATCTAACTGCCAATTTAAATTTTTTGAAAGATAAAATGTCGACCATAGAACCTTGTAAGATGAAGCGTGATCATGGTACAAAATAAACGAATTTCATTTAAACAAATCTGGTTATTGTTCAATTTGTTCTCTCAAATGCCGTACAACGATCAAATAATGTTCTTTATTCACCTGTGGCAAGAATTACGAATGCACAACATAGTAATCATAGAAAAGGAATTGGCTAAATAGAGGCAAATATTGCACCACATTTCGATACACGCTTTTGATAAAGTCGTTTCACCCAGTGCCAACTTTTAATTTAGTTGGGCTCCAAGGCCCAACCAAAATTTCGGGTTCCTATTATCCAATACGACTTTTCAATAAGAATTTTTTTGCTTACCTTTGGCACGATAAAAAAATGTTTAATTAAAATTTAATTCTCAATTATTTCATTAAAAAATTGCTTTAATAATAATTATAAATAAATAGATAAAAACCTTTTTTGGCAATAACATAAATTATTTAGTACAAAAAACTGAAAATATTTTAACGATACTTAAACAAAATGTCTAACTAAAGATCAACGACACAACCATAACAGGCTTGGATCCAAAAAGACTTTCATTCAAAGACGAGGCTTCCACCTTGATCTCGTCAATTTCTGATATGAAGAACGATATTTCTGCTAACATGGACGAGAATATTTAATCTATGAAAATCGATATTTCTGCTGATATCTTATCAATGAAAAATGACATTGCCGCTGAGGTCGAAAATAAAATTTCGTCTCTAAAATCGGATATCGAATAAGATCACAATGATGAACGAAAAAATTAAATCGGATATTGAGAATAAGATGACAATGAAGAGAAATCAGATGGACGAGAAAATCAAGGAGTTTGAGAAAAAGATGATAGATTTACGAACACAAGATATACCAGCAGAAGGAAAGAAGATTGAACATATAAAACCCAGCAAGCCAAAAACATACCCCAAGATAGAAGATATTGGCAGTTTTGTCCGAGTTAATAGTTGGTCCCATAAGGAGAAAATACGCCTTAGATGTACTTCAGACGATACCACTTGAAGAAACGGATGATTTCGAGCAGCTGTAGAAAAGGTTAGACATCCGATATGGTCACGAACATCTAGAACGCTTGTACCAATCCCAGATGCATAACCGAAGGCAGAAACGTGACGAAACACTTCAAGAGTATGAAGTGGGTAGTGCCCGACTAGGTCGATTTACTTATCCATCAGCACCAGGGAATATGATGAATGTCTGTGCAACCAGGCATTTATCGATGCCTTACGTGGCTCCTATATGCAGATGTCGCATTGTTTCGTCGATTCCAAAACATTCGCCGATACATTGACATGAAGCAACAACGAAGACTTCGGGATTTAACAAAGTTATAACCATCCAATAAGAAGGTGGCGAAGACAGACTTGACCCGATCGTTTAATAATGAGTATGGTGGACAAGAAGCCGAAAAAAAAAATCAGATGCTGGAATTGTGGTGAGCTATGGCATGTACGCAGCTCGTGTAAGCGTCCCAAGACTCCTTCAAACCAAGAATCTCAGCCACAGGAAAACTAGAACGGGTCGGCTACGAGGGGGCAGCACCAATCCAGGTTCGTTCCAGAGATCCTCTCATACTAATAGCCTCACTCAGATATCGCAACGACAGTAAATATGGATGGTGAAGTTAATGACAAGATATATACTCTGCTGGTAGACACTGGAGCAACTAGGACCATTATACGGCCAGAGATAATAAACCCAAAGAAAAAGCTTCTACCAACGAGACTTCGACAGCGGACCGCCTCAGGTGAGAGTGTCAACGTTCACGGAGATAAACGAATCCAATTGGGAATTGGTGCAGGAAAGTTCACGCGTGCGATAATCGTCTGACATCGAAGAAGACGCGATACTCGGGATGGACATGGTTTCCAGTTGAACTTTAGAAACAGAACCATTAAAGTAGGTTCATCCATATGAAGGCAGCACCGTGTTGGCAGCGGTTAAGGAAGCTGCCGTTCTACCTGCACGAAGCAAGACCATCATAGTGCCGCAGCTACAGGGAACCATGGAGGAAGGTACATCGGTTATGATGAAGGCATGGAACTACGACGAAGATGTTGGCTGAGACGTACTAATTGGAAATGGATTGGTTACGTCAGCGAAGGAGATCCCAATACGTGTCATAAGCGTGAACGATTACCCAATTACCATCAAGAAGGAGACCAGGACAGGATCCTGCGTACCAGTGACGTCTATAGTTCGCCAAAGAACGACAACTGACAATTCCAATGACAGATTTGATCAGATGTTATCGGTAGCTAGTCAATCCTTGAATCGAGCTGAGAAAAGGGAAATGAGAGAATTTTTCTTATACTATCGAGACCTATTCGTACCAAAAGCAGGGAAGACTGGTAGAACATCAGCCATCAAACACAAAATCGATACTGGTGATGCCAAACCAATTAGACTACCACGAGCAAAGTGAGAGGAAGCTGAAAGAATTATTCGAGAGGTAGAAGAAGAGAAAGTAGTAGAATCATCTACTAGCCCAGTTGTACTCGTCAAGAAAAAGGATAGAAATACGAGATTTTGCGTGGACTATCGCCAGTTAAACAACAACAACAATAGAGGAAATTGCTTCCATTCAGAAATGACCGGAACCAACCGACAAATATGAAGTTTGGATTACTGTTTTAAACGAAACTCACTGTTTCTAGATAAATCCACAATATATTGAAAAAAATGTTAAAAATTCTAAGAAATTTGACAATTGTTTAGATATTAAATATCATCGTCAGA
Source organism: Galeruca laticollis (assembly GCA_963921935.1). Classification (NCBI taxonomy): domain Eukaryota; kingdom Metazoa; phylum Arthropoda; class Insecta; order Coleoptera; family Chrysomelidae; genus Galeruca; species Galeruca laticollis. The sequence continues at coordinate 222,723,134 of OY998178.1, read as the reverse complement.
TATTTAATATCGAAACAGTTGTCAAATTTCTTAGAATTCTTAACATTTTTTTCAATATATTGTGGAATTATCTAGAAACAGTAAGTGTCATTTAAAACAGTAATATGAGTAGATTCCACGAAGTAAGGGTCGAGACAGTTAATTTCATCAAGTTTGGAGATATTGCCAAGCTCCTAACTCCACTCACAGAAGAAATAAGAGCTTACGAGCTTTCCATTGGGGCGAAGACTGTCAAACGGATTTTGAGTACTTGAAGAGATATTTAATCACGGCACCGATATTAGCATATCCATTACCAAAGGGAGAATTTATTCTTGATACTGATGCAAGCAACGTAGGAATTGGAGGACTGCTCTCACAGATTCAAGGAGAGCAAGAAAGAGTGCTGGGATATTTCAGTAAAGTCCTCGCCAAACCAGAATGAAGCTACTGCGTCACGGGAAGAGAACTTTTGGCGGTAGTGGAGTCAGTGGAACACTTTTACCAATGTTTCTATGGAATGAAGCTTTTAATTCGGACTGATCATGCAGCACTCAAGTGGTTGATACAGCTCAAGAATCCCGAGAACCAGATCGTTAGATGGATTGAACAACTTCAAGAGTACGATTTCAACATCGAGCCGGCGTGAGCCACCGAAAAGCCGACTCCCTGTCTAGATGGCCGTGCCCAGCAGACAGGTGGAATCTAGGGAAGCTGCAGTTTCAAGAACTACTGTAGTCAACGAGGAATGGTCACCCACCAGGATCAGAGAAGATCAGGAGAATGATCCTCACCTGAAGATGATCCGGCAATGGAAGAAAGAAAATCGACGACCTACCTGGCAAGAAGTGTCAAAATTTTCACCGAAACTCAATGCGTATTGGGCTCAGTGGGACTCCCTTGTCCTGGAAGAAGGGCCGTTGAAAAGAGTCCTTGAGAACGATGATGGTTCTGAGATGAGGAGACAGCTAGTTATCCCGAGAACAAGAGTAGCTGAGGTACTGAAGAAGTTACACGACAGTCCATCGGGAGGTCATCTGGGAGTGAAGAAAACCCTTCAGCGAGTCCGTGAAAGGTTTTATTGGATGAACAGCTCCGACGATGTGAAGGACTGGTGTAAGAAATGTACGACTTGTGCTACGTGTAATGGACCACATCGCAAGAGAAAGACACCCATGAAACAGTACAATGTTGGAAGCCCTTTCGAAAGGATTGCTTTAGATATCGCTGGACCATTTCTGACAACAGAAAATGGTAGCAAGTACATACTGGTTGTAATGGATCATTTCACAAAGTGGGTGGAAATTTACGCTATTCCGAACCAAGAGGTCACAACTGTCGCGGATGTATTGGTGAAGGAATTTATCAGCCGATATGGAGTAGCATTGGAAGTCCACAGTGACCAGGGAAGAAGTTTTGAAAGCCATCTATTCCAGGAGATTTGCGACAAGCTCGAAATGAAGAACACCAGGACAACAGCTTTACATCCACAGTCAGATGGAATGGTCGAGAGAATGAACAGGACTATTGGAAAATACCTGTCCAAAGTAGTATCCAGCCATCAGAAAGATTGGGACCAGTATCTTTCCCTATTCGCATTGGCTTATCGATCTGCTGTCAATGAGTCCACGGGTGAAATACCGGCGAAAATCCTGTTTGGACGTGAAATGAGGCTTCCTTGAGAAGGCTGGACGATATTCATGAATTAGTTCGAACGAATCTTCAAGTTGCCAGCGACAGAATGAAAAGTCGGTACGACACGCAGGCCACAGAAAGCGGTTTTAAAGAAGGGGACAAAGTATGGTTACACAACCCGACGAGGAGAAAAGGATTTTCTCCAAAATTACAAAAATCCTGGGAAGGTCCATACTTAATCAAGAAAAGGATCAATGATGTTATATATCGCATAAGCAAGATCCCCAACGGAAAACCAAAAGTAGTTCACTAAAACCGACTAGCGTCATTCGAAGGAGACCATGACCTAGAGGAAGGAGTAAACCTTATTCGAGATGTGTCTGACCCCACCTTCGATGAATTTATGGGCGCGTATGGAGGTACCGGGAAAGCTAGATATGGAGTCACTTCGGAGCAATAACAAGATTTGTTCACTCTCCCGGAAGATTATTCACTGGCATACAATATTCCCGCCCGTATCAAGAACGCACGAGGGTTGGCAACCGTCTTTCGAAAGAAGTTCGGGCAATTAGAAAAACTTGAAGACCAGATTCCAGCCCCTGGCAAGACACTGAAACTGAAACATAATTCGCGGTACGTCTTCTACGTGGTAACTAAAAATGAATTTCAAGATCGATGTACTTACCGCGATGTGTGGGAAGCACTTCGAAACCTACGAGACCATGTGTTGGAATCCAGCGTGAAGAAACTGGCTATGCCTAAGATAGCGAGTAACCAGTTGGATTTGCGAATCATCAGGAATATGGTAGAGATTATCTTCCAAGTACCGGTGTCCAGAAATTAGTTTGCAGCTACAACCCCCGTTATCAGTATCCGATGAAGACGGTGCCCTGTTATTTCCATAAGATCGGAAAGTGTAGAAATGGGGCCAGTTGCCGATTCAAACATCCAGTCTCGGCTACACAAAAGTTCCAGGAGAAACTTCCATTTAAGGAGGGGGTAATGTTACGAAACAGCACACTGGTATAGACCCTAAATTCGACTCTGTCTAAGCCAGGTATGAAAATTAAAATTATGGCGGATACGCAGGTTTTTTTATAACTGTTTAGGACTATCTTATCTAAACATTGTTTTCGTGATCAGACTTATCTAGAAAAGGCCTGAACCAATTGTTTTGTGTGTGTAAGCCGCAGTCCGGAATTTTCTAGTAAATAGAGGACCGATCAGCGGATGAGGGAGTTGATAAACTGATTGATCCCGAGAAATAAACAAAAATACACCGAACAGTAAAGTGCTAATATAAATTAATAATCAAGTTTGTGTGCATATAAATTAAATTTGAGTGATTAGTTAAGTATATATAAATTAAGTGTTAGTGAGTTAGTGTTTAAATAAATTAGTAAGTAGCCATAACGTGTGTTTAAAATCTATCCCACCCGTTTATTGTTTAAATAAATAACAAAAACATTACAATATTTAAGGGTATTTCACAACAAATCAAATTATGTTATGAAAAAATGGTTTAGCACCCGTTAGTATTACCATTTTCTTAAACAGCAGCGAAAGTGTTAAATGGAAATGGGGTTTGAGTGATACCTTATTTTAAAGGTCGTTTAACTACCTTTTTAAAAAAATCGTGAATATATTTATGTATCAACTATTTTGCGATAAAACGTAAAACATTAATAAAAAATAACTTGTTTCATTAAATTTTCGAAACGTTGTCCATTATTTTCTAAACACTGATAAAGTCTGCTCTCTTCTCTAACATTTCGAAAAACTTCTGCCTGAAGCTCTCTACACGCAGCTGTTATTGTTCTCTTCAAATCCTCTAAATCACGAGGCTGTGTTTTATAAACTACCCATTTTAGATGCCCCTATAGGAAGAAATCTGGAGGCGCTAAATCGGGCGATCGTGGAGATCATTCTATTGCACCTCTTCGACTAATACATCTGCCAGAAAATCTATTATTTAGCCACTGTCTAACTAGAAGAAAGTAATGTGCTGGAGCTCCATCATGTTACCATCCGCATCAATTTGATTTTCCAAACCAGTTGCTATTGAGTGTGTTATTCCTTGAAGCCAATTTTAATATTTATATTTTCCTCAATGAATAAATGTTCAATAATACTATTCCCAAGAATATTAGTAAAAACGTATACTTTCTTTGGATACTGTGTATGACCTTCCCTAAAAAGTCGCCGATTTTCATCGCTCCAGTAGCGACAATTTTGCTTGTTAACATGCTTATTAAGAAAAAACGTACTCTCATCAGTAAAGCGAATGTTGTGCAAAATATTCTGGTTTTCAATTATAAAAGCCGCCGCTGTTTCACAAAATTCAATCCTTCTGTCGAAATCGTCGTCAAAAAGCTATTGAAGAATTTATTTAACTGTGTTGCTTTCGTTACTGTTTCGTGTCACACTGCGAAGTGATCTGGAGGATTCTGCAGTAAACATGCCTAAAACTTCTATCTGTGCGTCTTCATCAAAAAACACGGCGATTATTTCTTTTTTTATTAGCAATGGAACCAGTTTCACTAAATTTAGCAACTAATTCAAGGATATATTTATGATTTAAATTACCTACTATTCGGATATATTTCATTAAACATTGTTGACGTTCTTCTTGTGCATCGTTTACATTCCCCAAAGTAAGAATACATTCAGTTCTTTGTTGAAGTGTAAACACGATTTAAAAAAAATATAAACGCACAACCTTTAACTCGCGAAACTAATTTTACAATAAAGTAATTTTGGCGACCAGAAATGTGTCGGGAATGTTACGTGAAAAATATTTTAATAAACATCTCAAGAATGCTATACCTGGGTTCTTTTTTTCTACGTGACAACCAGTTTACTACAACAAGTACTACCATACGTAAATTGCATTCATTCTAATAATAATGGTTAACTGAATATTATGCTTCTTTATTATTTTGTTGGATATTAGAAGTAGAGATACTTTAAAAATTTACCGTTATGTGAAACGACTCCAGGTTCATTCATTTTATTTCATTAAAATATTATCACAAAGTGTTTTTGATACCTACCTTGTTTACAGTTTTTAACAGATTTCTCGTGAACTGTTAAAAAAAGGTTAAGTATGTATTTTTGGTTAGGTAGTTAAGCGACATTTAAAATGAGGTATCAGTCAACCTCTCTTTCCATTTAAGATTTCAGGGGTTGTGAGTTGTATCCGCCTCCGCTAGAGGATTTATGTAATTTAGTTGAAAACCAGCCCACAAACTGCCCTCCTTAAAAATATTTGCGACGTGGCTTTGCATATTTTTGAAATTTCTGTAGGGGCCGAAATATAGAGGGTGGTACGTTTCCAAATTGACAACCCATATAACATTTCTAGTGCTTCCGAACACGAGATTGCATTTACAAAGTCTGCGTAAGTATAGAGAATAAATATTTCTGTTACAATTTAAACAATTCCATTAAGAGGACTTTTTCAATTACCAATTGGGGTACGTACTTGTAGATTTGTTTGAACGGAGATGATGCCGAAGCGTCCGCCACCACTGCAACCCTATCGGATTAATTGTGATTTATCCTATCTGATCTAAGGGTATGCTGTCTAGATCCGTTCTTTTTATTAGACTACATAGCCACTGGCCACTCCAAATAGCTTGCAGTTTGAGCTTTTCCTCTCCCAGTCTTGCAAACTTAAGCCTGTACAGTACTTTGCAATGTCACCACATATGTATAGAAGTTTCTTCCACCTCCTGGCAGAACCTGCACATGCTAACTTCTGCCAAGCTCATTCTTTCCAGGTGCTTGTTCAGTCTACAATTCCTTGTTAGTTGACCTACCATTATCTTTACAACCTTTCGGCTGTGACTTAGTAGGTCTGATGTGAACTTAGGTGAGCAGTGTTTAATGAACTGCTTTCCCTGTAGTTGACCTTGTGTTTGCTGCTACCAGCTCTGAAACTCTCTGTCTAACCAGTTCTTGTTGACTGTTTTTAAAAAGCCTGCTGAGATTCTGCAGAGTGGTTCTAGGTCAATCATCTCTGTGGGCGAATCTGCTTTGGCGAAGTCATTGGCCCCCTCGTATCCTAGGTGATGTATCCACGCTATGGTTAGTTTGTTCCTCTAGGGCGTGTATGCAGTCCCTGACCACTTTGGTACTGATCTTTTGGGAGCTGATTGCCATTAGAGCCGCTTGGCTGTCCGAGTAAATAACAACATTTTTCTCTTGATTTATTTTTGTTTTATCAGCATGGCACAGTGCGTTATTACGGCGATTTCCGCCTGAAACACCGTGGCGTGCTGAAAATAAAAAGAGAGTGATTTTATCCGAGGGCATCTCAAACAAGGCATGATCTTCCTCTAATTATCAACTCATGGCCCTTTGGTATTCTACAATTGGACCTTGGCCTTGTTTGAGTCTCTTCAGTACCGTGTTTACTTCTCCCTCTAAGTAAATATTTCAAAGCGGCAGATTTAGCAGTATTTCTAGGGCTGCAGTTGTGGTTATTTTCATGGCCCCGTTATGCATACGCATGCCTGCCTTTGCAAACTTTGAAGTTGTCTTATTACTACGGTCTGCGTGACCTTTGCGCCCCAGGCAACCGAACCACAGGTTTTCATTGGTCTTACTACCATTTTATATAGCCATAGGTTCATATTTGGGCATTTTCCACACAGGCTCATGTATCTCCCAATGGCAATTGTTGAAATGTGGACCCCAGGTCAACTTTGGTCAAAAGTGGCTCCCAGGTACTTGCCTCTTTTGACGTTGTTAAGCTATCTAAGCGCTCCCAGTGCTCTTTTCTTGTGAAGGGGACAATAACGGTTTACTGCGCATTAACCGATAGACCTTCCTCTCTTCAGTATTTGTCTACTATATTCAGTACGTTTTGCGTTCTTTCTGAAACATGTTCTAGGTTCCTGCCACTGATTACTAGCATTATGTCATCCGCGTAGCCAAGGTAGTGAAATTTCTCCTTGGCCATTTTTGCCAGGATATCGTCGACTAGCACCGCCAAGTACAGTGGCGATAGAAGAATTCCCTGTGAGCAGCCTCTTCCCTTTGCTTCTACTGTTTCCTCGCTCAGAGTGGATATGATGCCCCTATCTCTTGGGCTGGCATCTATCCAGTTGCAGATGGTGAGCGGAATGTTCCTACCCGTCAATGCGTTCATTAGTGATGCTGTAGGAACGTTGTTAAACGCCCCCTCTATGTCCAGTAATGCGCCTAGTGCCACCTCTTTGTCATCAATTGACTTTGTTAGGAGTCTGCTAAGATCATCCAGTGCGGAGCCTGTGGACTTTCCTGGTTGATAGGCGTATTGGCTAGCGCTTAGAGGATAGTGTCAGTGTCTGGTCTATCTACAATTTTATCTAGTGCTTTATGCAGGAATGAGGACCGGTATATAGGTCTATATCAGAAATCCTGCCGATCTTTGGCAGATCAGATAGACTACTGTCGCCTTTTGCCATACTACTGGTGTATAGTACCAATCGATACATGCTTTGAAAATTTTGCATTTGTGTGATCTCACAGTAACGCTCCCGCCATTTCCTCTTTGCCTTGCGGATCTCCTTATTGTACTGCGTGGGTTTTATCCTATATATCTTATATTATATTCTATATATATATATATATTATATATATATAATATATATATATATATATATATATATATATATATATATATATATATATATATATATATATATATATATATATATATTATATATATATATATATAATATATATATATATAAATATATATATATATATATATATATATATTATATATATATATAATTTTGCATTTGTGTGATCTCACAGTAACGCTCCCGCCATTTCCTCTTTGCCTTGCGGATCTCCTTATTGTACTGCGTGGGTTTTATCCTATATATCTTATATTATATTCTATATATATATATATTATATATATATAATATATATATATATATATATATATATATATATATATATATTATATATATATATAATATATATATATATAAATATATATATATATATATATTATATATATATATATATATATATATATATATATATATATATATATATATATCCTCCAGATGGCGGAGTGCGTTAGAGTGCCGGAAATTGGGTTTTCTTGACCTGAAGGACGGGGGTTCGAATCTCACTCTAGTAAGGGCTTTTTCATAAATAAAAAGTTCCACTAAAAATCTGGGGGTACAGGGTCCGTCAGTAAATGGCGAAAACTGGCGGACGACATCTCTCGCCCCTTGCCAACCCGCATTGAGGCAGCGTGGTAAGGTACGCCTCACAACCCCAGCATGACAGACAAGGACAAGTTACGGCCCTCATTCTCCGTAAGCCCGAAGGGCCCTAGGAGGGGTAGATCCTGGGAACCAGCCACGAGGGCAGAGGGTGCTAAGAATCTGCGGAGTCTAAACCACTACCCATTGACTACATTACACCTAGCAACTGCCGTACACTCTCTAATCAAGCTAGGATTATGGAACTGGAAACAGAGGCAGCAAAAATAAAGTGGGATATCATGGGCATTAGCGAAGTAAGACGAAAAAATGAAGAACTCATAGAACTTGAATCAGGGAATCTTCTATACCACCAAGGAACACCAACAGGAAGAACAAGCGGAGTAGGATTCCTAATTAAGAAAACCTGGAAAAATAGAATCATAAGGATAACAAGCACCTCAGACAGAGTAGCCAGCATAACACTAAGACTCTCCAAAATATATACTATCCAGATTATTCAGGTATACGCCCCAACAATCAGCCATAGTGACGACGAAATAGAAGAATTCTATAATGAAATAACCCAAGCGCTCAGCAACGACAATAGTCACTTCAAATACATAATGGGAGACTTTAATGCCAAAGTAGGACACAGGAAAGACGAAGAAAAAGGAATGGGGAAATATGGATTTGGAGAAAGGAATGAAAGAGGAGAGAGATTAATACAGTTCGCACACTTTCAGAACATGTATGTGGCAAACTCCATCTTCAAGAAGAACCCTAACAGGAAATGGACGTGGGAAGGCCCCGGTGCAACTATCAGAAACGAAATATCCTCACCAATAAAATTAACACAGTAAAAGATCTAAGCACGCTCAACAAGTTCACTACAGGAAGCGACCATCGACTAATTAGAGCTCGACTGGTCTTCGATATAAAACTAGAGAGGTCAAGACTAATCAAAACCAACGCAACGAAAAACATAAACAACGAAAGGCAGAGAGAGAACTCTCACCAATATGAAGCACTACTAGAAGAAAGACTACAAAAAGTGGAATATAACAACCCTGAACTGATGGACACAATTCGAAACTGCGCCGTAGAAGTGGGAGGTCTGCAACAACGAGGTGAACACAAAAAAGTAACTCCGGAAACAAAAGCACTATTACAAAAACGAAGAGAAATGAAAAAGACAACAAACATTCAAAGAATTGAATACACCGAACTGTGCAAGACGATACGAAAGAAAATCGCAGAAGATATCAGGAATTACAACGAGAAACTGGTACAAACAACAATAGAAAACCGTAAAAGCTACAAAAATGCAAAAAGGGCACTAATAATAGGGAAAAGACAGATAGTTGCATTAACTGATGGAAACACAAGAACCACAGACAGGAATGAAATAATAGACCTAGTAGCCAAATTCTATGGAGACCTATACAAGGCCCCTGAAAATTTGGAAGAAATAATAGAACACTCAGAAGATGCCATACCAGAAGTTTTGGTGGAGGAAGTAGAAATGGCACTGAAAAGCATGAAAAATGGCAAAGCAGCGGGAAATGACGGCATCACGACCGAAATACTCAAATATGCAGGAGCTAAAACATGGAAGTACCTTGCCAAACTATACACGAACTGTCTGATGTCCAGGAGCATACCTAAAGAGTGGAACAGCGCCCTTATAGTGTTGATCCACAAGAAAGGCAGCAAAGAAGACATTAAGAACTACAGACCAATAAGTCTACTACCAGTGACGTACACGGTATTCACAAATATCGTTCACAACAGAATACAAAATACACTAGACTCGGCCCAACCACGAGAACAGGCTGGATTCCGCAAAGGCTTCAGTACAATAGATCACAGCCATACCCTCAAAGAGGTTATCAGTCGAACCAAAGAATACAACCAACCACTAGCACTAGCCTTCATCGACTTTGAGAAAGCATTCGACTCTATATATACGAGAGCAGTAATAAATGCCCTAACAGAACAAGGGGTCGACAACCCATATATTGAGACCCTAGCAAATATATATAGGGAAGCCAAAGCGAGAGTTAGGATATATGAGGGCACACCAGAATTCCCCACCAGCAGAGGAGTTAGACAAGGAGACGCAATATCACCAAAGTTATTTACAGCAACACTAGAAAGCATCTTCAGAAAACTGGGCTGGAACAACACAGGTCTGAATATAGATGGAGAATACTTGAACCATCTAAGATTCGCTGATGACATCATCCTGATAGCGAGTAACCCTGGCGAAATGCAACAACAAATAAATGAATTGAATGCAGCAAGCAACGAAGTAGGCCTTAAAATAAATCTGAGTAAGACCAAGATAATGTATAACGAACTGATAAACGCACAAGAAATAACAATTAATGACACTGCCCTGGAAATAAAAGAGGAATACATATACCTGGGCCAACTAATACACATATCAGGCTCTCTACTTCCAGAAATAAACAGAAGAATCAAATTAGCATGGAGATCATTTGGACAGAACTCTATCATTTTCAAGTCTAGAATGTCACTCCGTTTGAAAAAGAAAGCGTTTGATCAGTGCGTACTACCAGTATTAACATACGGCTGTGAAACCTGGACCCTGAAAACTGATATCATTAGAAAACTCCAGGTAACGCAGAGGTCTATGGAACGATGCATGCTTGGAATAACAAGGAGAGATAGAAAAAGGCTTGATTGGATCAGACAAAAGACCCAAGTGATAGATGTCATAAATAGAATCAGATCCCTAAAGTGGCAATGGGCGGGGCATCTCGCTAGAAGGACAGACGATAGATGGACCACAAAGATAACGCAATGGTATCCCCGAGGCGTGAAAAGACCAAGAAGACGCCCCAACTTAAGATGGGACTACGACATAAAGAAACTCGCAGGATCAACTTGGGGCCGCATAGCTAGCAATAGACAACAATGGGCCCACATGGAAGTGGAATATATAAATATGTAAAGGGAGGCTACACCATAACAAAATGGTTGAATAAGCTGCATATGATGATGATGATGATGATGATGATATATATATATATATATATATATATATATATATATATATTCCAATTCTGGTTGATTTTGGCTTTGTTGAATAGCCTTCTTACCTCGAATCTGAGACCCTCCAACTTATTGTTCCACCAGTCTGCCTTATTTCTTTGTTGCCTTGTTTGTTTCGGACAGTTGTCCTGATAGGCCATTTTTATTGCCGTTCTCAATTGTTCTACTGCTAGGTCAAGTCCCTGAGATACTTCTCAAGGGCTGTTTAGTAGCCTTGTCAGTATGTCCTTCTTGGGTCTCCTGATTTCCAGTTTCGAATTTGTAATGTAGAATATTATGTGGAGATGGTCCAAACATGATGGTTCATCGGAGAAGTGCCAATTCTAAATATTATCGCTAACATCGTGGCTACAGAAGGTGAGGTCCAAAACCTTTTGCCTGACCGACATCACGAACTTTGGCTGTGCGCCTATATTAGTTATTTCTAACCCTTCGCCCATAATAAATTCATGCAAGGATTTACCTCTGCCATTGGCGTTGGTGCTTGCCCAGATTGTGTGAAGGGCGTTTACATAATGGATTGTTAACCTCTGTGTGATACAGTAACATATTTCCGGGCAGGTTTAGTCCCTGATGACCTCGTTGTTTAGCCACGGTTCTTGTATAAGGGCGACATCGAGGCCTTCTTTTTGGAACCTTCATGGCTGAAGAAGCCTCAGCGTGGTGAAGGTTTATTTGAATTACCTTTATGATATCCATTTTTATGGCTCTCTGCGTTTTTGTACGATTCGTAATAGTCGGTTTTTGAGTTTGCATACCCCTTGACTTTTTAGTTTGCTTTTTCTGAGGTGTGCTGTCCTCCTACCTTGTCCTTTTGGGGTTTACTGGCTTCTACGTTCTTAGTTGAGTCCTTTGCCTTATCCCAGCCCTCTACATGGTTGATGAAGTTTTGTCTAATCACAGAACGCTTAGCTTCAATATAGCTTTTGCCCTATTTGATCAGCCGGTTCATCCGAGACCTGGATGCCTCCGACAGTGTGGCCTTCTGGATATCTTCCTCTGTCAGGTTACCAATCTCATCCAAGGAGTTTGTCCTGTAGCTGGGGCAGGCCTTAGGTTTGCCTTTACCGTCGCCGTTTTTATTTGGATCTTAATTTAAGTTGTTACTCGTCTTATTCCCACAAGAAGTTAGGTAAGTAAGTAATCCACCCATCCAGAGCCCCGCATGGCTAGGTAAGGCGTAATATACAGGAGGGTGCTGCCTGCTACCCCCGCGGAACGTTCAAGATCACATATATCCCAGCAACCATCTGTGATGATTCCAAAAGACACTATTAGATTTAATTAGATATTAATTTCAAATATTGCTAGCGGCCAGTGAACTTGAAGGTCACTGACATGGTGTAGTAAGGTTAGTAGCATATTAAGGAATCACGACCGTTTTGTAAATAAATAATGTGTCAACAAGGTCGGCGGAAAGATCATCGACTGTGTTGGTCTAACAATACATTTATAGAAGTTCCTATATAAAGAGAGAATTCATTTCTCTATTATTATTAATAGTACAAATGTTTATAGTTATTTTTTTGTTTATAACATTTTAATACTCACACTATATATATAAAAGGATACAATGTATATATAAATAAAATTTGCAGAAAAAAAAACAAATAAGACATTGATTCACAATGAAAATATACAATTTAAAAACTAATAAAAAAAATTATTAAACTTAAAGATGGGATTTTGTATCATCTTGTTCATAGAAGAGAACATATGCTTCTCCACTGACTAAAGATTTCCACGATATTAATCGCACTCTTGAATCGTTATATTCGTGCCACTGTCCCGTGTAGGAATGTCGGCAAAATGCTGTGTAGTGATCATTATAAGTGGTTCCACAGTGATTAGATACAGCGTAGAGGTTGTACATACAAGGTGCCACATTATCAGCCGCGTAATGGTTCATATCAAGCCCTTCTATTGGAAAATCTATTGAATCATTAAGTTTTGCACTAAAACTTTCTGTTTTCGAAAAGCGCTTCAGGTGAATAACCAGTATTTTCGGAAATTTATGAATTGAGAATGATTTAATGCATCGTCTTCGTTCCTTACATTTCGAACAAGCTGGTTTCTCATCACCGTCGAGTGTTTCTTCTCTTGTAAACGAATCTAAACATTGTGAAAGTCGTAATTGACCTGTTCTTTGTGGTATCGGAAGGGATAAATCCCAAAAAGGATCGTAGGTAACTGAACAGTGACCACAGTGTGTGCACTTGATTGTTGATTTTAATTGACCGACAAAGTTATCCATAATCTTGGAGTTGTCCATTCTCACATATCTTAACCAAAATTCTTGTGCTTTCTCGATATCACTAAATTTGTCATCAATTTCAGTTAATATGGGCTTTGGTTTTTCATATACCTTTTTGACATCTTCGTGAAGACCTGCTAATAGGTAACGAAGAAACTCATGTGCATCATGTTGAGTGTATCCCATGAACCTTGAAGTAAATCGCTGAATCTTACTTTTCAATGATACTGTATTAACCACTCTGTCTGAACCGTCTTTAGACCAAAGTTCTTGAATAACTTCAGCAAATGCTTTAATTAGTGTTCCTTTCATGCTAGATATGTTTATGTTAATATCTCTTATGTATGCGTCTTTCTTTAGATATTCTAATAGCCACCTTATTTTTGATAGGCATTGGATAATACTATTCATGAAACATTTGTTACCAATATTTTTGAGACCTTTGAGACCCAAAGAATCTTGGGGAATACCCTTTATGGATCTGAATGTGGAAATATTGTTAAAAGCTCTTTCGCAACTACTATCATTGTACGAATAATCTCGGATTCTATTACTGTCTTTCTCACTTGATCGGCGTGATAAGGAATTTGAACTGATGATGTTTGCTACTGAATTGGATGTAGATATTACGGATTTGAAAACTGTTTTGGTTAGAGATAATCTATTGCGTTTAGGAATCACATCATTCTCTAGCATACTAATCTTCTTCAGTATTCCTATGAATGGGACATCATCTGGCTGGTGGTTATCTGTATTTTTTAGTACACTGAGGCCCAAAAGCTTGTTGGGGGCATAATTTATTAAATTGTCAACGCATGTATTATCAGAAGGCACACATTCTGAAGAAGAGAATGAAGATGTTAAATAAGAATGTCGGAAAAAGGAAAGATTACATGTTTTAGGGTCTGTAATGTGAGAAAGTTTGAAAGTTGTAGAAGAATTACGTTTCTTATGATTAGGTTTCATAAAAAATTCTTCTAGAGGCTTAGAACGGGGAAACGTACCGAAAAAAGATTAAGCGTTTCCTCTTTGAATTGCAATACTTATTTGTTGTATAAAGAACAAAGTTGCTCTCGAATCATTAGTTTCTATTGATATTTTTTGCCGATTTCTTTAATGAATTTTAAAGCTTCATGACCGAAAACACCAGGAATAAAAATGTAAATGTTCTCCAAATTTTTGTATTTATTGATTTTAAAAGTTTCGCCTTGTAAAGCTGCAGCGCCTGCGGAAGTAGATGTGGATCGGACATGGGACGGAGCCAAAGTGTCAGTGCAAGTGAAATCCCATATAACTGGCTTGCCGCGTTGCCATGGAATGAGGGTCATACCATCTGGACGTTTACCGTCGTCGCGGCAAGTACCTAACGGTTCCAACGAACAGGGAATCTTTGCAGATGCCATGCCTCGTTTGATTAGGTCATTTACTGCAGAATGACGTGAAAAACGGCCGGCACTTAATTTGCAGCTTAGGCCGTGTCTACCATATTCATCAACATCAGCTCCGCAACGACAGCGATGTTTTACACAAATTTGACAACCTAAACGGAGACCAATAGAAATACGGAAACTTTCGTCATCTAAAAGCGTACCTAATGGGGCCGACGGTAAAGCGTTCAACCATGCTCCTGATTCCTTTGAAAATGCTGCATTCAAACGAGCCTTGTCTGGTAAATTGATAGCTTTCTGAAGCAGATTTTCTATTTCAATGTTCAAGAAAGGAATATCCCAGGATTTTTGAAAGGATTTATAATCATCGGGTACAACTTTGTTAGACTTTAATGACCAAATATTTTCTGCCTCCATTAATAAAGGGTCTTGTGGGTGGAAAAATATAGGCAGAATGTAATCAATGAAATTTTTTGAACTATTTAATGATGACAATAAAGAAGGAAGAGCTACTGAAACGATTGAGCGAATTCCTAAACCACCATATGAAACAGGTAGTGAAGCTTGTTTCCAAGAAAGGTCCTCTAATTTAATGTTAATTAATGACGAATGGCATTGTCAAAATTGATTAGGATATCATTGTGTAACCAGGTCGGACTACATCTTAAGATATATGTTAATTTTGGAATTAATAGGCAATTCTTGAGAAGGTAATAAGCAATATGTGTCGGTAACCAGGATAAACGAGATGACATTTTTTTGAAAAAGGTTATTTTTTCATTGAAAGCTGATAGAAATGATTCGTTTAATAAAGGAGCACCTAATAGAAATAAATTTTGTCTGTTGGTAATTGTTATGCCTGGTGCTACAGAATTAAATTTATCAATGGTTAGATTATTTGGTGATTCTAAGAAAAATAACTCGCATTTGCTGAAATTGAGTTCTTTGGAATTGTTTATTATATAGACAAGAGACTTGAACACGGAATTAGTATTACCACCTAAAGAACCATCATCAAGGTACCAAGCGTTGAATTCTGTGTCAATGTTGCTAATAAGTTTGTGTATCGATATGCAGAAAAGGAGAGGTGCCAAAGGGTCCCCTTGTTGGACGCCTCTTTCCGAATAAATTATGTTTTCGCCAAATAAAAGATATGAAGGGAATCGATAACATTGATTGATGGAAGGAAAAATTTCAGGTAGAATATCTGCTACAAGTTTTAATAAATGATCGCGATGAATTGTATTGAAAGCATTTTTAAAATATATTTTCAGAAAAACTTTATTATTAACGTCTGGATGATTAGAGACGTAACGTCTTGCTGCATGTGCAACTGCTTCACAACCACCTTTCGACCCGAAACCAAATTGTAATTGACGAAGTAAATATCCTAATTTGTCTCTGATGTTTGAACAAATTATTTTCGCTACTAAACGACGATAAACTGTACCAATAGCAATTGGTCTGATACCTCCTGCTTTTTTAGTTAAATCTAATAGTGACGCGCCGAATAAAATAGGACGAATATTGATGTTTACTGTGTCCTTTAAAATAAAATTACATAATTTACACAAAGATGATAAGAGATTTTTTCCTGAAGGGCCAGCACTGTAACTTATTAAATCTTGTAGATGTGAAGGTCTTAAAGAGTCTAAACCACCAGCAGAACTTGTTTTAAAAGAGTTTATTGCGCTACTCACAAATTCTTCTGTTATAAAAAAGGAATATGTTCCGAAATCAGAGAAGGGAACGTACTATTAAGTTTCTCTACAGGATGTTACGATTTTAAATCTGTTAAAGTGGCTGCACTGACATCAGCAAAACTGTCATCTGAAGCTAAGATTTTGATTGCGGATGTCAAGTCGCCGTCAGAAACTTTATTAATAACATTTTTAATTTTATTATTTTTTGATAAATTTTTGTTTTTCTGAACTGAGAAATTTCTATTTTGTTGATCAAAGAAATTCAATAAATGATGATCTATATTTTCAAGAGTTTTTAAATTATTCTTGATTATAGTAGAGAGAGATACTTTTTTATTAGAATTTTTAGAAGGAAGACTCAAAACATTATACGGAAAAAGCAAAAGATTTTCCCAGGTAGTAATAGAATTTTGTCTTACGCATTCTTCAATCAGATTAGATAGAGTTGAGGCACAAAGAGCCCTTGAAGCTTTTGGGACTCTTCTTATTACTGATCTTTGGCTCTTCAATTTTGCCAACTTTATATGAAAATTCGTATCTTTTATATCCTTGTTTTCATAACTTTCTACTGTAATCTAACTTAAATTTTGTCTACCATGCGTCTTGTTTTGATGTAATTTTAGGCCTCGCTTCTTAAAAAATTTACCGCAGATTTCGCACTTCACTGTGACAGGCGCTGACATAAGGCTTATATCGTATAGAATTTGGAGTTATGCAGTCCAAAAAATTCTACCGTCCGCTTCACGTTGATAAATGTACATCCATTATCTATTTCTGCTTATCTGCACATTTCTTTTAAATATATTATTTAGATTAGGTTCTGCTTTTAAATATGGACCATAAATATTCGGGATTGATATATTAGATTTTTGTGACATAATGTAAATTGTTTATTTTCTCAAAGTGTTTATAGTGTATGTTATATAGTTTATTTACGATAAAAAGACGATGACGTTGCAAAACAAAATATTGTGATGTTGCCAAGCTGTAGCTTTTTCCTTTACTTAATGAAAACTAGAATAGTCAATCTGATGTTAGATTGACAGTTCTTCTTTTTCATTATTCCGTGCCTCGTAGGGCGTAAGTCAAAAATATTTATTTGAAAATAAAAGGCTTGTATGATAGGCTTGATCAATTTAATATAAATATTTATTCATGAAAAACTATTGATAAGATACAAGAAACAGTAACCAATCATTCTATATTCGAATTAACATTTAATTATTTTACATAGAAGAGGGTTAAATGACGACCTGTAGGTCCTTATACCTTATTCTATGCTCTATAGCAGTGCTCCGCAACCGGTGTGCCGCGGCACACTGGTGTACCGTGAGCCGACTTGAGGTGTGCCGCTCTTTCAGACAATACGAATCAGATTCGTATTGTAGCGAGACCCGCGAAAAATAAAGCAATCTGACAACAGCGCCGATGGTAAACGTCTATCGGCGCGGCGGCTTGATTCTCGAAGGCGACTAAACTAGAAAGATCCGTGCCGTTCGAGGCGCGACTCGATGTTTTCCTGAACATCGCCGCTGCCTATATAAGCGCGCCTGTCGTCGCTCAGAGACTCAGAGAGAGTCGATTAGTCAAGTGAATCAGATAAATACACGGGCAAACAAATAAATCGTAGAGTGAAATAAATAGTGAATTGCTATATAAATAAATTCTTGTGCCTTATAAATAAGTGAATATAAATGAGTTATAATTAGTTAAGTGTTATTTTTAGAGTTCCTGTTTTCTTTTTTACGTTGTTGGCCATATTGTGTCTAAATAAATTAAATTAAACTGGACTAAGTTTTGTTGCAGTATCTACTTTTATAAATAACTATAGTGCTTCAAATATGGATAAATTTTTGCTGAAATCACGAGCAGATGACGAAGAACCTAGCACAAGCTCCAGCATAAGTGCTGCAAAAAGAGCAAAAAAGGTGCTGAAAAGGAAGTACAATCAAGACTACCTTCGATATGGTTTCACTTGGTGTGGCTACGAAGCGGCTCCAAAGCCTGAATGCGTCATTTGCGGTGAACAGTTGTCAAATGAAGCAATGGTACCCAGCAAACTAAACCGTCATTTGATCACAAATCATCCCAGTTGCGTCAAAAAAGACATTCAATTTTTCCAACGGCGCTTGGATCAAAATAAGAAACAAAAGCAGTTTATGAAATCGGCGGTTACGGTTTCTGAAAAGGCATTAGAAGCAAGCTACCTTGTTGCAAAATTAATTGCACAACAAAAAAAACCGCACACTATCGGTGAAACGCTTATTAAACCAGCATGCATGGAAATTGTTCGACTTATGCTTGGGCCAAACGAAGTTAAGGACGTGAGTAAAGTTTCTTTGTCGGCCGATACTGTTAAAAGACGTATCCAAGATATGTCAAGTGATATTTTGGGAACACTAATTAAAAAAATCATTTCGGCTGGAATTTTTGCGCTTCAAATCGACGAATCAACCGATATTAAAAATAAAGCACAACTGATGGCTATTGTACGTTTCGTTGACGAGGACTCTATTAAAGAACATTATTTATTTTGTAAGGAGGTTCCAGAGAGAACTACCGGTGAACAAATTTTCCAAGTAACTGATAATTTTTTTAAAATACATAATATTCAGTGGACCAATTGCGTTGCTATTTGTACAGATGGTGCTGCTGCAATGATGGGCAGTAAGAAAGGTTTTGTATCTTGTGTAAAACAAAAAAATCCGTCAGAACAAATTACACATTGCTGCATACATCGAGAAGCATTGATGGTCAAAAATTTGCCCGAACAGCTTTCGATCACAATGAATGAATGTATTAAGATCATAAACATAATTAAATCGAGAGCCTTAAATTCGCGAATCTTTGGAATACTCTGTGAAGAAATGGGAAGCGAACATGAATCCTTACTGTTTTATACAGAAGTTCGTTGGTTATCCCGGGGAAAAGTTTTAGCTCGACTGTTTGAACTTCGCTACGAAGTGCGTGAGTTTCTTTCAAGTCAAGATATGTACGATCTATGCCAGCACCTTCATGATGAATACTGGATAGCCAAACTTGCATACATGGCTGATATATTCGAACATCTGAATGAACTTAATAAAAAAATGCAAGGACGGAATGAAAATATATTGACGTGCTCCGATAAATTACAAGGGTTCAAAAAGAAACTTGAACTTTGGCAGGAACAGTTGCAAAAAGGATGTCTAGAAATGTATCACAGGACCAACCACAGTACGATCGAAAACAAGCAGTTGATTGTGGATTTGGCCCAACAACATTTAAGTATGCTTCAACAAAAATTTGAATACTATTTCCATTCTATCAACACGGAACAATACAATTTGATTCGAAATCCTTTCGCAACCAATGCAATAAGTTCCACGGAAGCACTGCCATTGCAAACTCGAGAGGAGTTCACAGAATTAAGTAATGATATGACCCTAAAACTTAAATTCGACGAAGTTCCGTTAGATGTTTTCTGGATTTCCATCAAGACAGAATATCCACGCATCTCCGACAAGGCCATCTTCACACTACTTCCGTTTTCCACAACATATTTATGTGAGCAAAGTTTTTCAACGCTTGTATTAATTAAAAATGATAAACGGTCATGCTTAAAAGATCTTGACCAAGAAATAAGAGTTGCGCTGTCTAAAATTGAGCCGAATATAAAACTTTTGTGTTCAACGAAGCAAGCGCAGGTATCACATTAATCAGTCATCATCATGTCAAATATTTATTACTATTGACGTGTCAACAGAAGTAAATTTAGTATACCTACCTGTCCTACCTAGTATTTAGTATAGTTCTCATGTATAAACCTATTTGTATTTTTCATTCTATCTGAATAATAAAAAAAAAATAAAAAAAAAATATGTATTATGTCCTGAGTGAAAATTTTGATGCCCCAAATCTGAAAGGGGCTTCTTCACATTTTAAAACAATAAAAAAAAACTAAGGTAGTTTTGACATCCATAAATAATTAGTATACATGGAGTGAACTGACCCCCGACCTAGCTACGCCACTGCTATAAATATATTTTAGATTTTGGTGTGCCACGAAATTCTAGGGAGCAGTTTGGTGTGCCTCAGATGAGGAAAGGTTGCGGATCACTGCTCTATAGAACCATCTTCAAGAGCACTGCAAGGGTCTATGCTAAAAGGAATCAATACAAGCTGTAATCGCCTTCATGCAAATTTAAATATTGTTTCTTTATACAATATCTATTATATTTATTATAATAAAAATCGAATGGAAAAGAAAAATATAGATACACAAAATAAAATTTTGTTACAAAGTATAAAAATAAAAAATCTCCCATTTTATCAGTATTATTTATGTAGAGATACTGTGGTCGTTGTTTTAATTTGTGTATTATAAAATAACTGTACCTAATTAATTTAATAATAGTTATTAGTGATTTTGAAAAGGCGGAAATAAACCAAATTGGATAAAAATATACAAAAAATAAAACACAAGATTTCCACTACTCCACTACAAAATCATCACAATCTTCATCGTCACTGTCAAAATTAATAATAAGTGGAGGCACATCCTGTCTATCAAATACTACTTCTCTATCCCACCCATCTTGTATAATTTTTTCAGTGTGCTCTGCTGTCTTTGACCCCAAATATCAGGAGTCAATTTTTCTAAAGACTTTTTCCATACACCTGTTGAAGTTCTCACATGATCTCTATAAAAAATTTTAACTATGCCCCAAATATGTTCAATTGGGTTGAACATACAGTGGTAAGGGGGAAGTCGAAGCACTTTGTGACCATATTTTTCAGATAATATGTCAGCTTCATATACTGTTGGTGGTTTATTCCTTGCATATATTTAAAAAAATAAGCTATCTAAGTATTACCATAATATATTGAAAAATGTTATAATTGGGTTTTGAGGAAAGTATTTTCAAAAGGAATATCATTTGTATCAACAAGTTCTGTATATCAGTCTTTTTGGTAGCTGTTGTTGGTACTTTATGGATCACTGTACTGTGATAACTTGCACTAAAAAATCTGGTATTCAAACCAATGCAAAAAATTTTCTCGGTTCATTTCACCGTGGTAATCACCATCTTGTTTTTTGGAAGAAAAAACCAGCTCCGCTCCAGGAATAAATCCAGAAGAGGAACCAGCATAACTATATACCTACAATAAGGAAATAACAAATTACTTCTAGGTTTCCTAGATGGACTGCATAGCTCAAAACAACTATTAATAATTATATAGATTTAAATAAAATAGTGTGACTAGTAAATATTTGAACAGGTCTTAAAATGGCAGGAATGTTAGTAAATCATAAATTAATTGCTAAATTTTATTATTCAATCACCTTGGACCACCAACTTTGGTATTTTTCCCCCTTCTACGATTAGAATCTTGCCAAGAACGTCCAACAGTACCGTCTTTAAATATCCAGGTCTCATCCAAAAACACAAATTGATATAAACCTTCCTGGCTGCCAGTGGACGTTTCCACCATCTTCAATTACATTAAGTTACGTTTCTTGCGATTTTCCCCAATGAATGTAACAAAAAAGTATTCGCGTTTTAATGTTAATTTGAAGTCGAACATTTTTGTGAAAACAATTTTTCTCTATCTTTTGAAATAAAGTGGTGGGGGGTATTTGAATGTTGTTTTAAATAAATGCGTGTAACTACGAAACGGCTTAATGGATTTGGATAAATTTGGCATCATTGGAAAGAGCATTTCTTGGTCTTTTAGTTGTCTTGTAATCATGACAGTTGTGACCTACATGGCCACCGATAGAGGGCGTTATTTGATATTAAAACCAACATATTGGATTTTCTCAAAAAATTTAAACCCAACTATATGACTTTTTTTAGACTAAAACTTAGACAAATGACCAACCAATAAGCCTGCGCAAACCGCATCTTAATATCTTTTTCCTAACTCAAATTATTAAAAAAATACTAAACCAGGAAAATTCGTATATCCCCATTTGAAAATGCACGGCTTTCGATAAGAAGGCGAGTAGTAGGCCATAGAAATAAAAGGCAAACTCCTATCTAAAATATTCACAAGACATGTGTCAGTTTATTTAGTGCTGTGATTTTAAGTCACACATTTTCGTATTTATAAGCAATTTTCCTTTTGAATATAGTTGTCGTCCTGAAAAGGACCGATTTTGAAAAAAGATTAATGCCTTCTGTGTTCAAATCGCCTTCCGTCATATTCCACACAGTCTTTCTTGAGTCGACAGAACCGAAGCCTCGATTTCTGCCCCTGATACTTGACGAATTGAGTTTCGAATTCTGTTTTCCATATCCATTCGTGTTGTGGGTGGAGTTTGAAAAACAATGTCTTTTAAGCGTCCCCACAAGTAAAAATCAAGACATGTCAAGTCGGGAGATCTTGCCGGCTAAGTAAATAGGCTTCCCCTTCCTATCCAGCGTTCTCTAAAAGTCCCGTTAATATGGTTTCGGACATTAATTGAATAATGTGCCGGACAACTATCCAATTGCAGAAACATAGTTCTCCTAGATGCGAGTGGCACATCTTCTAACAAAACCGGCAAGTCGTTTATCAAAAACTCTAAGAAGTGGTTACCAGTTAAATCTTGATAAAAAATAAGGTCCAATAATTTTGTCCCTAATGATACCGCTCCAGCGTGGCTGCACTTCTCTTAACCAATGCGGATTTTCAGCATACCAATAATGCATATTATGAAGGTTTACTCTACCATCACTAATAAAGATAGCCTCGTCGGTCCAGAGAATTTCCGTTAAGAAATTTCTGTTTTACTCAAGCGTGCCTAGCATCCATTGACAATAATTGAATCTATTATCGAAATATTGTTCATTTAGCGCCTGGTGCAAGACTATGTGGTAAGGAAATAATCTAAAAGTAAAAAACAACATATGCGTAAAAATAATATGATCAGAATAACACTGAATTGTGTATTTGAGAGTATGTGCTAAGATACTTGGAATAAGATAAAATTATTTACCTATAATCTTTCAAAATATTTCACAACAGTTGTTCGTCCTATTCCCAAGCCTACAGACAATGCTCTAGTTCCTACATGTCTATCAAATCCTGTGTAAGCCAAGACATTGATAATGTTTTCTTCGGTCCTTCCATTGCGACGCCTGCGACGTTTAGGACGACGAAAACTTCCAGTATCGCGTAATCGCTGTACCAAGCGCGAAAACATTCTCCTCCCGTAATGACGGCGATCTAGATACCGTGCCTCGTACTATCTTGCAGCTATAGCTGCATTTTGAAAACATTCTAAATAAATCGCAATTATGTCAAAGGCTTCATTATTTGTGAGAGGCATTTTGATTAAATAGTACTCAAGTTATACGCAATCAACAATATAGGATTACGTGTGACAAAAGTTTGACGTTACTTGGCAATATTTTTATTAAGCGATTGTCGTGTCCATGGCCTACTACTTGCCTTCTTATCGAAAGCAACCGATGCATTTTTAAAAAATGGGGGATATATGAATTTTCCTGGTTTAGTATTTTTTTATTGATTTGAGTTAGGAAAAAGATATTAAGATGCGGTTTACGCAGGCTTATTGATTGGTCATTTGTCTATTTTCTAGTCTGAAAAAAGTCATATAATCGCATTTAAATTTTTTGAGAAAAACCACTATTTTGGTTCTAATATCGAATAACGCCCTCTATCGGCGGCGGTATAGGTCACAACTGTCATAATTGCAAGAAACTTAAAAGCCCAAGAAATGCTCTTTTCAATGATGCCAAATTTATCTAAATCCATTAAGCCGTTTCGAAGTTACAGGCATTTATTTAAAACAACATTCAAATACCCCCCACCACTTTATTCCGAAAGATAGAGAGAAATTATTTTCACAAAAAATGCTAGACTTCTAGTTAACATTAAAACGCAAATACTTTTTTGTTACATTCATTGGAGAAAATCGCGAGAAACTTAACTTTATGTAATTCAAGATGGTGGAAACGCCCACTGGCGGCCATCTTGGAAACTTGAAAATAATTTCCAGCATTTTCCCTTGCCCACTTTACCTATAATTTTTTTTACCGTAACTTTCTACGATTATTTTCTGAGATACAGCCGTTTATCTCGCTTATTTGCCCACCAGGTACATGAAAATTTAATTTGGAAAAAGACATCTTAACCAAATAAGACGTAACTTAGCTGATTCGAAAAACTCTGATGATATAAATTTAAAACAAAATTTTGAGCTAAATAATAAGTTTCTAGTTTGTGAAAAAGATTTAATTGGTAAATATTTTGATCAGCAACAGGATACTTCGAAATTAAAGCAATCAGAGACTGTATCAGATAGGAATTTAGAAGTACCAGTTGTAAAAGACTCCAGTCTTAAGCATGGTAGTATAATAGGTAGGAGAGATTTGGAAATAAATGGTAGTTTTGACAGTCCTAAAACCAATGAACTCGTACCTAGAAAGGAACCAACTGCTATCGAATGTAAGCATTTTTGTATCAGGAGCAACGACAAAGATAGACTGATTGTGACGGTAGCCTTTCTCTCTCCTACTCATTGCGTTATATTTTGCTAAATCGTAGATAATTATTCACCTTTTTTTGGATCTAAACAGACTAAATCGGCTTTTTATTTAATTCTGGGTTGAAATAGAATCTAGAAAGTGTTACGTAGTGCGGTTTTGAAAGCGTTTAGTCTCGTGTGACGTTTTAAAAGCCGGTGTGAAAATTTATTTTGTTCTCTTAAAGGAGTTTTTGTGTTATACAAAGACAAATACTTCTAGTTTAAAGACATGGTCATTTCGTGTGTCGCGTATCGTTGTTTTAATGAGCAGGATGGACGGACAATTTTAAATATTTTTATAAAATGTCGTTTCCACCAGCATTCTTCACTCATGAATTTAAAAATACATGGGGGTGCTGCTACGGTTCGACAAAAAATGTCTTAACTTATATTTTGGTATTGTTAGTTTTAGTATAAGTTCACTTTATCATTAGGATTTATATTTTTCTTCTTTGTATTAACTGTTATTTTCATTAATATAATATTCTCTTTCTTTGGCATACCAAAGTATAGTTTTCTTTTCAAAATCTCCCTATCCTTGTTCTCTCCCTTTACCAATCAGTTTTCTTTTATTTTTAACCCTTTGGGGTAAAAACTTAACAACAATAATTATTTATTTAATCTAATTAATCACATAAAAAGCTTCCCGGTATCACAAAAAATGTAGGTAACTTGCATCGCCTGACTTTTTTCTCATGAAATTAGCTCAAGAATAGGCCCTTAACTTAACTTTAATGTACGCAATTAGGAAGCACCCTGGTATACACTCTGGAACGTTAAAAACGTTATGTTACCTAATATACTTTCTTAATTTTTAATGAATTATGCTGAAAAATCAATGGGCTCGTAATGCCTGTCATGCCATTTCTGATATCATGTTATTAATGTTTATAGTTAATGCTTTTTGGGGATTTCGATTGCTAAAATTAATCTTATCATGCAATATTTTAATCAATGCTGAAAGTGGTACTTTACTTGAATAATCAAAATAAAACTAAAAACAATTATAAAAATCGCAGAATCTCCGTAGTACGTCTTTTAACTCAATAAGATAGAAAGAGATAGATACCCGTCACAACGACGGGTTGCCTACATTTTCGATTTGCCTTAGTTTTGTCGATTTACGGCGCCGTTCCAGTTACGTTAGTATACAGTGCATTGTCTAAAACTGATACTTTCAAAACAACTGTCTCTTTAGATAATATGAAGGATAATGCAGATTTAAACATTAATAGTAGACTTAAGAAAGCTTTAAAACCAGTAGCACGTTTAAATTTATAAGGGGAGGCATTGTAGTATCTTAATATTCCTAGATTAAGACAGCTGTCAGTTAATGTAATATTTTACAGCACGCATTTAACGGGTAATTTTTGTAGTATATTTCGTAGTAAATAAAGTGGTTTTACGTTATCAAAATTAATAATTTACGACACTATATCAATAATAAAATAACATGTACTTATTTTTTAATTGAGAACAGATATTTGTCAAGAATAATCTAAACTTCTGTTATTTTGGCATCTGCACGTGACAGCTGTCAAGCCAGGGACGTTATCACTTATTATTTCTGCAATTAGGTCACGTGACCGAAAATTTTTTCGGATAATTTAAATTGTGTCTAAATCAAGGCAACTGATTGGCTTAAACAACAGGTAAAACATTTTCGTAAGAATCCAGAATTTTGGTAAAATTTAAAATGAAGTAAATCTTCACATAAATTTTGTCAGGTGTGGGGTTCGAACCCACGCTCCCTCTCGGGAACCAGAGCTTAAATCTGGCGCCTTAGACCGCTCGGCCAACCTGACTGCAACATTGTTCAACTAGTGGCCATATAATAATGTTGACGAAATTTTTAGAATTATTTTTCGTGTAGATAAAAAATTTCCAAAAAATAATGTTTCCAAATAATCTATTGCCAGAAACGAATTGTGTTTATTTTACTTATCATTTGAAATATAGAAACAACCAAAATGAGATACGATATTTTAATTATTATAGAATTGGAGGAAAATGATTTTTTTTAAATACATACTTTAATAATTAATATCATAAATTTAAATTAAAAAACAAATTTGACATTGATGATTGGAAACAATAACTGAAAGGTATTTTTAATGCGATAAATTAACTCCAATGTTAAAATGTCATATACCTGGAAATGTTATTGTCACTTTGCCATCGATAAAAAAGGTGCATCCTTTTTTATCGCGATAAAAACTTCTCTTCCTCAATATCTAGTAAGCGGACGTCACTTTTACACAATGACAATGAGTCGCAATTATTGTTGTTGTTCATCCATATATTCTGTCGTTAATTTATCTTGCCAAAAAACACTCGAGCTTTTCTTTTATTAGATAAATTCCTCTTTGACTCAAAGTTTTGCCAATCACTAAATTTGCTCGAAAAACTGACATTAGATAAAATCGCTCCACCTTCGGTGTCGCGATTTTATCATGTCAGTTTTTCTCGTAAAATTAGTGATTGGCAAAACTGTTTCGTTGCAAAGAGAAATTTATCCGATAAAAAAAAAGATCTTGTGTTTTTACTGTTGATAAAAAGTTTGTCAGGTGTGGGGTTCGAACCCACGCTCCCTCTCGGGAACCAGAGCTTAAATCTGGCGCCTTAGACCGCTCGGCCAACCTGACCTTATGAAATTTAATCTCAAGAAATTTCAAGTGTTGCTGACGATATGCAACCCATTATACCTATTTCTAAAAAATATAATTAAATACAATTTTTTTTTAATCGAAAAAATAATTTATTAATTCTCATAGGTACAGTAATTTCCACGATTATATCAAAATTATCACTGCTTTTCAACCATATAGTCTAAAGTTCTTTGCATAAGTACGCCTAGTCGTTATTCCTAAAATTTGCCTCTTAAGCAAAAAAAAATGAGTTGTATTTATGTTTTTGTTCAAGATTGTATTAATATTTGAGTAAAAATTTCGGATATAGCGATTTAGCGAACTGCAATAATCCGCTGAAACTGGCTACACTAAGGTAAGAACTTTTTTATTTGTACTTTATAATTTGATGATGGTTTGTTTTTTATTTGAGAATAGAACATGTGGACATACATATAACAACTAGCTTTTTAAGAAATGTATTCTTTGCACCCTAAAAGAATTTCAACCACCAATTTGTAAAGGAAAAATTCTAAAAACATAATGGCCCGGTTGTACAAACGCCTGTTGATCTCAAGATCTACTGAACCTGCAGTCACTGGTGAACTTCGTTCAAGGAAACGTCTGTTGTTCTATACTGATTTTGACATGGTTCAGCTGAACGACGTTCACTAATATTATTATAAGTTTAAAAATTGGCAACAGTGCAAATTCTAAAAGCTCCATGAAATTAATAGAAGAAGCATAGAAAAATAAGAAGAAGTTTGAAATTTTGGCATTGTTTTGGTCAACCTAACCCTACTTTATCTTAGATTTCCTATATTTTCGGTTTATTTCTGCTTTATTTTTAATTATATTCGTTACCGTTTATTTGTGAAAATGGAGAGCTCGCCAGTAGTTAATAAAAAGTTTGCAAGGTCCATGAACTTTTCTGTTAAAGAAGAAGGTATTTTGTTATCTTTAGTTAAAAAATACAAAGATACTATTGAATGCAAGAAGAGCGATACCAACACAAACAAAATCAAATTTAACGCGTGGCTACAACTTTCCAAAGAATTTAATGCCATTTGCGGGGAAAACTTTCGGGATGTTAAGATTTTAAAAAATAAATATGAAAATATTAAGAAGAGAACAAAACAAAAGTTTGCTGATCAAAAAAAGTACAAATTAAATCAAAAATTTTAATAACTTTTATGGTGTTTCACAATTATTACCCAATATTTTAGGGACTAATTGTATATTTAAGAATAACGGTAGTTTTCTATATAAAACACACTGTATGTTATTGTATTATAATGGGTACACTTTTAAAAATATACAATTTTTAAGAAACATTGTTTTATTGTGGAAAAATGCTGCAGTGTCACAAATAAACTGAAGTAGTGTTAATTAAACTATTTTTCATTAAGTATTCACAGTAAATTGTTAAAATATTGATTTAATAGAGTATAACGAACGTGATTATTAATTCCGTTATTATCTTCAATTATTTCATTGTCAATTTGATTTGCTGCTAATATAGCAGCTTCTATTTCATCATTACTTGGCAGATCATCATCACCTGACTGTAGTGCTATGTTGTGCAGTACTGCACAAGCAACAATTACGGCTTCTACTCTTTCAAGTTTTAAGCGAATTCCCAGTGCAAGTATTGGAAAACGCCTTTTCCAAATTCCAAATAATCTTTCAATTGGATTGCGTGTCCTTATCTGCGCCTCGTTAAATAAATGTTCTGCTGGTGTTTGAGGATTCAAAAGTGGGGTAATTAAATAGGGCTTAATAGCATAGCCACTATCACCAACAAGTAAGTTGCCTGCATACCTGTTATTTTCGAAATCAAATCTAATTCTAGAGTTTCTGAAAATATTCGAGTCGTGTGAAGATCCAGGCCATCTGCACACTATACTTTGAATTCTACATTTTGCATCACCAACAACCTGCACATTTAATGAAAAAAAGCCCTTTCTATTACGGTATATCTCTGCATCTTGTCCTCCTGGGCTTTGTAATTTAATATGTGAGCAATCTATGGCTCCTATACACTTGGGAAATCTGGCAATGTTATAAAATTCCTGTCGTGTCGTATTTATTTCTACCTGTGTCCTGGGCATTTTTATATAATGCCTGTTCAAACCAGCTAGACACCTAGACACTTTGTGCACAGTTCTACTGGCTGTTGATTTATCAACACCAGAGAAGTCACCCACTACTTGCAAAAATGAGCCTGTGGCAAAAAATCGCAGAGTCAGAAGTACCATATCTTCAGCAGAGAGAGCGTGGCTTCTAAAAAAAACATAACAAATCTTGCTGTCTTCAATAATGATAAAATACTCACCTGCTACTCTGAGGCTCAATGTTTTCTCTGACATTCTCAATAACAACCCGAGCAACTTGTTTGGAAAGGCGAAACCGTGATTTAAATTCATCTTCTGACCACTTTGTAAAATGAGTTGGTCGTTCTCGGTAAACTTTTGGGATTCGCTTAATATTTTCCATCACATCAATGAATTCTAAAAAGTCTTCATCATCGCTAATTAAATCCATAACTTCAATAACTTCCATTTTACAAATTTTAAAATAATCTGACAATAAGTGACAGATCTTAACCTCAAAACAATCGTTGAACCCTTGTTGAACGCGCCAAACTGGACGTTCAGTTGACCTGAATCATGAACGACGGTTCAACACAAAACGAGTTCTGTACAACTCAATTTTACAGTAGAACTTCGGTTCAGGCTGAACTTCAATTGAACTGGCTTCGTACAACCGGCCCAATATTTCATGTTGAAATATTGAATAATACGATGACGACGTGGGGGACAACAACCCCCGATAGAACCCTCGGAAGGTTCGGTACGCTGAAACAGATAGCGGAGAATAGCGAACAAAAAGGATCGGAAGATTTTAGTTATGATTAGACTTTCAGACATAGCAGTGGTTATAATAATATTTTTTAATAGGTATATGCTGTTATTTTCGAACTTCGTGTTTTATTTTTGATTTAATAAATTGCAATAAGTAATTATCATTTACAGTTCTGGAGTGAGGTAACTATCGTGCCGAGTAATTAATTTTTGTGAGAGATAGTGACTTTAAAGATTTTATTAGTGTATATATAAGTGCATAATTTAGTGTATAGTTGGTTATTGGCTTAATTTTACCAAAAATGGGAAAGCGTTCGCGTCGTCGAAGGAGCAGCTCGTCTTCTAGTAGATCCAGCTCGAGCTACAGCGAACAAGATCGGAGTCGAAATAAATTTAAAAACTACCGCAAGGGCAATGTTCAATCTTTCACTCCGAGCCCAAGTCCACCTTCTGAAAAGTCAAACAAAATAAGAAAACTTGAGAGGAAAATTGAAAAGCTGTCTAAGCAACATTCTTTACTACATAAAAGCAAAAATGAAGTAAAGTTAATGGTGAAAAGCGACTGCATTCCAGAGCTTTCCCCAGAAAATAAGTCCTTGATAGCGAGATTATGGCTCGAGATAATTGACCAGTTGAAATAAATGAATAATTGGGGAATTATGTGACCTCCCTATACCACATGCAGTCTCGGTTAGCAGGAATGGCCAAAAGCTGGTACCATTCTCTGTCAAACTACAATTATACCTGGAGAGAACGGAAAGCGCTAATAAGAAAACATTTCCCGAAAATATTGACTTTGCTACGGCGTTAAGAAAAGTGTTAGACCGGAACAGACAGCATAATGAATCAATATCTACATACTATTTTGAGAAAACTTCTTAGAGTACTGTGACATTACAGGCAAAATATTATATTGTGCAACAAGTGAGAAAAGTTCAACTTTCCTCACGATTTGCAACAAATTGAGTCGTTGTCTACAAAGAAAATTACCTTATTGGCTAAAAAAATACTGTTATACAGCTTTATCATATTGGTCATGTAGTTGTTTATAGTGACAGTGATTTTGGAGATGTTTATGTTTAGATTACAGATTTGTTCTAGATAAATATCAAGTGATACATAGCGTTACAAAGTGCAATGTAGGGGTTTTGCCAATTATGACTGTTTCAGAAAATAATATAGAAATTTCAAAAAGCTGTGTTGTGGCCAGGGTATTTTCATGTATTCAGCAGGAAAATTACCTGGAAGAAATTCCATAGACGACATAGAAGACAAAAGGAAATTGCTTACTTTATTGAACCAGTTTCGTGGTCGCTTTGCTTCAAAAACCAGCGAGCTAGGAAACCGTAGTACATCCGCAATCACGTACAGGCCATACCGCTTATCTTATTCTCAACGTGGTACTATAAGAGGCATAGTTGACGATTTGCTAGAGAATAATATTATTCGTGAGTCACAGTCACCATACGCTAGTCCTATACTCTTGGTTAAAAAAGAGAACGGCGAAGAATGAATGTGCGTTGACTATAGGGCACTAAACGTTAAAACTGTGAAAGATAGATACCAATTGCCACGCATTGACGATCTTTTGGACAGGTTTAAAGAAAGTCAATATTATACAAACTTGGATTCTGCTAAATCTGATGATAAGGATCGGTGGGATGATTCCAATGAATCAGTTCGGGGGAGACTTAAGACAACCGTCAACCGTTAGTGCTTTCACGGGAAAAAGTCCCTAGGAAATTTTAATGGACTATAGGCCCAGGGGGTTAACGATGCCTTTCTTGCGCACGAAGTATGTGAACAGGAACGTCTAATCTAGATGCTCAAAAGATTAAAACTCAACAAAAGGTTTAAAAGTTGCATGATTTGAGACATGCTAAACTGAAAAAGATTGACATTGGCCAGCAAATTCTTGTGCACCGAACAAAGTGTTCGAATGATGGCAAAAGTCGTAAACTTGAGCCGAAGTATCATGGCCCCTTTATGATTACAAAAATTCTTGATAATGATTGGTATGTCGTAGAAGATTTACCTGGCGCTATCAAAAACATTGAAACCATATGTGGTCGCATTGGACCCGGATGACTCTTCAGAAAAGTCTGATGACGATAAGTTGTAAGAGGCAACTAGAAAGTCTAGTTAATAATCAGAAAGTCTGATAAAATGCGATTAGAAGGTGTAATCAACAATCAGAAAGTCTGATAAAATTTGACTGGAAAGTCTAATCAACAATCAGAAAATCTGATAAAATGTGATTAGAAAATCTAGTCAATAATCAGAAAGTCTGATAAAATTTGTTTAGACAGTCTAATCAACAATCAGAAAGTCTGATAAAATTTGATTACAAGGTCTAATCAACAATCAGAAAGTCTGATAAAATGTGATTAGAAAGTCTAGTGAATAATCAGAACTCTGATAAAATTCGATTAGAGACTCTAATCAACAATCAGAAAGTCTAGTAAAATGTGATTAGAAAGTCTAGTCAATATTCAGAAAGTCTGATAAAATTTGATTGGAAAGTGTAATCAACAATCAGAAAGACTGAAAGAATGTGATTAGATAGTCTAGTCAATAATCAGAAAGTCTGATAAAATTTGATTGGACAATCTAATCAATAATCAGAAAGTCTGATAAAATGTGACTAGAGAGTCTAGTCAAGAATCAGAAAGTCTGATAAAATTTGATTAGCGGGTCTAATCAACAATCAGAAAGTCTGATAAAATGTGAGTAGACAGTCTAGTCAATAATCAGAAAGTCTGATAAAGTTTGTTTAGACAGTCTAATCAACAATCAGAAAGTCTGTTAAAATTTGATTACAAGGTCTAATCAACAATCAGAAAGTCTGCTAAAATGTGATTAGAAAGTCTAGTGAATAATCAGAAACTCTGATAAAATTCGATTAGAGACTATAATCAACAATCAGAAAGTCTAGTAAAATGTGATTAGAAAGTCTAGTCAATAATCAGAAAGTCTGATAAAATTTGATTGGAAAGTCTAATCAACAATCAGAAAGTCTGAAAAAATGTGATTAGATAGTCTAGTCAATAATCAGAAAGTTTGATAAAATTTGATTAGACAATCTAATCAATAATCAGAAAGTTTTTTTTTTATTATATCACTTTTCTTAGCAATCAAAACAAACAGTTCTATAGGCTAATTTGTTGGCTCGGGAACAGTGTGTTCCTATTGGCGTGGTGAGGTCTTCTCCAGTGAGGCTACCCCTTTAATCATTTTTCAGATCGGCTGGCCAGTTTCTTTTGAGTCTTCTGTCAATTTGCGGTTCTATTAGGGGATGGAGTAAAGGGTTGCTGCGCGATTCTAGTCTTTTGTGGTGCTTATTACTTTGTTCTGTAATTACATCCTGTATAAATGGTATTCTTAGGTCTTCGTGGAGTGTAAGATTTGAAACGTACCAGGGTGCGTCAGTTATCATACGTAATATTTTAGACTGGCTTCTTTGGATTATGGTTACGTTTGACTTGCTCGAACATCCCCAGAGTTGTATACCGTACGTCCAGATTGGTTCGAAGACAGCTTTGTACACGAGGATTTTGTTCTCTAGGCTCAATTTCGATTTTCTGCCTATTAGCCAGTGTAGGTCTTTTATACTTAGGTCAATTTGTTTCCGCTTCTTGAGTATGTGTTCTTTCCAGTTGAGTTTTGAGTCGAGGTGCACTCCTAGATATTTGGTGCTAGGGGATTGTGTAAGTTGGATGTTATTAAGTGTCATTGGAGGGCATTGTTCTTTTCTCAACGTGAAGGTCACTTGGACTGACTTTGTTTCATTCGTTTTGATCCGCCACTTATGTAACCAAGTTTGAATGTTATTTAGTTGTGCCTGAAGAATCGAAGACGCTGTAGCTGGGTTTTCATGGGCTGCAAGGACGGCGGTATCGTCTGCAAAAGTTCCAGTGAATGTTTCATTGTTGGTTTGTAGATCTGCTGTATGTAGTACATACAACAGCGGTCCAAGAACACTGCCCTGCGGTACCCCGGATTTAATCGGAAAATTATTGGAAAGACTTTAATTCATTCTCGTTCGAAATTCTCTGTCGCTTAGGTAGGATCTCAATAATTTCAGGTAGGTGATGGGAAGATATTTATTTATTTTGAATACCAGACCTGTGTGCCAAACCTTGTCAAAGGCTTGACTAATATCCAAGAAGGCAGCTGTACAATACTGCTTGTTTTCCATTGCTGTATTTATGTTATGAACTATTCTATGAACCCGCTGGACCGTGGAGTGCTCTTTCCGAAAACCAAATTGGTGGTGAGGAATCCATTCTTCTGTTTCCGGATCTGAATTGATTCTTTGTAGCAGCAGTCTTTCAAGTATTTTTGATACCATTGGTAGCAAGATTATTGGCCTGGATGAGGTTACTTCGTTTGGATTTTTGCCCTCTTTTGGGATTTAGATTATTTCAGCTGTTTTAAATAGCTTGGGCCAGTAGTTTAAGCGTAAGATGGCATTGAAGATAAGAGTAACGAGTATGATTCCTTTCTCTGGTGGTTCCTTTATCATCCTAGGAGTTATTTTGTCAAGTCCAGAGGCTTTTCGATTGTTTAAGTATTGGATTTCTTTTTGGACTTCATCTTTGGTTAGTGGTTTAATTGGTGGGATGTTTTCTGGAATGTTGGTTAGGTTGCTTTCAATTTCAATATCTGGTGCGTCACTGTAGGGTGTAAATACTTGAGCTAGATGCTCAGCAAATAGCGCCGTTTTTTCATCGTCATTTCTGGCCCACTGTAGATTAGTTCCCTGCTCTTTTCTAATTGGGGGTACCTGGGTTTTAGGTTTTTTGGAATTTTTTATTGGTTTCCATATTGAGTTGTCTTGCCGGTTTAGATTCGTTATATAATATGTACATGATCTTTCTTGTTCCTCTTTGAGTTTAGATTTTAATTGGTTACTTAGTCTATTCAGTGTGGTCTTGTCCGATGGGGCATGGCTACGATGCCATTTTGCTTTTGCCTTCCTTTTTTGGGCTATTAGCTTTTTAATTTCCGCTGGGATGTAGTGAACTTTATTACCTGTATTAGTTGCAGGGGTGGCATTTTGTGCGGCCTCTTTGAGCATATAGTTTAAAGATGTTAGTGTTCCATCTATTTCGTCTGATGTTTTGAGACTTACTTGGAGGCTGATATCCTCTTCTAGTTTGGCTCGGTATTTTTCCCAGTTAGTTCTACTGTTATGTAACCTTGGTGTTATCGTTTTGTAAACTATGAAACTACTGATTGTTGCTATAATCGGAGAGTGGT
Source organism: Galeruca laticollis (assembly GCA_963921935.1). Lineage (NCBI taxonomy): Eukaryota > Metazoa > Arthropoda > Insecta > Coleoptera > Chrysomelidae > Galeruca > Galeruca laticollis. The sequence continues at coordinate 222,687,611 of OY998178.1, read as the reverse complement.
CTGATGAGAGGTCATAGTTTGGCATGACGTCCATGTAAGCAGGTGTAATACCATTGGTAATAAATAGGTCCAGCAGGTCAGGTGTCTTATTTGGATCTGTTGGCCAATAAGTAGGGGTGCCAGTTGCCAGGGGGTGGTAGTTGTTTTCATGTATTAAGTTTACTAATTCTCTGCCTTTAGTAGTTGTGATACGAGATCCAAATAAGATATGTTTGCTGTTGAAGTCTCCCCCCGCAACGAATTTGTGGCCTAGAGTATCAAAGAAATTCCTGTAGTCTTCCTTCTTCAAGTTGTAACGAGGAGGACAGTAGGCTGCTGCAACTGTTATCTCATATGACCTCATACTAACTTTTATAACTGTGGCTTGTAAACTATTTTGGGCGTATTTTGGTAGTTCAACATGTTTTATGGTGTTTTTTATCAAGATGGCCGATCCAGCATGGGCTGTATCGTCTGGGTGGTTTGATGAATAAGTTGTGTATTGAGGTATCCTGAAGTGAGTTCGACTTGTGAAGTGGCTTTCACTTATTAATAGAATGTCTATTTCATTGTGATGAGGAAATAACTCTACCTCGTTTTTATGTTGTGGAAGCCCATTGGCATTCCACTCTGCGATTTTTATGAAACTATTGAATTTTGGATACCAGCGTTGATAGCATGTTTAGAACCATGCTGTTTTGTTGTAGTAGTTGTTGAAACATGTTTTTAAATTCCTCAAGAAATTTGTTCATTATGTCATTAATATTAAAATTTGTCTGTTGTTCACTATCATTTCTTACTACGTTGGCATAGCTATTCTGTGGATGTATAGGGTGGTGGTTTTGGGGCACTGGTTTCGTTGTATGCAGAATAGGTCTAGTTGTAGTGTTATTTGCATTTTTTTGTATATTCATACGATTGTTGTCATTGTTTGGTTTAAATAGACTATGGTAGAATGCATATCCCTTATAGTTGGCTGGGTGCGCACCATCACATAGAGCACATCTAGCAGGGGTATCTTTACTTTTTTTGCAGGCTGTCGTATTATGTGCTCCACCACATTTGACACATGCAAATGGTCTGTTGCAGTATGACCTTGAGTGTCCGTACTGCTGGCATCTCATGCATTGTGTAATACCCTTTGTTGTTTTGGGCGGTTCTATTTGAATAGCTCTGTTTTGTAGATTTGACAGCTTGTAGATATCTCTGTTGTTGTCTGCTGGTTCTAGATCGACGAAAAATATATTCAGCGGTTCTTTTGTTATTCGGCTCTTACAATTCATTACATTTCTCACCTTGTGTCCATTTTTGGTTAGTTCTGATTTTATTTCTTCTATGTCCGTAGTATGATGTAATTGTTTAATGACAATTCTATAGGCACGCTCTTCTTTAGGTTGGTAAGTATGGTGTATTACGTCGTTGTCCCTCATGTGTTTTATTACCTTCCTATATGTATCTGGTGTGTCACAGCATATCTTTACAGTATTGTCGGCTAGGGATTTTGTGGTGTATTGTGTGCTTTCTGCTATTGTGCCCAGTAGTTCTATCATCTCCCCGTAGTTAATTACTCCGTATACGTATATTGGAGGTGGTTTTGGTGTTTTATTTTCATTTTCGTTGATTTTTGTGGCGTCTACTATCTCTTCCTGTGTTAAGGGGCTAAACTTGTTATTTGTTACTGTCTCTTGTGGTCTATTTGTTGCACTAATTTTTCTTCTCTTTGTGTTTTTAACTACTTGCCAATTATTTTTGTTGGAGCTATTGTTTGCTCGTACTCGTCGTAACCTGCGAATTCTTCTTCACTAGTTGATGACATTCTACAGTAGTTTTGGCTATGTGATGCTTGCTGTGGAGGGGATGGTTGGCTGACAGTATACTGGGGTTGTTGAATATGTCCATGCAATATTGGTTGAGGGTGAGTTTGAATTTGATGATATTGCGGTATTTGTGTATTGAAAGGTGGGACACCTTGTACAGTACTTCCATTGTTTTGAGGCATCATTTGTTGGCTATAATTAAATCCCGGCCCATTAAAAGCTGGTAATGTGTTCATTTTTTTTTGTCTCTTTTATTTACTAATGAGTTGTCCAGTTTTTATCATTAGCTGATAAGAAATTAATTTTGTTTTGTGATTCACTTTTTTTTGTCGCACTATTGATAACCGGAGCGATACACGTCTTTATGCTACGAAATTCAAATGAATACTATAATCAGAAAGTCTGATAAAATGTGACTAGAGGGTCTAGTCAAGAATCAGAAAGTCTGATAAAATTTGATTAGCAGGTCTAATCAACAATCAGAAAGTCTGATAAAATGTGATTTAGAAAGTCTAGTCAATAATCAGAAAGTCTGATAAAATTTGTTTAGGCAGTCTAATCAACAATCAGAAAGTCTGATGAAATTTGATTACAAGGTCTAATCAACAATAAAATTTGATTAGAAAGTCTAGTGATTAATCAGAAACTCTGATAAAATTCGATTAGAAACTCTAATCAACAATCAGAAAGACTAATAAAATGTAATTAGAAAGTCTAGCCAATAAACAGAAAGTCTGATAAAATTTGATTAGAAAGTCTAATCAACAATCAGAAAATTTGATAAAATGTGATTAGAAAGTCTAATCAACAATCAGAATGTATGATAAAATGTGATTAGAAAGTCTAGTCTATAATCAGAAAGTCTGATGAAATTTGAGAAGAAAGTCTAATCAACAATCAGTAAGTTTGATAAAATGTAATTAGTCTAATGAATAATCAGAAAGTCTGATAAAATTTGCTTAGAGAGTCAAATCAACAATCAGAAAGTCTGATAAAATTTGATTGGAAAGTGTAATCAACAATCAGAAAGTCTGAAAAAATGTGATTAGATAGTCTAGTCAATAATCAGAAAGTCTGATAAAATTTGATTAGACAATCTAATCAATAATCAGAAAGTCTGATAAAATTCGATTAGAGACTCTAATCAACAATCAGAAAGTCTAGTAAAATGTGATTAGAAAGTCTAGTCAATAATCAGAAAGTCTGATAAAATTTGATTGGAAAGTCTAATCAACAATCAGAAAGTCTGAAAAAATGTGATTAGATAGTCTAGTCAATAATCAGAAAGTCTGATAGAATTTGATTAGATAATCTAATCAATAATCAGAAAGTCTGATAAAATGTGACTAGAAGGTCTAGTCAAGAATCAGAAAATCTGATAAAATTTGATTAGCAGGTCTATCAACAATCAGAAAGTCTGATAAAATGTGATTTAGAAAGTCTAGTCATTAATCAGTTAGTCTGATGAAATTTGATTACAAGGTCTAATCAACAATCAGAAAGTCTGATAAAATGTGATTAGAAAGTCTAGTGATTAATCAGAACTCTGATAAAATTCGATTAGAAACTCTAATCAACAATCAGAAAGACTAATAAAATGTGATTAGAAAGTCTAGTCAATAAACAGAAAGTCTGATAAAATTTGATTAGAAAGTCTAATCAACAATCAGAAAATTTGATAAAATGTGATTAGAAAGTCTAGTCAATAATCAGAAAGTTTGATAAAATATGATTAGAGAGTCTAATCAACAATCAGAATGTATGATAAAATGTAATTAGAAAGTCTAGTCTATAATCAGAAAGTCTGATAAAATTTGATTAGACAATCTAATCAATAATCAGAAAGTCTGATAAAATTCGATTAGAGACTCTAATCAACAATCAGAAAGTCTAGTAAAACGTTATTAGAAAGTCTAGTCAATAATCAGAAAGTCTGATAAAATTTGATTGGAAAGTCTAATCAACAATCAGAAAGTCTGAAAAAATGTGATTGAATAGTCTAGTCAATAAACAGAACGTCTGATAAAATTTGATTAGAACGTCTAGTCAATAATCAGAAAGTTTGATAAAATTTGATTGGACAGTCTAATCAACAATCAGAATGTATGATAAAATGTGATTAGAAAGTCTAGTCTATAATCAGAAAGTCTGATGAAATTTGAGAAGAAAGTCTAATCATCAATCAGAAAGACTAATAAAATGTAATTAGAAAGTCTAGTCAATAAACAGAAAGTCTGATAAAATTTGATTAGAGAGTCAAATCAACAATCAGAAAGTCTGATAAAATTTGATTAGAGAGTCAAATAAACAATCAGAAAGTCTGATAAAATGTAATTAAAAGTCTAATCAATAATCAGAAAGTCTGATAATATTTGAGTAGAAAATATAATCAACAATCAGAAAGTCTGATAAAATGTGATTAGATAGCCTAGTCAATAATTAGAAAGTCTGATAAAATTTGAGTAGAAAGTCTAATCAATAATCAGAATCTATGATAAAATGTGATTAAAAGTCTAGTCAATAATCAGAAAGCCTGATAAAATTTCAGAAGAAAGTCTAATCAACAATCAGTAAGTTTGATAAAATGTGATTAGATAGTCCAATGAATAATCAGAAAGACTTATAAAATTTGATTAGAGAGTCAAATCAACAATCAGAAAGTCTGATAACATGTGATTAGATAGACTAGTCAATAATCAGAAAGTCTGATAAAATTTTATTAGAGAGTCAAATAAACAATCAGAAAGTCTGATAAAATGTGATTGAAAGTCTAGTCAATAATCAGAAAATCTGATAAAATTTGAGTAGAAAATATAATCAACAATCAGAATGTCTGATAAAATGGGATTATAAAGTCTAGTCAATAATCAGAAAGTCTGATAAAATTCGAGTAGAAAATATAATCAACAATCAGAAAGTCTGATAAAATATGATTAGATAGCCTAGTCAATAATCAGAAAGTCTGATAAGATTCGAGTAGAAAGTGAACAATCAGAAAGTCTGATAGAATGTGATTAGATAGTCTAGTCAATAATCAGAAAGTCTGATAAAATGTGATTAGATAGCCTAGTCAATAATTAGAAAGTCTGATAAAATTTGATTAGAGAGTCAAATCAACAATCAGAAAGTCTGATAAAATGTGATTTGAAAGTCTAGTCAATAATCAGAAAGTCTGATAAAATTTGAGTAGAAAATATAATCAACAATCAGAATGTCGGATAAAATGGGATTAGAAAGTCTAGTCAATAATCAGAAAGTCTGATAAAATTTGAGTAGAAAGTCTAATCAACAATCAGAAAGTCTGATAAAATGTGATCAGATAGTCTAGTCAATAATCAGAAAGTCTGATAAAATTTGATTAGAGAGTCAAATCAACAATCAGAAAGTCTGATAAAATGTGATTTGAAAGTCTAGTCAATAATCAGAAAGTCTGATAAAATTTGAGTAGAAAATATAATCAACAATCAGAATGTCGGATAAAATGGGATTAGAAAGTCTAGTCAATAATCAGAAAGTCTGATAAAATTTGATTAGAGAGTCAAATCAACAATCAGAAAGTCTGATAAAATTTGATTAGAGAGTCAAATAAACAATCAGAAAGTCTGATAAAATGTAATTAAAAGTCTAATCAATAATCAGAAAGTCTGATAATATTTGAGTAGAAAATATAATCAACAATCAGAAAGTCTGATAAAATGTGATTAGATAGCCTAGTCAATAATTAGAAAGTCTGATAAAATTTGAGTAGAAAGTCTAATCAATAATCAGAATCTATGATAAAATGTGATTAAAAGTCTAGTCAATAATCAGAAAGCCTGATAAAATTTCAGAAGAAAGTCTAATCAACAATCAGTAAGTTTGATAAAATGTGATTAGATAGTCCAATGAATAATCAGAAAGACTTATAAAATTTGATTAGAGAGTCAAATCAACAATCAGAAAGTCTGATAACATGTGATTAGATAGACTAGTCAATAATCAGAAAGTCTGATAAAATTTTATTAGAGAGTCAAATAAACAATCAGAAAGTCTGATAAAATGTGATTGAAAGTCTAGTCAATAATCAGAAAATCTGATAAAATTTGAGTAGAAAATATAATCAACAATCAGAATGTCTGATAAAATGGGATTATAAAGTCTAGTCAATAATCAGAAAGTCTGATAAAATTCGAGTAGAAAATATAATCAACAATCAGAAAGTCTGATAAAATATGATTAGATTGCCTAGTCAATAATCAGAAAGTCTGATAAGATTCGAGTAGAAAGTGAACAATCAGAAAGTCTGATAGAATGTGATTAGATAGTCTAGTCAATAATCAGAAAGTCTGATAAAATGTGATTAGATAGCCTAGTCAATAATTAGAAAGTCTGATAAAATTTGATTAGAGAGTCAAATCAACAATCAGAAAGTCTGATAAAATGTGATTTGAAAGTCTAGTCAATAATCAGAAAGTCTGATAAAATTTGAGTAGAAAATATAATCAACAATCAGAATGTCGGATAAAATGGGATTAGAAAGTCTAGTCAATAATCAGAAAGTCTGATAAAATTTGAGTAGAAAGTCTAATCAACAATCAGAAAGTCTGATAAAATGTGATCAGATAGTCTAGTCAATAATCAGAAAGTCTGATAAAATTTGATTAGAGAGTCAAATCAACAATCAGAAAGTCTGATAAAATGTGATTTGAAAGTCTAGTCAATAATCAGAAAGTCTGATAAAATTTGAGTAGAAAATATAATCAACAATCAGAATGTCGGATAAAATGGGATTAGAAAGTCTAGTCAATAATCAGAAAGTCTGATAAAATTTGAGTAGAAAGTCTAATCAACAATCAGAAAGTCTTATAAAATGTGATTAGATAGCCTAGTCAATAATCAGAAAGTCTGATAAAATTTGATTAGAGATTCAAATCAACAATCAGAAAGTCTGATAAAATTTGATTGGAAAGTGTAATCAACAATCAGAAAGTCTGAAAAAATGTGATTAGATAGTCTAGTCAATAATCAGAAAGTCTGATAAAATTTGATTAGAGAGTCGAATAAACAATCAGAAAGTCTGATAAAATGTGATTGAAAGTCTAGTCAATAATCAGAAAGTCTGATAAAATTTGAGTAGAAAATATAATCAACAATCATAAAGTCTGATAAAATGTGATTAGATATCCTAGTCAATAATTAGAAAGTCTGATAAAATTTGAGTAGAGAGTTAAATCAACAATCAGAAAGTCCTGATAAAATGTGATTAAAATTCTAGTCAATAATCAGAAAATCTGATAAAATTTGAGTAGAAAATATAATCAACAATCAGAATGTCTGATAAAATGGGATTATAAAGTCTAGTCAATAATCAGAAAGTCTGATAAAATTCGAGTAGAAAATATAATCAACAATCAGAAAGTCTGATAAAATATGATTAGATAGCCTAGTCAATAATCAGAAAGTCTGATAAGATTCGAGTAGAAAGTGAACAATCAGAAAGTCTGATAGAATGTGATTAGATAGTCTAGTCAATAATCAGAAAGTCTGATAAAGTGTGATTAGATAGCCTAGTCAATAACTAAAAAGTCTGATAAAATTTCAGTAGAAAGTCTAATCAACAATCAGAATGTATGATAAAATGTGATTAAAAGTCTAGCCAATAATCAAAAGTCTGATAAAATTTGAGAAGAAAGTCTAATCAACAATCAGAAAGTCTGATAAAATGTGATCAGATAGTCTAGTCAATAATCAGAAAGTCTGATAAAATTTGATTAGAGAGTCAAATCAACAATCAGAAAGTCTGATAAAATGTGATTTGAAAGTCTAGTCAATAATCAGAAAATCTGATAAAATTTGAGTAGAAAATATAATCAACAATCAGAATGTCGGATAAAATGGGATTAGAAAGTCTAGTCAATAATCAGAAAGTCTGATAAAATTTGAGTAGAAAGTCTAATCAACAATCAGAAAGTCTGATAAAATGTGATCAGATAGCCTAGTCAATAATCAGAAAGTCTGATAAAATTTGATTAGAGATTCAAATCAACAATCAGAAAGTCTGGTAAAATAAAGTCTAGTCAATAATCGGAAAGTAGGGTTGGGCTTAATGCATAGCCTTGGAAGACCCCATTTTCAAGATGAAATGGTTCTCAGAATATAAAAGGGGCATTGAATGAATTTGAATGTAAAGTATCTAGGGAATTGTTGACTAGGGAGGTTTGAGGTGTGTTTATATTTCTGGATTTTTTTCGAAGGGTGTCTGCTTGGATATTGACAATGTCTTCGCTATTGGTGAGAAGTTAGTGGTCATTGATTATTGCTGGGATAGTACATTCTTCTACAGCAGTATTGCAGGACTCATTCCACTATTGGACGCTTTTTATGGAAGCATTTATCTCGTACTTTCCAATATATTTTTCTGCAGAAGTGATAATACATGTTACACAATGTTCAGTTCTTTCATCAATATTTTAGTCAATCTCGAGTGTGTCAGTTAATAATTCAGTGAATAACTTGAACTTGTTCTAATTTGCACATTTTGTTTTCCATTCCGTCAAGGTATTTTGTAGTTCAATAGTATTGTCCATGATCAGAGTTGAGAAGTGGTCACTATCATATAGGCTATCTAGTGCTCGCCAGTTCGTTAAGAATGCTGTTATGGGGTCGCTGAAACTGAAATCTATAGCCGAAAAAATTCCTGATACTATGATGAAGTGAGTGTTGCTGCCAGTATTTAGTAGGCATACATTGGTATTATTGTTCAATATGTTTTCTATTGTTTTGCCTCTATCGAAGCTGCGTTCTGAGAACCACATTACTTTGTGGGCATTGAAGTCGCCAATAAGAAAGAACGGCCTGGGTAATTGTGTATTGAGATCTGTAATATCGGATTATCGTAGGTCGCAATTTGGAGGTATGTAAATATTGCATACTTTAATCTTGTGTGTACACCAGACATTTACAGCAACGGCTTCAAGGTTGGTGATTATTGGCAGATTGGAAGAGAAAAGATCATTAGAAATAAATATCGAAGTTTTCCCACAGACTCTTGTGAATGTTGTTGTGATAAAGTGGTAGCCTTCGAAGTTTTTTAGATATGGCTTATGGGAATTTTTGAAGTTTGTCTCTTGGAGATACAGTATACCAGGCGTATATTCTCAGAAATTAGTTGTTGTATTCGTTCAATGCGAGGATAAAATCCGTCATAATTCCATTGGATTAAATTGATGTTAATTATTAAAATACAAAAAAAGGAAAGAAAAAGGAGATAATAATAATAATATAATATTTATTCAAGAAAATTTTAACAACTGAAATATACAGTACATATATGAATAAATATAATAATCACAGAAGCAGTGTATAAAGCTGCTCGTTTTGTGATGTAAAATACCATTTAAATATATTTACATTTCGTATTGTTCGATATTGTCTTAATATTAGAACTTGTGTGTGCGACATAATCGGGAATTTTTGAGAAAATTAATGTGTGCGATATATTCGGGATTTTTCAACAAAATTAAATTTTTCCCCATACGGCAATGGGAGTATAAAGTAAAATTTTCTAGTGTCGGGTTCGTTGAATTATTGTCTTTATTTACAATTTATTAGATCAGAAAATATTGATCTATCCGTTTCGATAATCCATTTCTTAATTTGCCTTTCATATTTACTATATTTGTTTATCGTTTTTAAATGTTTGGGTACCATTGCATAAATTCTCGGTGCTAAGGAATATGCATTTCTCTGTCCAATAGACTTCACACGCCTAGGCCGAATAACACCATCGTTGTGTCTGGTATTGTAACAGTGGCTATATGAAGTAAGTACATCTCTTTCTTTATAAAGAAATAATAGAATTTTTTGAAAGTAGAGCTGTCGAATATCTTTGACTTGTAACTCATTATACAATTTATCTGTTGAGAAGAGAATATTTTTACTGTATATAATTCTTAATACCCATTTTTGAACTACATGTACTCCGTTCAGATACTGGTCATACACCCCTCCCCATTCCAATATACCGTAGGACAAAATCGATTCCACCAAAGCAAAATATGCTGATTTTAAACTCTTGATATCTAGAAAATCTCGCAAAATTCTAAATTTTGGTATGTGACCTCTAATTTTATTTACGACTTCTTTACAGTGTAGGTCCCATCTTAAGTGTCTATCTATAAGAATGCCCAGATACTTCACGTTGTGTCCCTCGCATATAGCAATATCATTCCCTACATTTATTGGACCTAATTGTGGTAGTCCAGTTTTGTATGAACAAAACGGTAGGTATTTGGTTTTTTTATAATTTATTGTTAATTTATTATATTGTAACCATTTTTCTAAATTTTGAAAATAATTTTTTATTTTACATTTCAGATCCACCCATGAAGCAGATGTATATATAATTACAGTATCGTCTGCAAAACTGGTTATTGTACCCTGAAGATTTACAGAAAATATACTGTTAACGTATAGAAGAAACAGAACTGGTCCCAAAACAATACCTTGGGGGACACCGCATGTCACTTTTTGTCGCGTACTAAATGTTTCATCTATGGTGATCATTTGAACTCTATCGGAAAGGTAACTTTTTATTTAAGTTGTACGCATTGCCTCGTATTCCATATCTGTATAATTTTTCCATAAGAATTTTGTGACATACCGTATCAAAAGCTTTGGACAAGTCCAAGAAGACACTCACCACGGGGATATTTTGATCTATCGATTGGTAAATAAAAGACGTTAGATTGTAGATAGCATCTTCAGTAGATTTACCCTCACTAAACCCATATTGATGGTCTGAAAGGATATTGTATCTCTTTAAAAAGGAACATAACCTTGTTTTTATAATTTTCTCCATAATTTTGCTTACATTCGATATTAACGATACAGGTCTATAGTTTCCCATTTCACTCCTTTCTCCACTTTTATGTAGCGGTTTTATTATGGCATTTTTAAAAAATGTTTGGAAAATATCCAGTATTGAAACAATGGTTTATTATATAGTTTAATGGAGCTGCTATGTTAACATCAATTTTTTGCAATGTTTCGGAATGTATATTGTCTTCGCCCGGTGATTTTTTAGGTTTTAATTGTTTAATTGTATTTAAAGTTTCATCTTCAGTAGTGGGAGTAAGATATATGGAATTTTCAACATGTTCAAGGTTTTCTGTAAAGTTTGGAACTATTAGGATATTATTTGCAAGTTTTTCTCCTATTTCACTATAAAAAGTATTAAAAGCATTTGCAATTTCTTTCTTATTATCAATGTTTCTTTCATCCAACTTAATTAAATCTATTGGTTTCTTAGATTTTTCTCTACCACATATAGTAGTAATGCATTTCCACATAGATGTTGACGAATTTTGATTTTCATTAATATAATTCTGATAATATTCTTTTTTTGCGTTTTTTATTAATTTTGCAATACTATTTTTACTATTATTGTATTGTTTTTTCAATTCTGTATCTTTAGGATGTTTTAGAGACAACTTGTATAAATTATTGTTTTCCAATATTTGATTGGCTAGTGACTGTGTCATCCATTTTTGTTTAAATGTTTGTTTATTCTTTATTTTAACTTTGTTAGTACACTTCTCGATGTTACTTTTTAATATATTTATAAAATTATTTGCTTCCGTATCTATATTTTTTCTTTATATAACCTTTCCCATTTTTCTGAAGCTAAGTTGTTTCTAAGTGTTTTATAGTCGATGTAATATTTATAGTTATATTTGCTTGATTGAGTATTCTCCCGCTCTCGTTCAAACGTAAAGGCTATTGGACAATGGTCTGTTATGTTGTATTTGAATATGTATGATTTACAATTTGATGAATGGGGATCATTTATAAAAAAATGATCTAAACATGTTTGCGAGGGTAGTCTTGTATATTCATTTATATATGAAATGTATCCGAAGGCACTCATTATATTTTTATATTCATCTACGACTTCATTATTATTATTTAACAGATTTATATTTATATCTCCAGTTATTACCCGAGTGAGATTTCTTTTGCGATCGTTCAAAAATGTGATTAAATTTTGATTAAATATTTTTGGGTCACTATTTGGTGAACGGTAAATCGCGTTAATTTCAATTTTTTTATTTTTGTCACCGTTACAACTTTAATTTCACCTAGCCATTCTATTTTGGTGGTATAGTTAAGGCTACTTTTCACATAAACCAGTACACCATCATTTTTATTTAAACTGCCTTGGTTGTAAATGTTGTCATACCCCTGTATTTTAAATATTGTGTGATCATATAATTTCCTTGTTTCGGTCAGTATGATTAGGTCGAATTCGACAGACAAATTATACAATAATACGGTGAGATCATCAATATTTTTCGCAAGACTACGGATATTTGTATGAAATAATTTGAAATCGTTTTGATTTAATTGATTTTTGAACATATTCGCACTATATATTTTATTTGAGTTTACCGGTTGGTTATCGTAGTCCCGAATATAAGCATTCATTTCTACAATAAAACTTAATTACACAAAAAAAAACTAAAACAACTTGTTGTTAAAAGAAGACTAAACATTAAAACAAGTATATTTTTTGAATTAGTTGAGGAGCCAAGCTTTAAAATGCGAACAGTATAATCTAGAATGAAAAAAATTAAAATTTTGTATAACTGGTTTTAATTTTATCTGAAGACTTTTTCGAGTTGATAAACTTAGTTGATGATGGTTTGGTTCCTTGATTGACTCTTTTATTGTTTGGAGTGTCAGTGGTAGAGGGCGCGTTAGATTTTTCTGAATTTTCCTGGCCAGTATTTTTTGTTTGTTCTTGACTATATATCTGTGTAGGAGTAGCCGGGACACTATTTGACTGATATTTTTCTTCTTGAATATATCGAAGGTCTTCTATAGTGTATACTTGATCTCCTACGAATAATTTGTTTCCCTTTATATAACTCGTTTCGCTCTGATTCTTTCGTGCTTCGAATAATTTAGCTCTTAGAATTTTTATTTCTTCATGCTGTCATATAGTAAGGTCCCGCGATATTCTAATATTTGAAGATTTTAGTCTATTGCAGTTCCTTAATATATAATTCTTCGTTAATTCGGAAATAAATTCTATTTTTTAGGGAGCGGTATCTGAGCGGCCTAGTGTGTATAAATTAGATATATCTTTTTCTAATATTTCAATATTTAGTAGACGTTTAATTTCGTCGCAAAAATATTTAACGCTTATCTCCAAATTAGGTTTGGTCAATCCAAATATTATTAAATTCTTTTTTTTTGCTCTTTCTTTCAAGGATTTCAAGCTTGTCGCTTAATTCTTGCTTCTTTGTTTCAAGTGTTTTTATTCTTTTTTTTAAGTCTTCTGTTGTTAATGCAATGCGTGCTTCTACTGCTTCAATTGAATTTTTTAATTCCGCTTTTGTATTAGCAAGTTCCGTGAGGACTTCTGCTTTAAAATCAGATAAGCTCATTAGTATCTGTTGAATTTTCTCCTCTAAAGCCATTTTGTGTATGTGTCATTTAATTATTTTCAATTTAATCGATAGCCCCTGGGCTATCAAAATACCATTTAACTGGATTCAACTTATCAAAGTTACTTTTGATTTCAATAACTATTTCAGGATTAGATGTAATAAAAATAATGTTTGTATAACAAACTTACTAGTGTTGCTTATCTTTCTTGATCTATTGTCAAAACTTTATGTTTATAGGACTACAAACGAAACACGTCCACACTCGAACAACGATACTATTAAGATTTCTGTGATAATTGGATCAGGATCTTCATTATCACTTTGCCCTGCGTATGATTGTTTTGTTGCGCTGGATATGCTCTCTGTGTCGATTTTTTCAAGTGCTCTTTTTCCTATGGCGAGAAATTTTCTTTTTCATTGATCGATCTTTTTGACGCGGATAGATATCTTGCATACTAAATAGTAGGCCTTTAACATCGAACGTAAATTTAGCATCTGCATGGGGGTTAGAATTATTGTACGCATTTTCGATGAAAGCGATTAAATTTTTCACAGACAGTTTTAAGGATTTTGTTTAAGGTAGGTATATTTAATGATGGTCAATGTTTCCTGATTTAGATATAATTTGAGTTCGGATTTGAGATTTGTTTTTTTAGCTTTTCCTTACAGATCTACTGGGTTTGATGACATCGGTGGTATTATACGAGGTGTCATAATAAAATATTCGCTTAAAATATCTCCAGAACCGTCATTATCAGTGGGTGTTGTATCTGGATGAACTCTCTTCAGCGTTGTTTGAAGTGCCGGCAGTTTATTTTCTAGTTCACTGAGTACTTTGGAGTTTGTGTCTTGATTTTCGTTATCAGTAATGATTTGGGAAGAGCGGGTTTGTACATTTGATTGCAATATGACCTGTTTCTTTGCATATGAAGCATTCCATTCGGTCAGTGGAAAGAAATATTCGGTTATCATTGTTGTCGAAGGGGATTGTTGTAGATGTTTGCAGTTAAAAATTGTCAGATGGTGGGCAAACATAAACTTGTCTTCTGAAGCTGATATTAGACATTTATTTTCATTTGGTCCGTAAAACGAGTCTTCGGATCTTGAAGGTGTTGTTTTCTATGGATATAAAAGGGTGGAAGTTGAAAATAAGATCAACTGATTCAGTTTTGGAAAGGTATATGCATATTTTGATTAGATATTTGGGAAGTAAATACGATGTTCTTAGCACCGATGACGTCACATGGCTTTAACGTAGTCAAACAATTTCAAGTTTTCTTCTTCATGAAAGACAGCTGCTTGATCTTTTTTGGGAAATGCAGGTTTGGGAACCGATATAGTGACTGATGAATACGAAGTGCTAGGTGAAGGATTTTGATTGCGACTGTTTCCTTGAGACATTATATTTTAGGATCCGCTGTGAGTGTTATCTTGATTGCTGCTGCTCTTGTAGTCAAAAGTGGCACCCTGTATATTATTATTACTTGCCATTAATTATAATTACCAATAAAACCTTTAACGGACTCGCTGAAGGGTTTTATTCACTCCCACATGACCTCCAGATGGACTGTCGTGTAATTTCCTCAGTACCTCAGCTACTCTCGTTCTTGTGATAACTTATTATGGTTTAGTATTTTTCATGGAAATTGGGCTTTTCAGTAACTCCTTTGTTTTTGTTGCCTTGGGTTTGTCATCGTGCAGTGACTAAAATATAATAAAATACTTAGAAATCACTATTGAATATCCTTGAATACAAATTGCCCTTGTCTTGATTTTCCTTGGGAAAACTGGTGAAAATGAAGTGGAAATGCATACTCTGTGCACTGTTATAATTGTTGGATTTATATGAAAGAAATAAACTATATAGTCAGTGGAAATGCATTCTCTGGGCACCGTTTCAATTATTGGATATATGTTAAAGAAATAAACTAGTTAGTGTAGATTATTGGATGAAATATAGTTGTCTTACCTGGATGCATATTAGTTCTCGCCATTTTCATAAGAAAATCCTGGTTTTCTCCTAACAATCTTGATATTCTGGTGATTTTCTATTTTTAGGGCTTTGTTTTGGTTAAATCGTAGAACTGTCATTTGAGATATTTACCATAACTAAAGGCTGTTTGATTTTTCGAATACAAACTAGCAGCCTTCTCTTCTTGGAACCATAATCGTTTTACAGGATTGTTTTCAACAGGTCTTCTTTCAGTACAAAAGGTGTACCACTCAGCCCAATATGCATTGACTGTCGAAGGAAATCTTGCCAGGTAGTACGCGGATTTTCTTCCTTCAATTGCCGGATCATTTTAAGAAGAAGATCATTCTCCTGATCTTCTCTGATCCTGGTGGGTGACCATTCTTCGTTGGCTACTGTAGTTCTTGAAACTGCAGCTTCCTTAGACTCCCCCTTGTTGTAGTGGGACCGTCCGGTCGTCTAGATAGGGAGTCAGCCTTTCGGTAACTCACACCAGCTCAGTGTTTGGTCGTGTCTAGTTTTCCCTGTGACTGGGGTTCTTAGTTAGCAGGAGTTCTGGGGCGCTTACACGATCTGCGTACATGCCCTGGTCGCTACAATTCCAGCATCTGATCTTCTTCGGCTTCTTGTCTACCATATTTTTTATCAAATTGACGATCTCGTCAAGTCTGTCTTTATTTATTATTCGTTCTAGCGGCTACTTCAAACTGTTTTTTATAATTGGTCCATGAACGTTGGGGCATTGACTTGGGCACAATGTCAATATGTTCGATTTTCTTTTCTTTTGCTTGTCTTGTGCTCTTAAATTTGCCATATTTCTCTCTAACTCTTTGATTTTCTCATCTATCGTTGTCGTCTTTTTCTTAATATCCAATTTTATGGCTGGTTCAGACGCAGCCAGCCAGTTAGTCAAGTGGTCCAGTAATTTAGTGATTTGACCCATACGAACACATTTGTTTTATTCGAGCTCACTGGCAGTGGAGTACACGATCGGGTTTATTAAATATAACTATATTCTATTTTATAAGTCGTGTAGCAGCTTCCACCACACACAAAAGTCGATTAGCGCGATAACTAGACACGTCTGGGCAGGTCGGACAATTAGTGTAGTCGCTTCGAGTTTTCAAAGATCACTGAAGATTTTGTTTGTAGCGTTTATTTTAATTAACAAAATTCAATATGGCAAAGTGGGGAGAAGATATTACTTTAAAATTCGTTAAATAATATATTAAACATGAATACCTGTGGGATGTTCGAAACAAGTTGTGCAAAAATAAACAAAAACGGCAAAAAGGATACTTGAAACCACAAGAAGTGATGGTAATAGAAGGTTTTGTCAAAAAGAAATTGCTCAAAAGATTAAAAATATTATATCGACAAATTCTCAAAAGAAAAAAAATAAACGAATCAAAAATCAGGCGCCCGCTTTTCCGATGTGCATACACCGTCGTTGAACTGGTTTAAAATTTTAAATCGCGCTTTGATTTTAATCGCTTAAAGTACTAGCAAAACACAGATAATTATGGTGAGTTTCTTTATTTGGTAAATGGTAAATAAAGGTATTGAAGACATCACACACATTGACTTCAACAATTATTATTTATTTCTAGCTAATGTATCATTCTACCAAGAAAATAGTCTACAATTTTTTCTCGAAACTGCCTGGTAGCTGAAAAAGAATGGTTTCCAGGATTTCGCCTTAAGCTGTGAATTTCCCTTGCTTTGAATTTCTCGCCAACTACCACTAATAATGTTTCCGTTTTGGAAATATTCCACATCGACAGATCCAGGAGTCAAATATCCATTTCCTTCTCTCAATCTCAACCAGTTATGAAGAGCACAGCATACATGTACAATTTTATCTACTTTGTCAGGATCAAATGGTATTGATCTTCCAAATATTCAAAATTTATTTATTAACATACCAAAGCCATTCTCCACGATCCTACGAGCTCGTGATAATCTATAATTAAAAATTTTCTGTCCCATTTCTGAGTTATTTCCAGAGTAAGATTTCAGTAAGTACGGTTTCAAAGGAAATGCGTCATCTCCATCTAAAAATGGTACTGCTAGAAGAATACCATTTTCCAATTACTTATTACAGTTCCGAAAAACTCCACCAACGTATATTCTTCCATTGCAACCGACGTCAATAGATTTAAATCAGTAATTGTGATCTACAATGGCCATACGCACTGATCCTATGTAATTGTAATACAAACTTCCAGAATCGGCCGGTGCCTTTATAAGCTTACCATCAATTGCTCCAGCATGGAAAATTCCATCGCTCGCGAACTCCCTCTTTGATTTCTTTCTTTCGTCTATGGTGTCTAAAAAAATGCTAATTACAAATACATATAATTATGTAATAAGGTGTAAAATATTATATTTTAATATATAATAAAATATTTTATATTATTGTTTGGTTTTAGGATAACGTTGCTGACGGAACCGCTGCTGCTAGCGACAGTCGGTAAATGAAACGATTACGGAAGAACCATCTACACTCACAATAGTAGAAGAACAAAGAAATATTTGATTGGGCCAAAAACGGAGAGAGCAGAAAATTCAAATTATGGTCTCTGAATTAAAGGAACTAAATGAAAACTTAAACAAACCAGTACAAGAAAATGAGTTCAAAGTATTTGGTGGAAAGGTTGGGATGCTGCTGCAAAACATGCCTCTACAATTGGCCCAGAAGCACAGTAGCAGATACAAACCATTTTGTCCAGATTACGTCGGCACTACCAGCAAAAACAGCAACGATCAGTCAACATATTGATCGACTTCGTCAGCTTGTTCTAATGTTTCCAATTATTTAAGGCCTATTTCTTCGGCAGTCAGGTCTACGAATCCTCTTTATGACGAATATAATGAACCACAAATCGAAGTGGTCAGGCCCCAAAATGATAACCAGCAAACGTTTTACACTAGCAGTATTTTAGGCGTAGCAATAACGAATACATTTGAGATGAGGAAATTATACTTTTTTTATGCTAAATGTATATTTAAATAAATGAAGCGAAGTTTTTGTATAAAAGTGTATAATTTTCTTTTTTTATTGCAAAGCGCTTTCGACTTTCGTCATCATCAGTGCTTCCTGAAAGTAAACACTCAGTTGAGAGTACCGAAATTGAATTTAAAAAAGAGAGGTTATAAAATTAGGAAAATCAAGTGAGTACTTACAAGTCAGGTCACAAGAAGTTTCAAATATGTAAAAAACATTGTTTAAAATTACAAAATCATATTTTTCTATAAGAGAACTAACGAAAAACATGTTAGAACCCAGGCCTTGTGGTTATGTAAAAGCAAAGCTGACAAGACAGAATGTGTCAAGTCAAATGTCAAATATCAAAAGTCACAGTGAAATACCAGTACCAACTTGAAGAGTGGTCTAGTACCGATTGCAAAGGAAGTGTTACCAACTTTAATTTAATTATGTTTGATCCTCTGATGGAGGGGAAGGAAATCTCTGTCCAAGTTTACTTGCGTATTCAAACAGAGCTGATTTTTTGTAAGTTCTTTGGAGATCTCCAGTTCTTCGAACAGATCCAATCTAAGAAAATTTTTATTATCTATTTTGTGTAAAATTTTTGAATTTCTGTTGGGGCTAAAATTATGATTATGGAATTTGAGATGATTACCAAATATAGATTTATCTGGTCTCTTCAAATGTTCGTTAATACGAGTAAGAAGTGGTCTACAGGTTCTACCAATGTAGGAGGCGGAGCAATCAGCACAATCAAGCCTATACACACCGCTACTTTTCAATTTACTGATTTTGTCTTTAGAATTGACTAAACGGTTACTTAAATTGTTAAAAGTTTTAAAAGAAACTTTAGTACCAGGTACTGTGTCTTCAATGAATTTGGAAATGTCACTGCACATGTTTTGATCAAAAAATGGTAAGGAAAAATATTTCACAGAAGGTGAATTGACTACAGGAGAGGTGCTGAAGGCAAGTCTTCTGTCTGTTCTATGTTTAAATTTATTAATCAATTTAAGAATAATGTAAGGTTGATAGCCATTGTTGACAGCAATCTGTTTCAATATATTGACTTCGTTATTGTAATTTGAATGAGGAAGAGGAATTTTCAAAAGCCTGTTAACATAGCAGTTAAAGGAGGTCATTTTATGTTGCATCGGGTGATAAGAATTAAAAGGAATGACGTGATCCGTCTGAGTGGGTTTCCTGTAAATAGAAAAATCTAATTTGTTATTCAATTTAGTTATGGTTAGATCTAAAAAGTTTAATTTATTCTCTAATTCCACTTCAAGAGTAAAATTAATATTGGGGTGTAAATTGTTTAGGGATTCAAGAATGTCAAGAGCATCGTTGGAGTTACCTTCAATGAAAACCAGGCAATCATCGACGTAACAGTACCAACTTAAAATTTTATTAATTTTATTAACAATGTATGAATTTTCCAAATTTTCCATGAAAATGTCAGCTAAGAAAGGAGAGAGAGGGTTACCCATGGCTAAGCCTTCGGGTTGGTTATAAAATTTATCGTTAAAGACAAAAAAATCCTGAGAAATGCAAAATTCTAACAAAGCCAAATTGTCAGTTTTTGTAGAATCAGAAACTGAGTGTAGGGAAAGTAAATTAGACACTAAAGGTAGCGTTTCAGTTTTAGGTATAGACGTAAACAGGTTGCTGACATCAAAAGATATCATGAGTGTATTGCTGTCAGGTTGAAAATTTTTAATTTTATTAATTAAATCTAAAGTGTTACTTACCGAATTGGCCGGTTTGTAGTTGGTGATGTTTTTTATCAATTGCAAAATGAATGATGATAAGGTCGAGACTGGAGTGCTGTAAAAGCTTACCACTGGTCTGATTGGGACGCCCTCCCTATGTATCTTCGGTAGACCATATAATCTGGGAATTTGAGGATTGCTAGGAATTAAATTATATGGTTTGTTGAATTCACGAAAAATGGCCTCCTTTAACTGCTATGTTAACAGGCTTTTGAAAATTCCTCTTTCTCACTCAAATTACAATAACGAAGTCAATATATTAATACAGATTGCTGTCAACAATGGCTATCAACCTTACATTATTCTTAAATTGATTAATAAATTTAAACATAGAACAGACAGAAGACTTGCCTTTAGCACCTCTCCTGTAGTCAATTCACCTTCTGTGAAATATTTTTCCTTACCATTTTTTGATCAAAACATGTGTAGTGACATTTCCAAATTCATTGAAGACACAGTACCTGGTACTAAAGTTTCTTTTAAAACTTTTAACAATTTAAGTAACCATTTAGTCAATTCTAAAGACAAAATCAGTAAATTGAAAAGGAGCGGTGTGTATAGGCTTGATTGTGCTGATTGCTCCGCCTCCTACATTGGTAGAACCTGTAGACCACTTCTCATTCGTATTAACGAACATTTGAAGAGACCAGATAAATCTACGAGGGCAATTCAGAAACTAACCTCCGGTTGATTGAAAAAAATACACCAAGTTAAGTAAAAATATTTTAATATATACATCTTACAACTACATCTTTGCACTATTTTTCGACATAGTCTCCATAACGATTGAGGCACTTATCGTATCTCTTCACAAGCTTTGAAATTCCTTCTGCATAAAAATCACCCGCTTGTGCCTTGAGCCAGCCTGTGACCGCATCTTTGAGCTCTTCGTCGTCATCAAACCGCTGGGACCCGAGCCATTTCTTCATATGCATGAAGAGGTGATAATCGCTTGGCGCCAGATCTGGGCTGTAAGGTGGATGGTTGAAAACGTCCCACTTGAAGGACTCAAGAAGGGCTGTTGTTCTGCGAGCAGAGTGAGGACGGGCGTTATCGTGCAAAAAACGATACCGGAAGTCAGCATACCACGGCGTTTGTTCTGTATAGCCCGTCGTAATGTTTTTAGTGTTTCACAGTACACGTCTTGATTAATGGTCGTCCCACGTTCCATGAATTCAACCAACAACACCCCTTTGGCATCCCAAAGCACCGTTGCCATCAGTTTTCTGGCAGAAAATCTTGCCGGGCTTTTTTTGGTTTGGTAGGCGAATCTGAATGTGCCCACATCTTTGATTGTTCTTTTGTCTCAGGGTTCACGTACTTAATCCAGGTTTCGTCACCGGTCACGATTCTGTTTAACAATGGTTCTCCTTCGTCCTCATAACGTGACAGAAAGTCTAATGCAGAGGCCATTCTTTGACTTTTGTGGTGGTCGGTAAGAATTTTGGGCACCCATCGTGCACAGAACTTACGGTAACCCAATCTTGCTGTCACTATCTCGTACAAAAGAGTCTTAGAAATCTGTGGAAAATCAGTAGACAACTCCGCCATTGTGAAACGTCGATTTTCACGAACTTTTGCATCAACTGTCTGAACGAGTTCGTCAGTCACCAAGGATGCTCTACCACTCCTCTCTTCATCATGAACGTTTTCTCGTCCACTTTTAAATAAACGTACCCATTCACGGACAACTCCTTCACTCATAACTTTTGGTCCGTACACGGCACAAAGCTCACGATGAATAGCTGCTGCAGAGTATCCTTTGGCTGTAAAAAACCTTATAACAGCATGCACTTCACATTTGGCGGGATTTTCTATTGCAGCACACATTTCAAACTGCCACAAAAACTAAACTAGCGCAGGTACGATGTTCACTCGTCTACGGCTTGATGCCGACTGACCTGCTGAGCGTGTGAATGCACAGATGGCGCGCTACTCCCCCCACTACCCGCACTGTGACCAATCGGAGGTTAGTTTCTGAATTGCTCTCGTATATTTGATAATCATCTCAAATTCCATAATCATAATTTTAGCCCCAACAGAAATTCAAAAATTTTACACAAAATAGATAATAAAAATTTTCTTAGATTGGATCTGTTCGAAGAACTGGAGATCTCCAAAGAACTTACAAAAAATCAGCTCTGTTTGAATACGCAAGTAAACTTGGACAGAGATTTCCTTCCCCTCCATCAGAGGATCAAACATAATTAAATTAAAGTTGGTAACACTTCCTTTGCAATCGGTACTAGACCACTCTTCAAGTTGGTACTAGTATTTCACTGTGACTTTTGATATTTGACATTTGACTTGACACATTCTGTCTTGTCAGCTTTGCTTTTACATAACCACGAGGCCTGGGCTCTAACATGTTTTTCGTTAGTTCTCTTATAGAATAATATGATTTTGTAATTTTAAACAATGTTTTTTACATATTTGAAACTTCTTGTGACCTGACTTGTAAGTACTCACTTGATTTTCCTAATTTTATAACCTCTCTTTTTTAAATTCAATTTCGGTACTCTCAACTGACTGTTTACTTTCAGGAAGCAATGATGATGACGAAAGTCGAAAGCGCTTTGCAATAAAAAAAGAAAATTATACACTTTTATACAAAAACTTCGCTTCATTTATTTAAACAAGTGTATTCAGCTTCACGCATTTATTTATTAAATGTATATTTATACTAGAGTGTAGATATAGCATAAAATATGTATTTTTTTTAAACTACTCACCTGAACATATTTTTCCAATTCCTCATAAATTGCGTCACATATTTGTAGAATCATTTCTCACTAGCTTGTCTTTGATATACTATGAAAATGTAGGCTTCGCAAACTGTTCCCAGTAGCCAGGAAATGTAACAGTGCCTGCAATTTTGTAGTGGCTGGAATAGCATCCCTTATTCTAGTATCATTCTTTTGAATGCATAATTTTATTTAGTAAAATATCAAATGATTCCTTTGACATTCTGAGGGCAAGAAAATATTCTCTCAAAAGACAGTTAGATGCTCCAAGGTCATTTCTTCTAAGAATTCAACTTTTTACCCATACTCGTTAGGTTTTTGCATTATTTCTAAACATATATCTTGTGCTTCATGGACAACAAATTTTAAAATTGAACGAAGAAGGACTGTTTTTTTCATTTGCACTTTTCGATTCATAGCACTATTTTCGCCAGAAAATACCCAGTGCTTACCTATTTCGAGGTTAATTTTCAGCCGCTACACTCGACTTTGTACCAATAACTCATCTAAAACACTGGCTATATGTAGACGCTATTTTTATTCGAATGAATGAAATAAACTATCTACTAATTTACTTGACTCGTGTGAACACAATACTCACTTGACTAATTTACTTTACTCTATTAAACTACTGGCTGCGTCTGAACAAGCCACTAGAGACAAAATTTTATTTTCAACGTCAGCAGAAATGTTGTTGAAATCTTCTGTTCAATGTTAGCAGAAAAGTGTTCGTCCATATTAGCAGAAATATCGTTCTTCATAGTTGAAATATTCTCGTACATAGCAGAGATTGATGAGATTAATGTGGAAGCCTCGTCTTCGATTAACAATGTTTCTAGATCCAAGCCGTCACTTTCCAGTACCACTTTGAGTCTTTCTACTAATTCGTTCTTCTTTCCTGACGTTACCAACTCGCATTTTCCACTCACTTTCAGGTCACTTAGTCTCTTAGCCATTTTACGTACCTATTTATTTATATTACCCCATACTTGATACCAATATATTGTTTTTCATATTTATTTAAATAATTTATCCTGATGGGTGGGATAAATTTATACACACGGTACATTTATTTACTCTTAATTTATCTATACACTTGACTACTTAAATTCAACTAAGTTATATACAATTCACTATCATTCACTACACCGTTTATTCACTACAAGATTAAAGTGTAAACTGATAACTGGTGGAAAGTCAATTGGGGAGAGAAAAAAACGGAATAAACAAGCAATGGTATGATGAAAAATGTCGAGAAATTGTAAGAGCAAAAGAAATCGCTAGAATAAAATGGATAAGTACCAACAACCCAGAAGATGGAGAAGATGAAAAATTGCAACAAATTGATAAGAAATGCTAAAAGAGGAGAATGGTTGAATGAATAAGAAAATGAAAAACTAACAAAAACACAAAAGCCTATTATAAAAAAATAAATGAACAAAATAAGACTTATAAAGGTAAAATTAAAGGTATAAGGAATAAAAACGGCGGAGTGATACAAGGAGAAGCTCATTATAAACAAATCTGGAAAGAATATTTCGAGGAACTGCTAACTGAGGCACTCTCAGATAATACAACAGAGGAAGAACGCGAAGAAGAAGAAAATATACCACAGGAACCAACAAAAAATGAAGTAGTAGAAGTTATTAATAGAAATAGAAATAAGAATAGAAAAGCACTGGGCAAAAACTAAATAAACATGGAATTGATCAAGTATGGAGGAGAGGAGCTGCACGAAAGGCTATATCGGCTAATAAAGAAAATATGGAGAGAAGAAAGAATGCCCGAAAAATGAGAGTGTTCGAATTTGGGTTTTAATTAACAAATTCTCCCGTGAGTTAATTTCAACTTCCCCTGTATACTACTGTTCGAATATTATGCTCAAAACGTATAACTAAATATATCCTTATTTTCAACAGTTAATATTTCTTTACTTCACTAAAAAAGTCATTTAAATTTACTAACACCTAAGAATAACAGATAAATATCGTTTTCTGAAATTCTACTGAACATATCAAAGTCCCCGACATCTTATCGCTTGCTAAAAACTCTCTTCCAAACTCTGTTATCTGTATCTACGAAACCGTTGAAAACCCCGCAAAAAACATCTTCATAATTGCAACATTCACTTGTTGTTCGAACGTTACATTTTAAAATACTTTTATCCCATTGGCTAGTTTCTAATAGTTTACTCATTCCTCGATCCTACGTCATCAAACATATAAATACGAAAATAGCCTCATTTTTACTCACTTCCCAGATAGCTTTCACACTTCTCAGACACACTCTTTTCATCATCAAACGGGGCACACAAAGGTACTCATTTTAGAAGAGCACCCAGGATGTTCATAGCGGGAACAAACATGTGTTCTTAAACCGCAATCATCTCATAAATCTTAATAATATGTGCAAACTACCTTCAGTCACCGCGTAAAAGTCAAGTGAATTCTTAATTGTCGACGCAACAGTAAATAACTTATAACTTCATGACAATATAAATCATAACGTGATATCAGTGTTTTAATTTCATTCTACGGTTCATCGTTACTTCAGTGACAAACGGCCGTAGTGGTCCTTCGCAAAACCAGATAACCTACATTCCCTCTAATTAGCCTAAGTAAAAGGGGTTAAATTAGAACATGGTCCTTTGAGCGGGATAGAACCAGAAGAAAGTAAAGCAGTCCTAGCAACCAGGAGAGAGCAGTGAAACAGCCCTTGGAGTAATATAGACCCTCAGCGTTCCCGAGAACTCTTTGAGAATTTCGACAGCAGAAACATTCATTAGATAAGGTATTTATTGATAATAAAGGATTTTGTATATTTGCTTATCCACCAACGTAGATTTTGTAAACATAGTATATAGGGTGATTTAAATGGTTTCACCTTAATATTAATTTGGATTTATAACATTCTTTGACATTGTTGGCGTAAAATAAAATAGTATACAGTGCGGTTTAAATAATTTCACCTTAATAGTAATTTGGATTTATAATAAAAGTCTTTGATATTTTTCATGCAACATAAACATTTATATTATACAGTGTGGTTTAAATAATTTCACCTTAATAGTAATTTGGATTTATAATAAAAGTTTTGATATATTTTTCATGCAACATAAACATTTATATTTATATTATACAGCGTGACTTAAATAATTACACCTGAATATTGATTAATTACAATAACATCGTTGATATTTCTTATATAACATACATTCATACTCTGTATTTGATTATTGAACTTTTGAAATTTACATGAGACATTGGGATTTAAATAATTACACCTGGATGTGTTTGATTATAATAACGCTAATTGACAAAGTGATTTCATATTTGTATATAACATACATTCATTATACAGTGTGTCTAAAATAATTACATATTAAGATTGTTATGGAACCATAATAACACTAGTCGGTATTGTTGTGTGAGAAAACCAGGTACAATTACAGTGTCATTTTAACTTGCAACGAGCCGTAGAAAACTGAACAGGCACGGCTGGTAGCAAAAATATAAAACAAATATATTACGCTGATACAAAATAAGCATTGTTCAAACATAGCCATTAATTTACATTTCATGTTAAATATAATAATACATGGCAGATTGTTACTGCCCATTTTAACCGTTTGACAGCCCGTAATAACATTTCAAAATGTACTGCCCAACAATTAAGAACATTCACGTCCGAAGCTAGATCTATCGTAAAGTCATTGTTAAATTTAAATATCAATAAGGAAGAGTATTTGATGCACTAATCGTTCACATATTAAAAACAAAGTTAGATTATAATACAAAAAAAATCTCTTGAAGAAAAAGAGACTGATCAAAATTTAATTGCTAGTGATACTTTTTTTGATTTCTTGAAAAAAAATGTACAGTCTTGGAAAACTTGTTAACCCAAGATCCCAAACCCTAACCATTCACCATCAATGCAAATCTCCAGAATATTATCGTCAAAAAATGTACTGTTCTGGACACAACTCATTCACAATACCTTATGGATAACCTCTCTCATACTCATTATACTCATTCTTTTGGTGTGACCAAACCACTTTTAATAAAAACTTACCTTCAAAATAAGAACTTACCGTAACACACATTCTTAAATCACAAAACACTTATAAAATCAAAACTTACCCTCACATTAAAACATTCTTGCTCATAAGTCATTCTCAAACCATCACTTACACTCGACTAAACGATTCACTTTCGTACTCAACGCCCTTTCAGTGCAGAATAGCACTCACTCACGACTTCAACTCTTTCTCGTTTAGAACATACAAATTTATGAAAAACTAAGACATATGCTTGGACATTGAAAAACATAAAAACTAAAACATTTAAAACCCTGGACGAACAAAAACTTGACACTTTGACATGAAACATACTTTAATGTGGATACCTGGATAAAGGTATTATTGAAAAAATTTCTTTAATGTGAATACCTGGACAAAGGTATTATTCTTTTACGTGAATACCTGGACAAAGGTATTATTCTTTTATGTGAATACCTGGACAAAGGTATTATTCTTTTATGTGAATACCTGGACAAAGGTATTATTCTTTTATGTGAATACCTGGACAAAGGTATTATTCTTTAATGTGAATACCTGGATAAAGGTATTAAAAAGATACTTGGACAACATAAACATTTGGGTGACGTTTAGAAGAAAACGTCACTCCCCTTACTCATATGTTACTTAAACAATCACATTGACGATACTTTGAAGTTAAAAAGACTTGACAAAAACATTATATACATATCTTACCCTCCTTTTCTTGACGAGAACAGAAATAACTCCTTTACATTAATTAAAACATTTTAAAAACTCATTCTTACCCGCAAAAGAGTCGGGTCCCCTTAACACAAACATCTATAATCATAAAAACATATACAAAAACAATCTCAAAAGAGTTAGAAAAAACTCTCTCATCATACTTAAACACTCGTGGTCACTACCTTACATTTACTTTTATGCTAACTCACACTTACATTATTACTTGCACTAGCATACAATTGCACCTTAATCAAACTCATACTCATTCTCATATTGGCACTCAACGCTCACATTCATAATACTTTTACACTTATTCGTACATACTCGTATTTACATTTGCATTCACATTCATTCATACTTACTCTTACTCACTTGTTGCACGCATTCGTACTTGCTCTAGTCTCATGAGCATACTCTCTTACAATCACCCTCACTATACAAGTCATTCCTCCGCGTAGAAAGGGAGTAGCGCAAGCTACATTGGAGTTTTCACGTTCTCCGAAGAAAAACGTTCCCTTTCTTACTCAGCACCATTCATTCTGATACAATAAAAACCCGGAAAAACACCCACATGAGCTTTCCATGCTCTCTCATGGAATTTCACACCCCTTCACAACTTGGCCCCCTTTTTGTTTATATAAGTCCGAGGTTCCTGGACCGTTACTCGTAAAACAAACTGGTACCACACTTGTCGAAATAGAATCGACTTAAACATTCTTTTACATTTCTCTCATTATCTCATTAAACACTGGGAAGTCCGAGGTTCCTGGACCGTTACTCGTAAAACAAACTGGTACCACACTTGTCGAAATAGAATCGACTTAAACATTCTCTTTCGTTTCTCATTATCTCATTAAACACTAGGAAGTCCGAGGTTCCTGGACCGTTACTCGTAAAACAAACTGGTACCACACTTGTCGAAATAGAATCGACTTAAACATTCTCTTTCGTTTCTCTCATTATCTCATTAAACACTGGGAAGTCCGAGGTTCCTGGACCGTTACTCGTAAAACAAACTGGTACCACACTTGTCGAACTAGAATCGACTTAAACATTCTCTTTCGTTTCTCTCATTATCTCATTAAACACTGGGAAGTCCGAGGTTCCTGGACCGTTACTCGTAAAACAAACTGGTACCACACTTGTCGAAATAGAATCGACTTAAACATTCTCTTTCGTTTCTCTCATTATCTCATTAAACACTGGGAAGTCCGAGGTTCCTGGACCGTTACTCGTAAAACAAACTGGTACCACACTTGTCGAAATAGAATCGACTTAAACATTCTCTTTCGTTTCTCTCATTTTCTCATTAAACACTGGGAAGTCCGAGGTTCCTGGACCGTTACTCGTAAAACAAACTGGTACCACACTTGTCGAAATAGAATCGACTTAAACATTCTCTTACATTTCTCTCATTATCTCATTAAACACTGGGAAGTCCGAGGTTCCTGGACCGTTACTCGTAAAACAAACTGGTACCACACTTGTCGAAATAGAATCGACTTAAACATTCTCTTTCGTTTCTCTCATTATCTCATTAAACACTGGGAAGTCCGAGGTTCCTGGACCGTTACTCGTAAAACAAACTGGTACCACACTTGTTGAACTAGAATCGACGTAAACATTCTCGTTCTTTACTTCATTTACTTAGTCTTTCATGTGAATACCTGGACAAAGGTATTATTCTTTTCTGTGAATACCTGGACAAAGGTATTATTCTTTTATGTGAATACCTGGGCAAAGGTAATATTCTTTCATGTGAATACCTGGACAAAGGTATTATTCTTTTATGTGAATACCTGGACAAAGGTATTATTCTTTCATGTGAATACCTGGACAAAGGTATTATTCTCTTATGTGAATACCTGGACAAAGGTATTATTATCTTCTTATCGTTTACAACTCTAGTCCATTTCTAGAGTATATTGCTTATCTTCTTATCGTTTACAACTCTAGTCCATTTCTAGAGTATATTGCTCACACTCTTATCGTTTACAACTCTAGTCCATTTCTAGAGTATATTGCTTACTTCTTATCGTTTACAACTCTAGTCCATTTCTAGAGTATATTGCTTACATTCGTGCCCTTACCAAACAAGAACTAGAATGCATCTAGGCCTCTTGTTCATTGTTACATTCATGACGTTAGAGTCCTTACAACACTCTAACCTCAAATCTTATTCATTCGTTATATACATGACGTTAGAGTCCTTACAACACTCTAACCTCAAATCTTATTCATTCGTTACATTCATGACGTTAGAGTCCTTACAACACTCTAACCTCAAATCTTATTCATTCATTCACTCATGACGTTAGAGTCCTTACAACACTCTAACCTCAAATCTTATTCATTCATTACACTCATGACGTTAGAGTCCTTACAACACTCTAACCTCAAATCTTATTCATTCGTTACATTCATGACGTTAGAGTCCTTACAACACTCTAACCTCAAATCTTATTCATTCATTCACTCATGACGTTAGAGTCCTTACACCACTCTAACCTCAAATCTTATTCATTCGTTACATTCATGACATTAGAGTCCTTACAACACTCTAACCTCAAATCTTATTCATTCATTCACTCATGACGTTAGAGTCCTTACAACACTCTAACCTCAAATCTTATTCATTCGTTACATTCATGATATTAGAGTCCTTACAACACTCGGACACCGACATTAGGTTACTTTACAACCCCTATACACATATTTACATAGTTACTCTCACAATTATTCACTTTCATTCACAATCCTGCATCAACACTGTATACACACTCACGCTCCATACCCTTTCACTAACATCAGCATTCGATGTCTGAGAGCAGCCATCTCTCACCTCACTTCCATTCTTCCCGCGCCCCCAATATGTTCGAATTTGGGTTTTAATTACCAAATTCTCCCGTGAGTTAATTTCAACTTCCCCTGTATACTACTGTTCGAATATTATGCTCAAAACATATAACTAAATATATCCTTATTTTCAACAGTTAATATTTCTTTACTTCACTAAAAAAGTCATTTACATTTACTAACACCTAAGAATAACAGATAAATATCGTTTTCTGAAATTCTACTGAACATATCAAAGTCCCCGACATCTTATCGCTTCATAAAAACTCTCTTCCAAACTCTGTTATCTGTATCTACGAAACCGTTGAAAACCCCACAAAAAACATCTTCATAATTGCAACATTCACTTGTTGTTCGAACGTTACATTTTAAAATACTTTTATCCCATTGGCTAGTTTCTAATAGTTTACTCATTCCTCGATCCTACGTCATCAAACATATAAATACGAAAATAGCCTCATTTTTACTCACTTCCCAGATAGCTTTCACACTTCTCAGACACACTCTTTTCATCATCAAACGGGGCACACAAAGGTACTCATTTTAGAAGAGCACCCGGCATGTTCATAGCGGGAACAAACATGTGTTCTTAAACCGCAATCATCTCATAAATCTTAATAATATGTGCAAACTACCTTCAGTCACCGCGTAAAAGTCAAGTGAATTCTTAATTGTCGACGCAACAGTAAATAACTTATAACTTCATGACAATATAAATCATAACGTGATATCAGTGTTTTAATTTCATTCTACGGTTCATCGTTACTTCAGTGACAAACGGCCGTAGTGGTCCTTCGCAAAACCAGATAACCTACATTCCCTCTAATTAGCCTAAGTAAAAGGGGTTAAATTAGAACAGAGAGGTTCGACAAATTGTCACAATACACAAAAAAGGGGATCAGCAGGAGTGAAAAAACTACAGAGGTATAACTCTCTTAAATGTCGCGTACAAAATAATGTCAGCAATAATTCAAAGTCGCTTAGCTGGAAGAGCGAAAGCAATAACAGGTCAATACCAATGCGGTTTCACACAAGGAAAGTCAACCATTGACGCTATTCACACTGTCAAGCAGATAATGGAAAGGCCCATGAACACAAAATGGAAATAGAAATGCTATTTATAGACTTCCAAGCATTTGACTTAGTAAAACGAAGTAAACTGATGAGAGGACTGAAAGAACAGGGGATAGAAAGTAAGTTAAGAAGATTAATTGTAATGACTATGAACGAGTCAAAAGTGAATATACTTACAAGTAAAGGAGAAACGGAAAGCTTTGTAGCTAATAGAGGTGTAAGACAGGGTGATGGCCTATCAACAACACTATTTGATCTGGTCCTGGAGCATGTTATGAGAAACGTGAACAAGGGAAATTTAAGAACGAGCGGGAGCCAGGTAGTCGCATATGCAGATGACATAGTGATAGTAACGAAAAAAGGAATATTCTGAATCAAATGCTACTAGAATTAACAAAAGAGGGCGAAAAAAGGGATTAAAAATAAATAGCAACAAAACCAAAATAATGAGAGTTGGCAAACATTGTGAAAACAGAATGATAAAAATAGGGGAATATGAATTTGAGGAAGTGGAAAAATTCAAATATCTGGGAGTTAAGATCAGTAGTAATGGGAAACGAAGATCAGAAATCAACGAAAAAAAAAACAGTTTTAAGGATTAAAACTAACTTTTCCGCATCTGTGGCCCTGAACAATATTATATCATAAAATTGTTACTTGTATACACTTCGGGGGATGTATCGTGCTAATAAACCGGAATTTCTCCAAAAATAACCAAAAATTCAGTATATCTGGATTTATAGGACCCCTGTACTCGCTCTAGTCAACTGAAAATCAATAGGGTACATTCGTGAGACACCTTGAAAAATATTCAATCATAAAATTGATCAATCGCATACTCTCTGGAGGCTGTATCGTGCTAACAAACTGAAAATTCTCCAAAAATGACGAAAGTTTGGTACTTCAAGTACCATATCACCCGTTGTACTGGCTTTACTGAGTTGAATATCAATAGGGTTCATCTTCGAGACGCTCTGGATAATATCCAATCATAAAATTGGTCACTTGTATATACTCCGGAGGCTGTATCGTGTTAACAAACTGAAACTTCTCCAAAAATGACAAAAATATCGTACTTAAAGTACTGTAGCACTTGTTGTATTGGGTCCGGTGAGCTGAAAATCAATAGGGTTCATCAGTGAGATGCCCTGAATAATATTCAATCATGAAATTGGTGACTTGTTGAACTCCGGAGGCTGTATCGTGTTAACAAACTGCAATTTCTCAAAAAAATACAAAATGTCGTACTTCAAGTACCATAGCACCCGTGGAACTGGCTCTTCTGAATTGAAAATCAATAGGGATCATATGTGACATGTCCTTAACAATATTGAATCATAAAATTGCTGACTTATTGCACTCCGGAGGCTGTATCGTGCTAACAAGACATATAAGGAAAAGTGGCCGACGACAACGACGACGACGACGGGTTGTTGTTGATGGAAAACGTAAAAATGATTAAAAAAAATTTTCAAAATTCCAACTTTTTTTGGGGTAAACCAATACTTTTCTCGCATATAGAAAGGTTGGGCGGAAAAGTAATAATAACAGCTAATAGGGCATACTATGCCAATAAGAAATTATTGAAAAGCAAACTATTAACAAGATCCACGAAATTTAGCGTTTACAACACAATAATAAGACCCGTGTTAATGTATGGAGCAGAAACGATGACAATGACAAAAAGAGATGGAGAGGAGATGAGGATAGTAGAACGAAAAATAATGAGAAAAATAAAAGTTGGCGACAATGAATATAGGCAACGTATGAACCATGAAATATTGAGAAAAATGAACGGGGAAGATATAGTAAAGAGAATAAAGAGGCAAAGAATAAAATGGCTCGGCCATGATCGAGAGAAGGAGAGCGCGCAATCGTTTGCTCAATGATACAGTGGGATCCATGTGGTAGAAGAGGGCAAGGAAGACCCAGATCTAAGTGGGTGAAAGAAGTAGAGGAGGACTCAAGAAGAATAGGAATTGTTAGGATGGAAGGAAAAAACTGGGGATAGGACTCTATGGAGAAAAATAAGCGAGAAAATGCTGAAATGACGGGGATTGATCCACCCCAGACAGCGTATATATATATATATATATATATATATATATATATATATATATATATATATATATATATATATACTGATTACTGGCTGCAGGTACTCGCCTTATCAAATCCGTTTCGGTTGTAGAATTATGTTTAAAAAACAACAACCGTCCTTCCTAGAATTCCGCACATTCGCCAACATTTGAACATTCCGTTTGTTCTTTGAGACAGGGCGCGATAACAGTGTGCGATTTTGTAACAGTATGAGCACGACACAGTTTTTTTATTTACTTTACTACACAGAATTAACTTGTAAGTTTATAACTGTAATTTCAATCGGTTTCAATCTCAGTTGTTGACCGAGTAAATTCATTCAGGACGATGAATTGTCCATTTAATAATATACAAAAAAAATGACTGGAACTGTGTGAACAACAAAGATACATTGTCGTGGTTGTATAAATATGGAATTAAATGTCGATTTCATTCGGTCAAAGTTATTAGAAGATTATAGTTTTCTACAAAGGAGCCTTGAAACATAAACAAACATTTGATCCCGACTTATATTGCTACTGAAGAGTTTGAATATTTTATCAAGAACAGTAGTGTTGAGATTGAGGGATATGTATTGAGTATATATGAGTCACCATCAATACTGTTTTAGTATAGTAGTCCACCAACTGTTTGTGAATTATACTTTGTTATCCTCATTAGTGCAGTAAATCATTGGATAATAAAATTATTGTAATCACTCTTAAAATAAACAACAACTAGATGTAGAAGTCGAATTATTCGCGAAACAAATACAACAATTTGCATGGAGTAATACTCCTACTATTATTAGACATATAATCAAAGGAAATAACTATCCAAAAGAAATTAGAAACTTAATCTGAGAAAAGAGGAAACTAAGGCGAAAATGGCATCAATCTAGAGCACCTTTTGGACAAGAGAAATATAAATAATGTTACCCAGATACTAAAAAGAGAAATAAAAAGTATAAAAATGAATCAATTTTAGTACCTACTTACCTAAGTGAATTGACAAATGATGCCAGCACAGACTATTCACTATGGAAAGCCACTAAAGGATTAAAAAAACCTATATCATGCAAATACCACCAATTAGGATGTGAAATGGCAAATTTTGGCAAAAAATAATCAACAAAACAATACTACAAAAAAAATATAACAACACAACAAAAAATAAATTCGCCAAACATCTATGGGACACTTTATGGCTGAAGGAAGATGATGATAATATTGATCAAGGATCAGTACAACAAGAAGCAGAGACTGAGCTCACATCTCCTAAAGAAATTATGAAAGAGATTAAAAAAATATAAGTCCTAGAAAAGCCCCTGGATTTGATATCATTACTTGTGAATTTCTAAGGCAACTCCCTAAAAAAGCAATAGTTAAGCTAACACATCTAATCAATACATCTTTTAAGTTAAAATATGTACAATTGTGATGTGGAAGATATCAGAGGTCATATGATCCCTCTCTTCTTCCTGTATTGTCGAAACTGTTCGAAAAATTACTGCTTAAACGGCTAAAACCTATAGTATGTACAAAAAGTACGAGGAGTAATAAACCCTAATTAAGTATGCAAAACCTTTACAGGGAGCACCATGAAATTTTTGATAAATCTCTTACTTTAAATTACATTTCTTCCGTAAATCTAAAAACCAGGTAGATCGACCCCGTATTTGTTTCAGTTGTAGCGAAGTTTAGGGTTTATTCATTGTTAAAGGATTAGCAGATAAGCAATAACGAAATGCAGTGGTGTGTATTTTGGGAAAAAAATACGTTCTAAATTATAATATAATAAAAAATGAAAAGAAATAATTATTGGAATACATTTATTACTTACATTTTATTCTATATCCGACTCGGAAGAGGAAGAATCGTTGTTGACATTAATAATAATAGGGTCGATTAAATCATCACAAATATTGTCAATTTTCCACATATTTGCCTCTACTTTGATAACATGCTCGATACAGTTTGTCCAATTTTCCTTACTCACATGACTTACAGCACTCTCAAACAATTTCACAACATCGTTTATTTTAAAAGTAGTATTTTTTTTTCCAACTTCCCCCTTTACCTGAGCCCATATTAATTCTATGGAATTAGGTTCACAATGATAAGGGGGAAGTCGAAGAACTGATATACCACGAGAAGAAGCCATTTCTTCTACAATGTAGGTTTTGTATTTATTCTTGTTCATTTTTGCAATTCTGTAAAGTTCTTTCCTTAGTGAATCTTTTGGAAACTTAATATTTTTCGAAATAAGCCACTCCAAAAGCTCTGCTTTACGCCAACGACTTGTGGGCAATGCTTCTCGTAACCGTGAATGGTAACTTGCGTTGTCCATAACAATAACAGCCCCTTTTGGAATCAGATCCAACATTTGAACAAACCATTCCTCGAAGACATCCCCATTCATATCTTCGTGATAGTCCCCCGTGCGTTTTGAAATAAAAGTTAATAATCCACCATCAACAAAACCTTCAGAACTTCCAACATGGACAATGATAAGTCTTTTTCCTTTTCCAGATGGTGGCTGCAAACCTAACGACAAACCTTCCACGAATGCCTGCCTTCCGCTTTTAATGTTTTCATCTTGCCAAGATTTGGAAACTGTATATCCAGCATTTATCCATGTTTCGTCTAAGTAGAAGATTTTCAAATTTTGTTCTCTGGCATGTCGAATGCTTCTTAAATAGTCTCTTCTCCAAAAAACTATTTCCGGTTTATCTATCAAGAGAGATTTTCTATTATGTTTTGTATATCTGAAACCCACATCTTTCAAAAGTTTGCATAATGTCATTCTGGAGAATTATTAATATTTTCTTATATTGAATTTGAGTACCTAAAGTTCAAGGTAAATTGTTAAATCGGATTAGGTTATTAGACCCCTACTGGTTTGGTAGTTAATCTCCAAAATTTTAAACACTGGCAGAGTTCGAACAACCCGTAATGACTACCTGCATTTTGTGGCAGAGTTCGAATACTCCATAATAAACTGTGTTGCCTTTCTTTATCAAACTTACTAAAATTTATGTACCTCTATCACTTTTTTTTATCAAAATTAGTACATCCCGTTACCTCTGACCTAAATCGTATATTCTTTAGCATAGCTGCAACTCATTCGTTCAATACAAAATGTACCTTACGGTATACCCTCTTAAAATATATTTTGGTACGTCTATGAAATCTACTTAAATGAATGATTTATTACTCCTTGTCCTTTCTATATAGACTATATAATAGAAGAGTATAATCTGATACCGTTCCATGAGTTCAGGTTTAAAGAAATGCACTGTACTATCGATCAGGTCCACTGAATTACAAATGTTATAAAAAAGTCGTTAGCAGAAAAAAAAGTCTGTTCCACGATATTCCTTGATGTGGCACAGGCATTTGATAAAGTTGGGCCTAAGGGGTTAAAACATAAAATGAAGATGTATTTGCCCATACAGTTCTTTGATATTTCAGAATCCTACATCTCAGGTAGGCACTTCAGAATAGAACAAGATGAAACAAACCTGACCTCTGATCTCAAGAAAATGAATGCAGAAGTGCCACCGGGCAGTGTGCTGGGACCTCTTGTACACGAATGACTTTTTCAACTTAGAAGATGATACCTTAGCAAAATTTGCAGACGATACTGCCATATTAGCAGTGAGAAATAGCCACGAAGAAGCGGCAGAAAAACTACAGGTATCAATCAATAAAATAGGCAAATCGACAAAAAGGTGGACGATTAAAATAAATGAATCCAAATCTACACATGTAAACTTTACGAATAGAGCTCAACAACATGTACCTATAAACATAAATGGAAAACGAATTCCATTTACAAATACAGCATAACTGGAAAACTCATATTAAAAAGAAAAGGGAACAACTGCAAATTAAATATAGAAAAATGTATTAGCTGATTGGACCAAACTCCACTCTGTCTGTACACAATAAGCTTGTGCTATATAAATGAATCCAAATCTACACATGTAAACTTTACGAATAGAGCTCAACAACATGTACCTATAAACATAAATGGAAAACGAATTCCATTTACAAATACAGCATAGCTGGAAAACTCATATTAAAAAGAAAAGGGAACAACTGCAAATTAAATATAGAAAAATGTATTAGCTGATTGGACCAAACTGCACTCTGTCTGTACACAATAAGCTTGTGCTATATAAATGAATCCAAATCTACACATGTGAACTTTACGAATAGAGCTCAACAACATGTACCTATAAACATAAATGGAAAACGAATTCCATTTACAAATACAGCATAGCTGGAAAACTCATATTAAAAAGAAAAGGGAACAACTGCAAATTAAATATAGAAAAATGTATTAGCTGATTGGACCAAACTCCACTCTGTCTGTACACAATAAGCTTGTGCTATATAAATGAATCCAAATCTACACATGTAAACTTTACGAATAGAGCTCAACAACATGTACCTATAAACATAAATGGAAAACGAATTCCATTTACAAATACAGCATAGCTGGAAAACTCATATTAAAAAGAAAAGGGAACAACTGCAAATTAAATATAGAAAAATGTATTAGCTGATTGGACCAAACTCCACTCTGTCTGTACACAATAAGCTTGTGCTATATAAATGAATCCAAATCTACACATGTAAACTTTACGAATAGAGCTCAACAACATGTACCTATAAACATAAATGGAAAACGAATTCCATTTACAAATACAGCATAGCTGGAAAACTCATATTAAAAAGAAAAGAGAACAACTGCAAATTAAATATAGAAAAATGTATTAGCTGATTGGACCAAACTCCACTCTGTCTGTACACAATAAGCTTGTGCTATATAAATGAATCCAAATCTACACATGTAAACTTTACGAATAGAGCTCAACAACATGTACCTATAAACATAAATGGAAAACGAATTCCATTTACAAATACAGCATAGCTGGAAAACTCATATTAAAAAGAAAAGGGAACAACTGCAAATTAAATATAGAAAAATGTATTAGCTGATTGGACCAAACTGCACTCTGTCTGTACACAATAAGCTTGTGCTATATAAATGAATCCAAATCTACACATGTAAACTTTACGAATAGAGCTCAACAACATGTACCTATAAACATAAATGGAAAACGAATTCCATTTACAAATACAGCATAGCTGGAAAACTCATATTAAAAAGAAAAGGGAACAACTGCAAATTAAATATAGAAAAATGTATTAGCTGATTGGACCAAACTCCACTCTGTCTGTACACAATAAGCTTGTGCTATATAAATGAATCCAAATCTACACATGTAAACTTTACGAATAGAGCTCAACAACATGTACCTATAAACATAAATGGAAAACGAATTCCATTTACAAATACAGCATAGCTGGAAAACTCATATTAAAAAGAAAAGGGAACAACTGCAAATTAAATATAGAAAAATGTATTAGCTGATTGGACCAAACTCAACTCTGTCTGTACACAATAAGCTTGTGCTATATAAATGAATCCAAATCTACACATGTAAACTTTACGAATAGAGCTCAACAACATGTACCTATAAACATAAATGGAAAACGAATTCCATTTACAAATACAGCATAGCTGGAAAACTCATATTAAAAAGAAAAGGGAACAACTGCAAATTAAATATAGAAAAATGTATTAGCTGATTGGACCAAACTCAACTCTGTCTGTACACAATAAGCTTGTGCTATATAAATGAATCCAAATCTACACATGTAAACTTTACGAATAGAGCTCAACAACATGTACCTATAAACATAAATGGAAAACGAATTCCATTTACAAATACAGCATAGCTGGAAAACTCATATTAAAAAGAAAAGGGAACAACTGCAAATTAAATATAGAAAAATGTATTAGCTGATTGGACCAAACTCCACTCTGTCTGTACACAATAAGCTTGTGCTATATAAATGAATCCAAATCTACACATGTAAACTTTACGAATAGAGCTCAACAACATGTACCTATAAACATAAATGGAAAACGAATTCCATTTACAAATACAGCATAGCTGGAAAACTCATATTAAAAAGAAAAGGGAACAACTGCAAATTAAATATAGAAAAATGTATTAGCTGATTGGACCAAACTCCACTCTGTCTGTACACAATAAGCTTGTGCTATATAAATGAATCCAAATCTACACATGTAAACTTTACGAATAGAGCTCAACAACATGTACCTATAAACATAAATGGAAAACGAATTCCATTTACAAATACAGCATAGCTGGAAAACTCATATTAAAAAGAAAAGGGAACAACTGCAAATTAAATATAGAAAAATGTATTAGCTGATTGGACCAAACTCCACTCTGTCTGTACACAATAAGCTTGTGCTATATAAATGAATCCAAATCTACACATGTAAACTTTACGAATAGAGCTCAACAACATGTACCTATAAACATAAATGGAAAACGAATTCCATTTACAAATACAGCATAGCTGGAAAACTCATATTAAAAAGAAAAGGGAACAACTGCAAATTAAATATAGAAAAATGTATTAGCTGATTGGACCAAACTCCACTCTGTCTGTACACAATAAGCTTGTGCTATATAAATGAATCCAAATCTACACATGTAAACTTTACGAATAGAGCTCAACAACATGTACCTATAAACATAAATGGAAAACGAATTCCATTTACAAATACAGCATAGCTGGAAAACTCATATTAAAAAGAAAAGGGAACAACTGCAAATTAAATATAGAAAAATGTATTAGCTGATTGGACCAAACTCCACTCTGTCTGTACACAATAAGCTTGTGCTATATAAATAAATCCAAATCTACACATGTAAACTTTACGAATAGAGCTCAACAACATGTACCTATAAACATAAATGGAAAACGAATTCCATTTACAAATACAGCATAGCTGGAAAACTCATATTAAAAAGAAAAGGGAACAACTGCAAATTAAATATAGAAAAATGTATTAGCTGATTGGACCAAACTCCACTCTGTCTGTACACAATAAGCTTGTGCTATATAAATGAATCCAAATCTACACATGTAAACTTTACGAATAGAGCTCAACAACATGTACCTATAAACATAAATGGAAAACGAATTCCATTTACAAATACAGCATAGCTGGAAAACTCATATTAAAAAGAAAAGGGAACAACTGCAAATTAAATATAGAAAAATGTATTAGCTGATTGGACCAAACTCCACTCTGTCTGTACACAATAAGCTTGTGCTATATAAATGAATCCAAATCTACACATGTAAACTTTACGAATAGAGCTCAACAACATGTACCTATAAACATAAATGGAAAACGAATTCCATTTACAAATACAGCATAGCTGGAAAACTCATATTAAAAAGAAAAGGGAACAACTGCAAATTAAATATAGAGAAATGTATTAGCTGATTGGACCAAACTCCACTCTGTCTGTACACAATAAGCTTGTGCTATATAAATATATTAATATGAATTGGCTATGGTGTAATAAGAAAGTTATACTTATTTTATTTTAGTTTAAATTTACTTTAAGTTTATTGTTTGCCCGGTATATTGATGATTTTATATATATGATAAACAGTTTATATTACTAACATGAAAACTTCTCATCTCAGGGTAGAGTTCAAGTATTTAGGATAAAATGATTTTAGAATTTTATATATATTAGCGCCAAAGTTAATAAATGCTTTATATTTCAAAAATAAATTTGTTAATCAGAATATGTTACTTGTTCAATGATTCCAAACTAAATACGGTCCTGTCCTGCTTAAAACAAATCTGCATAATTCAATAGATGTCATTCAGAGCTTCTGCCTATGGTAAGTAGATGGTGCGCAAGTCACCAGATGAAATGAATAACTGAATAACTCAAAAATAGTTTAAAACGTTCTTCAAAGGAAAAAACGATATTTAATTTAATGAAAATAAATACATTACACTTTTACAAGTGTTCTTGAAGAAATTCAACTATCTAAAAGGATGACTCTTTCATACAACATACACGCACTCTGGTGAGATATTATTATAAGAGTGAAATACAATTATACAACTTCATAAACATATGATTTTTAAAAAATGGCGAAATACACTCCTAAAAGCGTCTATGCGTCACAAAATTTTAGTTCTTTGCATAAATTGGTAAGTACGCTTGACTTTTTAATATATTAATAAATTAACTTGTACTACCTTATTCACTTCACTGTTTTGTTTGTTCACCTCAATGATCCGTTTCTTTTATTTGTTTCAGATTCTCCTCCTGGAAAAACTTTATGCTGGCATTCCGTTTCTACCAGAACAGGAATCAATGCTGTATTTCATTCAAAGTCCAAGCAGTTTATATAAAT
The DNA here is from genome assembly GCA_963921935.1 of Galeruca laticollis. Lineage (NCBI taxonomy): Eukaryota > Metazoa > Arthropoda > Insecta > Coleoptera > Chrysomelidae > Galeruca > Galeruca laticollis. The sequence continues at coordinate 222,645,775 of OY998178.1, read as the reverse complement.
TCCATTATTCAGTGTTTTCCAAAAGCTATTGTGGCTATTTTACTTCCACAAGACACAAGACACCATATTATAAAATAAAAATCATGGTTAGTACTGTACAACATTCGACAATTCCTTTTTTAATTATTAATATAAACTTAACTACTTACACTGATGTATATCTTGTAAGTATAATGTATTTGTTCTTGAATTCTATAGTCAAATTTTTATCTTCCAAATAATTTCAAAATGATTTTCTTTACCAAAGAGTTTTTCTGCTTACAAATTTTTCTTCCCAAAAAGAGACTTCTAGTCAATAGACCCCATAATCAACAACCTTTTTACATTCCGATTTTTTTTTCGTTAGCAACATAATTGTCGCCGATATGATCCTTTTTAAATGTTTATTTACCAATCAAATTTGACTATTTATTTTATCACTCAAATTCTTCATTTCAACCAGTGAAATGTTCATCCATTATATCAGGATATTGTATTCTAAGGTTTTTAATTGCTTAGACTTCCTATATTATTTTCATTCAATAATATTTCCTAATATTGTTAAAATGACATTTCCTAACCTCTAAGTATGTATGTCAAATGAATATTCTTAATGTTTTAATAGATGACAGCTGTTACCTTTAAATATATATGCAAAATGAAAATTCGTTTTTTTTTATGAGTCATGTTCTCTGAAATTCACATTATTATATACTTTTCTGCTCTGTTATGTCTAAACAGCTACACTAACTTACTTTAATGTTTTAATCAACAAATATTATGAGATTAGCTTGACTTTACAGAATAAAGCATTATTAGTTTCTTATCATGAACAAATTCTGATACTTGATCTTTTTACTAAAAGTTTGGTTAATTTATTTCACATAAATTGTTTATCACACCTATTCGCAATTATCCCTACATTATACAGTCTGTCCTTTCTGTATGCCTTCTCTATCGAATAGTGGATCGTACAGATTGTCTCCATTCAAGTGTTAAAAAAATTTTTGACTTAAAAAAAATTCTTCTAGATTACAATGCACAATCTTAATTCTTTATTGTTTGATATACAGGGTGTTTCACTCTATAATAATATATTTAAACCCATTTTGGTCGTATGGTATTCAAGTAAGGGGCTGTGCTAGTCAAAGTGGTCTACAAATCGTTCAAAGATATCAGAACAAAGTACTGAGTAACATTGTCGATGCACCGGCAAGAGCCTGGATATGGATACTGTTGACCAAACTATAGCCAAATTTGCCACGAATCACGAACTACGACGTCATCATCATACCAATCTCGAGGTACTCCAGCTCTTCGACGCTGAAGGAATAGTCAGAAGACTCAAGAGGACTAAGCCTTTCGAGTTGGTGACGTGAGATTGCTAAAAGCAGATTATTGTGCGTGTCGAAGTGTATTAGAATTCTGCTATTGAGTAAGACGATAGCTAGTTACAGAGTAGTAATTTAAGTTGGCTATTGTAAGTTGCTGATTGATCTTAAGATCAGATTGAAATGTTAACACAGAATTCCCCGCAAGGGTAATTGTTTAAAAAATATATTTGTTATCAGAATATACAGGAATAGTCAGAATGATCGTGTTCCACTGAAAATATGAAAATGTATTTTTGTTAGACGTTTCTTGTGTGTGATGAAATATAAAACATTTGAAAGTTTCTTTTGTTTTCCCGAAACAAGAGGTTATTGATTTACTCGTATAATGAGATACTCGACTTAGGGATAGAATTAAGAGAAGTCTATCAATAGAAATAATTTATTTCATTAAATAGGTTCACAATTTTTAGACCATAACTATTCTTCTTTCATAAATATAATAAATAATATCTGATGTATAAGATATATCAAATATGTATTGCTATAAAGTATATTATATATGTATTATTGTGTGTCCGTGTATCTGAATACTTAGTAAAAACATTTTATATTAAAAAATTGTTCTCATAAAATGTTTAACTGGAACAATTGAGTTGAAATAAAATATTATAACAAATGAACATTTTCTTTAATAAATGTTTTGGACTTTTCGTCTATTTTAATAAATAACGTGTTTTTTATAGAAATATATTTTGACGATTCTGCTCAATTTTGGTCTTTATAAAAATATATAGGGAATGATTAATTTTATTTAAATTGCTTACGTCTTTTTTATCATTCATAGATTTCTCATTTATATGTATATAGACTATTTCTAAAAAAATCTGTTTCTGTCTTAAGAATTTTTGTATTTTGGTTTGTTAGCTATTTTATTTTTGTATCGTATTGATGACTTTTCAGTCTATTTTACAAATATTGTGATGTTTGTTCCATGTAAACAGCATCCCAATTATCTCAAGGAACTTCGTATATAATATATCTTTTTTGTTTTCTTTAACAAACCATGAAATAGCCGAAACACACATTTAATTTTAAAAATGAAAAAATCTTGTAACAGATTCAAATACAAAAGAAAATTTTTAGAAATGTTTTATGATAAAAAATGCCCAATCAATTTAAGCAAAATTTATTAAAATAGACAAAAATGAAAAATCTTTTTTCAAGAAAATCTACATAAAAAGTCTAAGAAGTAAAAAATTCCAGAAAATTGAACGAAATTGTACAGATATCTTTCAATGTCACTGAAGTAGATTTTATCGTGTTTAAGTTCCAAATTAACAACTTTTGTATTGGTTTTTCCATAGACTGAGCGTTCCGTATTTTTACCTCACCTTATGTATAGTATATGTTATGTATACATATAAGGGGACGTATTGTAATGGAGTGATTTTGACGTTTCAAGATTTGAGTGGATCTACACGTTTCATAAGTTTCTAAATCGAAAAATCCACCTTTAAAAAAATGTCGGCCTGTCTGTCAACACGATAACTCAAAAACGGGACCGAATTTTTTAATAAAATTTTCTATGTATATTCACAACGTAAAAACTGAGGCTTAGTTCGTAAATGAGCAAAATCATATGTACAGTTCTCCGGAAAATCCCATCTTCATAAATTTTTCTCAATTTTCCAGCCGAAAAATTTTTTTTACGAACAACTGACACATTTTTTGGAATCCTTGTATTAAAAAAACCCCAGCAAAATTTCATCCAAATCGGAATTAAATTTTTTTTAAGATTTTTAATCCGTAGGGAATCGGAATTAAAAAAAAGTTCAGCTTTGATGTTTTTTAACTCGGTTTGCATTATCGATGCTGTATTTTTTTATAATAGTATGAACACTCCCATTTCGATTTTCATCAATTTCAGTCTTTCCATTGCATAGACATAGTTACTATAAATTTTTTTAACGTAATTTTTTACAAAAATTTCTACTCCAGCTCTAATCCCTTATATTGTCTACAAATATATAATGGAAGAATTCAAATATGGTAAGTAGTGGAGAAGCATCTTTCTACTATCGAATGGTGTGTCAGATAAGAATCAATAAATAACATAGTTTCGTAATTATATAAGTTTTTATGGAAGCAAGTTAAAAAACATTTCAAAAATTTTGGGGTCCTGACCAAAAAATTGTGAATTTTGGTTTATAGTGAATGTATGGATAAAATTATGCAGTACCATGTATTTTAATACGAGGAATCCATTTTTCATTCCATCCATTCAGGTTTATAAAAGTTTTGTTATTAAAGAATTTAAAAAATAGTTTCTGTTTTTTTTTCAAGAAAAGTACCGGAAAAAAACTGTTTGGTGAAAACTAATAGCCTCGTTACATAAGGTGAAGTCATGTGCTGGGTACATCAATTGGTTAGTTGTGTAGTAAATACAGACCGAATAGTACGAGAGAGACAAAGCGAATGTGCGGTCAGTCGTTGTATCTTTCTAGTATTCTAATTGGTCCATGTCGCTCGCCTTAAGGCTTGCAGAAAAGAGACAGGTATTGGCATCACAGTTGCTTTGTCTCTTTCCAGAAGGCGGTCACTTTTGTGACGATAACGCTCAGCCACAGCCATCTTTAGTAGAAGGCCTGGGCATGCTATGTGACAACGCTGCACTTTAAGGCTGATAGTTGGGAAGTGATGTAAGTCATATCTGGATAATCTTTGATGTCTTGTTTATTATTTCACAATTCCACATGTTAATAACAATAATATGGTAAATTATTGGTGTACATATTTTTTGTTATAGTTATTTTACGTATTTAAAAGACTTGAAGACGTAAATACGCTTTCAACTGTGGGGTGTATAATATTTAATAATTGTGTTAAGAACATAGGCATATTTATTACCATCAACTAAAGTAAGTACCAAACTATTTTCACTTTGTTATTTGTGTATTACTACTTATTAGTTTATTAGTCCCAACCTAACCTATGCTGTACTAGTACTTATTATGTTTTGATACTATACTATTTCTGTATTATTTATTCAATGATGATTAATAAAAAATACAAATAAAATTAATGATTGTTCATTTGATGTTTTAGATGCCAAATAAGTGTTGCGTTGCTGGCTGCTCAAGCAATTACGACACAGATCCAGTCTACAAAACTGTGTTTAAATTCCCAAAGGATGAAGTAATGAGGAGCAAATTGATTAAGGGTATTCACAGGGACAACAGTTAGAAGCTATCAAACCACTCTGTAGTTTGTGCTACACATTTTGACGAAAAGCACATACGAAAAACACACTTGGTTACAAACGAGAATGGGAATATTGAAGAAAATGTTAGGCATAGGTGGAGCCTGTTACCCAATGCATTTCCCACGATATTTCCTAATTTGCCAAAGTATTTGAATAAAAATATATCCAAAGAAACGAGAAATCCTTCAGAAAGGAAAGAAGCTTCTTTGAGAGCAAAATGAAAAGTGGGAAAAGGAAGATAGCATACCAACTTTTGAACACCTGTGTGAAAATTATCGTGCAAAATTAAACACTACCAAGTGGATTTCTACTCTGCAGGAAGATGTTCTTTTATTTTATATTTTAAAGAATGTGACTGGTGTTGTGAATGTTAAGTGCAGTGTATCTATAAACAGCAGGATGGAAGTTCTGCTATGTACTAACCATTCTATAATCTTGAAAAGGAATCTTTAAATTGGATACTTCTCGATAGCCTTATATTAACTCGTTGGTCCCAACTAGAAAACGTATTAGTTATATATCACCAGTGTGAAGAGCCAGTCATGTCTGCGGAGAAGGAATATAACCCGCAACCGCTACGGTGCAAATTGTTACACTTAGAGTACGGTGCGGTATGTGATACCGCTAACAATTTTTAGGTTTTGGTTAATGAAAAAAGATTGAAACTCTCAAAATTTAAGTAAAATATTTATTTTTTATTTAAATTATAAAATAACAAAACATATTCTAAGAAAAACAAAACGTAAAAAATATTAAAAAAATATAATAAAGTTATTTTTTTAAGTTTTCAATACAAGAGACACACAGTTTTTTGGCGTGTTCCAAACATATAGGTTTTCCACACTCACGACACATAAAGAAAGTTTTTCTTTTTAATTTGGTGGGACATCGGTAACAGGTCTTTTTGGTGACCATTCTCCCATCATTGACATTTTCCAGCTGGTTTTGAACTGCCTCTTCTGCTCCGAGCAAGTAAGAAATCCGAGATCGAATTTCCTTTGAAATCCTACTGTTAGTAAATCGGATAATATGAACGCATTTATGCCACACATATTCACTAATGTGAAAAATACTGCCATAGTCCATCTCCTAGTCCTTCTACTAGGAGAATAATTCGCACATTTGCGATCTAATGCATCTACTCCTCCTTTTGTTAAATTATAATCAGCAATCATCTCTGGTTTTCCGGTGTCATCATCGATTTTTGAGGAATGGTGCATAGAAGATACAAAATTACCGCCTTATTTTTCTTGGTAGTATAAGATAATAAAGTAACATTGGCTTGAAATCCATATAAAGAGCTACTAATCTGCCGATGTTTATTTGGAAGGAAAGAAGCAGGAATAAAAGTTTTGTTTTTTTTCAATGTTCCCAGATATGTAAGTCCTCGTTTTTGAAGTTCAGTTACTACCTCCATTGATCCAAACCAGTTGTCGGCTGTAACACTTCTATTGCTCTTTTCAGTTGGTTTGACGAGCCTAACAACAGCTTGTGTAGGAATCTGCAGTTGTCTTTCTTCAAGAGATAAAGTCCTTCCATCAGAACCCTTTCCTGTGTATATATATATGCATTGAAAAGGTAATTATTCCGTGCATCAGTAAGACATAAAATTTTTATGCCATATTTAGCCGGCTTATTTGGCATATACATTTTAAATCCGCACCTGCCTCTGAATGCAACCAAAAATTCATCTTTGCACGTGTAAGAACCAAGAGAAAAGTTTTGCTGCGAATTTGCAATAATGAAATTGACTGTCTCGACCCTTACTTCGTGGAATATGCTCATATTAGTGTTTTTAAATGAAACTCAAGGTCTCTAGTTAATTCCACAATATAATACAAGTTATTGAAAATTCTAAAAAATTGACAATTGTTTCGATAAATCAATATCATCGTCAGAATGACAGAAGTTACATTTCATTTTATGCCTACCTGATGTTTAGTAGTTATATTTTTGGCTAGACCAAGAAGTAACAAGTTAGGTTACTTCTTGGTCTAGCCAAAAATATAACTACTAAACATCAGGTAGGCATAAAATGAAATGTAACTTCTGTCATTCTGACGATGATATTGATTTATCGAAACAATTGTCAATTTTTTAGAATTTTCAATAACTTGTATTATATTGTGGAATTAACTAGAGACCTTGAGTTTCATTTAAAAACACTAATTTGCAATAAATTTATTAAAAATATTATTTATTGCGCATGCACGATCGACTTTTATTCTCTCTTCTCTGTCAGTAAAATCGTCAAATCTTAGAGCACATAGTAATGTTTCAAATCTCCTTTTGGACATGGTGCATCTAAACACGTCCCTTCCTGTTCCGTCCGTTGCAAAAAGGGAGTTTAGACTTTCGTTTCCAGATTTAAAAACTTCAGTATATACCAGCAGACCAAGAAATGCTTTCAATTCAATAATATCAATATCTCTCAAGGTCTGGTGGGAGTTGTCTTCATATTTTTCCCTAAATTGGGCAAGTTTCATATTCGTGTAATAAACAATTTCATTCAACATGTCAGAAGAGAACAGCAAATTCCAAACTTCTTCTGGATTTTTAGGATCTTCTAACCTTTTAGCAGGTCCACGCAAGCCGGGAAGGACCACTATCAAGTTATGCTTTCGTGTTCTTACATTTTGTGGCGGTGGTTGTTTAGACCTAGAAAAAAATTATAATATATAGTGAAAATATGCATGCAATAGGACTACATAAAAAAGAAATAAATAATGTATACCAACCATTTAGTTTTATTGGCCTTTTCTCGCCCATAATAGAAGTCCTCTTGTGCTTCTGATGAAGGTTGCACAGGAGGTTCAGTAAATTCGCTATCATCTTTTTCACCTGCAGATACCTCTGAGTCAGTACTGTGGTCACTTCCAATCACATATTCCGGATCACTATCTTCCATTTCGGTGTCATCTGCATCTAATTGGTCCAAACACCACTGCTCAAACATCGGATTATCCGGATGCATACGTGATGATCCAGGACGTTGTGACATTTCGAAAATAAGCGCCCACTTTTCCGATTATGGATATTTCTTATGCCTAATTTCGCTAACGTTAACACTATGGTGCGGTATCACATACCGCGCGTAACGAAAACTTATTTAGATCCGATACGTCCAACTAGCAGGCCAACCCTGATGTTACTGACTTGCAGAAGCAACAGTTTCTGAGAGGTACACGAAGGCCCAGATCCGTATTTAAAATTTTTAAGACAATAACAGATATCTAAATAATGCAGCGGTATGTGATACCGCACCGTAGCGGTTGCGGGATAAACAAATTGTACAGAGTATTTCTAGTAAAATTGGAGAACTGTCTACAATTATTACTCAGAATGCAGATAAAGAGTTTCCAAGTGCGACTGAACTCTTTATTATCAGAACAATTTTATTTATGTACAGCAAATAATTCAGCACCTTATTCCCAGTTAACAATGTACATATCTTTTTTAATTTATTATCAATCAGCAGTGTGTTATGATATCATTAGAAATAATAATATTTTGCATTTGCCTCATCCCAGACACTTACGTAAATTGACACAGTCATTAAGTAGTTCTAATATTAACTCACAAACATATTTATGAGCGAAAGTTTGTCAAACCGAGAAAAGTATGTTGTTTTACAATGAAATGAAATTTATGTAAGTGCGGACATTTATATAGTGTAGCTAAAAATAGTGGCTGTGATGCTGCAAAAACAGTACAAGCATGCATTTTTAATAAGTTCAGCTTTTGGAAATTTCAAGCAAGTTGTTGCACTTATTCCCGTTATTAATTTAAATAGTGAAGAACTTGTTAAGCTAACCCATAAGGTTATTGCATTGGTTCAGAGTAGCGGTTTTATTATTTTAAGTATTGTATGTGACAATAATAGGGTAAATAGAAATATGTTAACACAATTGTGCCGTGGGACATTGGATGTACAAAATCCGCAGTGTTTGGGTTTAAAAATATTTCTATTGTTTGACACAGTACATATATTTAAATCTGTTAAAAACAATTGGCTGAATCAAAAAGATAGCAAAAAACTTTTATATATCCCGTGTTTGATCATGATAACATTTCAAGTTACGTGTGCTTAAGTAAGTTTGCATGTTTTTCACATCTAAGAACACTGTATTCAAACGAACTTCATTTATTATTAAAGACAGCACCAAAACTTAATTTTAAGTAGTTTTGGAAATACAAAAGGTTCATTTAGTGCAAAATATTTTTGATAGCTCGATAATAGTTGCTTTAAATAACAGTGCTATATTAGATGTTGATGGAACCGTTGAATTTTTAAAAATAATCACCAAATGGTGGACAATAGTAAATTGCAAAGGTTTACTAAAGGGTGTACTGAAGCGATTAGAAAATGCTAAACCATTTACTAGTATGAATGACTAGCGACTTCAGTTTTTGCAGAATTTTTTTTTGGGGCTGGAAAAATGGAAATATTTTAATACGGAAACATATCATTAATTAAACTGATTGAATATACTTTAATTTTGCCAGAAGTGAATTATGTTATTTGCGGAAAGTTTCAAACTGATAACTTAGAAGCAAGATTAAGTTTATATAGGCAACTTTTTGGGTCAAATTATAATCTGTTCTGCAGGTATTTGAAACCCAAAAGAAACTATCTGTCCAGAACCTTTTGAAACTAAAATCAGCTAGGTACGGCAATGTCGTAAATAGTTTTAGGAATATTAAAACTTTGTCTGAGCTAGATAGTGAAATACGCCTAAATGCGAATACAACTTCTTGTGAAATAAATATATTCAATTATATATTAGATAGTAATTGTGATATTGATAATGCTGACCGATATGCCTCAATATATGTTTCTGGGTATACAGTATATAAACTCAAAAAAAAATTAAATTGTATAGAATGTACCTATAAATTTATTACAAGGCAGCACTGAAGATGATAATAGCAATAATGCAGCATTTTCAGAACTAAACAGAGGAGGCTTGACTGTTCCTCTGATGTAGTGATTAATGTTTGTAATACGATGTATTTTATCATGCAAAAGCTTATGTGATACCTTTGAACCATTTTTTTAAAAGCCACATATAAAAAGGAAATTTTAGTTTCTTTAACGAAAAAATTGTGTTGTATGTTCATACTGCTTTTGAGGAATGTGAAAATAATCGTTGAATTTGTGGTTACTCAACATTGGAACTTTTATATTTACTGCTACTGTTATAATTTTATAAAACATAAAAATAATCATTTATCTTCTCTAAAACCTAGAAATGTATCAAAAAACTAAAGTTAAATACTTTGATCTAGGTTAAATATTGTATTTATAAAGTATATATTAAAATAAAAAGATTAAATAATTGTTTCCGATTATATTGTTTTATTTATATTATGTTCATTGTAAAATGCAGTACCTATCTTTCAAAAAAACATTTTAGAATATAATATATATCATAAACAAAACGTCACTACTGTAGTACTGTCAGCCTTCTATACTCAAATCATGCAGTGTTGCCACATCGCATGTCCAGGCCTTCTATTAAAGATGGCTGTGGCTCAGCCCATTCTCTATGTCTATGGGTTTTTCATACAGAAACAGGGATTGACACTTTCTTGTTTCTGTCACAAAGCCTTAAGCACAATGTTTATTTATATTCAAACAACTTTATTCGCTACAATCCAATCAATTCCAGGGCAAATGGTTGTATACAAGAGGCGTTTAATACTAAAGCAGTAAAATATATTGTTATAAGCAGGTTATGGACATGAATAAGATTAGAGTTTGTTTATTCCAGTAGTTTCAAAATATTGATTTGTTATGTATGTTGTAAATTTATGGGGTACATCATGAGTAAAACGATGCCAAGTCTAAGGGTACGTCCATTACGGCGCACCGCACATACCTAGTATCGTACCATAGTATCGCATCGACCTCGCACATAGCATTGTATTCGAGTGTCCATATTGACGCACCGCACCTAGCATTTCCTTGCAGTGTATTTTCAACTCCTGACGAAGCAGCACGGTAAACATGAGTTCTTCATCATCTTAGTCAGATGAAGATGATATCTTGCTTGACTGTAGTATAAACAAGTGGTACTTTATTAAAAATAAAAGAAAGAAAACAGTACATCCTTAAATGAAAAACGAAATCAGTTTGGTGAATACCATCATTTTTTTAACGATCTAAGAAAAGACAAACGGCGTTTTTTTGAGTACACGCAAATGAACATAGATACATTCGACTATATTGTTAGCAAAATTGGCGATAAAGTTAATATATCTTGGAAGAACTGCCACACTTTGACTGGTTCTGCGTTACCGGTAGAGCAAAAATGTTGGGAAAAAATTTGTTGACTTTGACGACTGTCGTGAACTGTATTACCCGGACACTTTCACTTTGGGACCTTCTAGTATAATTAGTAAACGATTGTGTAGGAATTTCATTGTCTACCAGCTACAAAACTTGTATGCAGAATCTCATTTTTTGTTTCAGTTTCTTTGCCCTTACGTGAGGAAGTATGCTCTTCAAATATTCTTCGTCTTCGTCTAGTTCCTTTTCTTCTTTTTTGCTCCTATTTTCTTCTTTTCTTTTTAGGTATGCACTTTTTTCTTGTTCTGATTTTAGTAATGCTTCCCCAACAGCATCGGTTATTTTAGCTGTTTTTTGTATTTTTAAGTAATGGAGCGGCTGAAGTTCTATGTTGTGATGTTGATGAGCACGGTGTTGGTGTAGGAGGCTCTGAATCAATCTCGCTGACAACCTCGTCCATGCTGTTAATTTCGCATGCCTCTTCCCCACTAAACAAGAAACATAACAAGTCTTTTTTGTGATGTTCTTTTAAGAGACTTTTTGTGATGTTTATTTAAAACGTTAATAAGATATCTCCTAGATGTCTTCATTTTATTACCAACTATATTAACATCCATGTCATGTAAATAAAACATATTTTTGATGTACACAATAATACTTGAATTCGCAGTTACTTACACATCCTATGAACATCTTTTTAGCAACTTCCTATAGGAAACATTCATAGGATGTTAATTTGTATACTTCTCACTAATATTACATACAGAACGTTACTGTAATATTACAAATTAACATGTTTGTAAGATGATCACATGTTGCAGTTACTATCACATCATTCGAAATAATTTTTAGTAAGTTCGTGTGATTACGTCTTTATGATGTTAGTTCATAAAACTCTCAGTAATATCACATATTAAACATCACAGTAACATAAAAAAAAGAAAAAAACAGAAGAGGAATTGACGAACGAACATTATCTGTGGAAACACATGACAAGCATGAAATGGCGGATGGTTTTTAGCCTTGTGTTATATTTTATTTGCAGGCAGCACATATTTTGCAAGTGGTACTTGAATAAAGTGGTCTTCGTTTTCGTTAGTTCCTACTTAGCTTCAGTTTCTATGCTTAATTATAATTCTTGTTATAATGGACGAACAACAGCTGTTATCGGTAAGTACCTATTCCAAAATCATAATTATTAAAACTTAATACTCATTCAAGACTTTAATCGGTTATTGTACATTGAAATTCCAGGTGGCGGAATTGTACACTAACATTATATAATAAAGTTTACAAAATAAGGGTTTTTTCAACTTTAAAATATTTTAGTTAGTAAGTATATTTTAAAAACGATTCACAATATTTCAAATCCTAGATATGCATTATACCCTACAAAAAACTTAATATTGCAATAGGGTAGATATTATTATTAATACATGCTCATATGTTGGCAGGGATTTGAATCTAGACGAAAATATTTTCAATGTTAAGATGTTTCAGAAGCTACTTACATAAATAAAATAAAAAACAAATAGTTGGTAATTCTGTAAAGAAAGGGGAATGACTATTTCAGATAGTCTGATACAGACATTGTATTAAACAGTACAAATATTCTCGAATCGAGTATCTTTAGTTCTAGTTTTTGTAGTAGCAGTCATAGCCATCAATATAGTATTGCAGGTTTAGAAAATTTTAACATTAATACTAACAATTCTTGTGAACTATTAGAGACTATTTAAAGCTTAAACAGAAATTTCTGTTAAAAAGCTCATTTCCATTTCAAAATACACTGAATACAATAAAAAAAGCTGTCCCTTACAATGGTAGCTATATTAATCTAGTTGAAGAATATGTAACTTATGGCACTGAATGCTCCAGTCAACAAACAGAACTCAATTATTAATTATTGTAGATTAACTTGATAATGTGTTCATATCTCTTCTTCATAAGTAGTTTTTTTGTATACAGTGTATTAATAATGCTTAGTTTTCATTAAGTTACAATTCCACGATGTAAATATACAATATATTCCAGGATGAAAATAACAAGATGAGAATAGTATATTATTTTAAACAGAAAAGAATTATGAATTTTCATGGCACACCTGAATTTACCTGCGAAACAGAGTGAGGCATGTAATAGAAGGTAAATCATGAAAAGTCACTTCTCGAAATAAAATATGTTGTTATTCCTTTGAAGAGCCCCGCATGTATCTTGTGGAAAATGGGTCCCAGTCAATTGGTGGAAAATCCAGTTTGATGTAGTTTATGTTGATCGATCAAAGGTCTCCATGGGCACAATTTGATCTAAAGTAATTGTTTTATTAGCTGCTGTTCAGAACACCTTTAAATGTTTCACAGATAAGGATTTTGAAGTGTACGTTATGGAAAGGTTGAGGCACTTGAAACAGCTACTCTTGCGTAAGAAAAAGTAATCGTAAGTAAACGATAGAATTCTCTTTAATCAGATTGGATTTGTTGATTTAACGTAATGTTTCATGAAATCTTTATGGTTTAAAATTTTTATTAGTTTTAATATTATTAAAAAACTATTCTAATAAATTTTCTGTAATCTAGCTGTAATGTATGTGTATCCGTTAATATTTATTAATTCGGTTTCAAAGTATGTTACATTATGGCAACTACAGATTAATATACCCTTTTTTATTCCTTGCTTTCACTGAATGCTTTCAATAGTTTCCACTTTCCACGCTTGTTATGTAATATGCTTACACAATTTTTTTTTAGGTTGGATTCCTGGACAAGATATTTTTTTTCTAATTTTGTACTGTACTGTTCATTAAAAGTGAATAAACGTTTTAAATCTTTTATTGCTTTTTTTGCTATTTTATTTTAAATGTACAGGGTGAACAATTAAGAACGACTGTGGGCCACATCTCAGAAAAGAATCATGGTACCACTTTCAAAAAAATTACCTTTAGGTAAGCGATACTGAAAAATTGCTGGAAAATATTTTGCAGTCTCTAAAATATCCGCTAGGGATGGAATGAACACTCGAAAACATAATACTCCAAAAAAACATACTAAAGGTGTCCTAAAAATACAATTTTTGAAATCTTGAAGAGATTATGAAAAAATTTAATTAAGAAGATTTTTGCCATTATTCTTCAAATAATGGGTGGGGAGGTTCAAACTTATGAACAAATGTATAACTTTTTCGTTTTTTAACCGATAATAATGATTTTAGCTGCATTTAAAAGAGTTTTTCTGTTTAATAAGATGGATAACAAATTTTTTTATTCACTCGCAAATTTCAAATGTCAATTGAAGCATTTTTTCAATTTTTAAATCTGATAACGTAAATCCCTTTTCATCAGAATTTAAAAAATGTCTCATTACATTTGAAATTTCCGAGAAAATGGAAAAATTGTCTACGTTTTCACATAGCATTGACCAAATTGTTCAATTTTGTTATTTTTGTTAAGCATATCTTAATAAAGAGGAAAAACCCTTTTAAATGACGCCAAAAACATTGGTATCGATTAAAAAACAAAAAAGTGTTACATTTGTTTTTTAGGCTGAACCTTCCCCCACCCCTTATTTGAAGAATAAATACAAAAAGTCCCTAGCTACATTTTTTCATAATCTCATCAATATATCAATAATTGTATTTCTAGGATACCTTTAGTATGCCTTTTTTGGAGATAATCACAGTATTATGTTTTTAAGTGTTCATTCCACCCCATAGCAGATATTTTAGGAACTCAAAAACATTTTCCACCGATTTTTCAGGGTCATTTTCCTGGAGGTATTTTTTAAAGTTGTACCATGATTATTTTTTGAAATATGGCCGACAGCCGGCGTTCTTAGTTGTTCACCCTGTATTTGCTGATTAGGCACAGAAACATCTATAGGATGTCATCTAGAATGTTTAAGGTATGTTTACTTTCTTTCAGAAGTTTGGCATATTCGTTTCGCATGGGGAAAAGCACAGTAGACAATATTGTTTCAGAGATTTCAGATTATGTTTGAGACTCGTTATACAAAATTCATATGCCCATGCCATCTAAACTAGGTATTCGACAAATAGCTACAGATTTTTATGAAATTTGGAATTTTCCTAACTGCGTCGGAGCACTAGATGAGAAACATATTTGTATGGGTTGTCCAAACAACTCTGGATCAATATATTTTAAATATAAGGGTTATTTTTCCATCGTACTACAAGCTCTCGTTAATGCAAACTACAAATTTATCAATATTGAAGTTGGAGGCTATGGTCAACAAAGCGACGTTGGTACATTTAAAGCACGTGGTTTATATAAAAAACTGATCAGTGGAACAATAAATATGCCTGAAGATAGTCATCTACCTAATTCAATTTTGATTATGCCACACGTAATAATAGCCGATGAAGCTTACCCACTGATGAGAAATTTACTAAAACCATATGGTAAACAAGAATTGAATGAAGATAAGGAATATTTTAATAAACGCTTATCCCGTGCTAGACGAACAGTAGAATGTGCTTTTGGCATTCTGAGAGCAAAATGGTAACTTCTAAATAAACTTATACTGACCAGTGCTTCACATGCAGATAAAATAATCAAGACAGTTTGTGTTTTACACAACATAATTATTGACAAGGAAGGAATGGAACATACTCTACGCGACAGTCAATCTACTTTTCGAAACGAAAACATACAAGCCGTCGCAAGAAGACCAAACAATGAAGAAAATACATCCGAGAAGCATCTACAAATTTTTGTTGTAATAATCCTATTTAGTCGAATCAATAAAGCCTAAAAATTATGCAAAACTTCTTAATTAACTGGACCACCCTATATTTGTTTTACTTAACTCTCAACACTAAATAAAACGTTAAGATAGGGACTTTGAAGTCGTTTTGACCAGTAGTAAATAGTTTTGTCCCAAAAACTCCTAAAATTAAAAAAATCCCGGTTTTTAATACCCTCTATCTCTGTAACCATTCAACTTATATCCTAGTGTTCAGATCAGTGAAACCAGTTCTTCGGTGAGATTATGAAATTGTAATAAAAGACAGAGTGTTCCATTGAATGAAATGAAAGTTAATTCCGTACGCAAAATTGAAACACCCTATATGTTTTAAAATATTGTCAAATGGTTGTTTAATTCGAAGTACAACTCGTGGTGGAAACGATTTTCTCAAGATTTATATATTTTTCTCAAAACTTGTCTGGCTCCAAACTATTGTCTAACTCCTGTGGCGGTCCATCAGACTATGCATCACCCTGTATAAATATTTCCGAAACATAAAATGTAGGTATCTGGATTTGAATAATTTTAAAAATAAATACAAATTATCAAAATCAGAGCTGTTGCTGAGAACTCAGTTAACTAATTTTAAAAATAATTTCACTTGCCATGTGGTGGTTACTTAGTAAGGGTCCCTCGTATACTCGATATTTACCATAAGGGCATTATGGAAGAGACCCCTTACCTCGCAACCTGTGTTCGGAAACAAAATAAACAACGACACATTTATAAAATCACTGGGTTCAAGTTTAATACATTAAAAATACACTACTATATCAAACGACTTATTCGAAGTATTAATAACAATAATAATAATCTCATCCTGGTTCGTTCACATCCATTATATAGGAAACATAGTTGTGTTTTTCTGCACAGCCGACCTCGATATGTAAACTATACATGTCTGTTTATAAAATAACAAAAACAATCTTTCTTTGGTGAATGACATTGAGTATGGTCGGCCGATGCTCCTTAAATACTATAATTAATATTAGATTTAATATTATTATTTCTAAGGTAGTGTCCTTTTGTCTTTAATGTCTTTTAGGGATCACTATATCATCCCCTCTTGGAAGAGAAAAATTATCATTTAAATTTTTCGATAACACTTATATCTAAAACTGTTTTAATGAATGTTTTTTGTTTTGTCTTTGTTTAGTAAACACTACTTGTTCGTTTATCAACACACTTCACTTATTTACAATTGTTTCCGCTCATTGTATACAAACAATCGATTCTTATGAACGGTCTGTTGTTTTTTCTCTGGAGATGTAATCTCACAATTTACCCCCTTGACTCCCGTTATTTTAAACGGACCTAGATAATGTGAATCAAATTTGTTTCTTCTTCATTTTTTAGAATAACTAATTCCCCTATTTTTAAAATTTACGGGTGAAGAAACGTTCTCGCTATTATTAACTCTACTTAATTTATTATTTATTAAAAACTGTCTGGCCCTTTCATTAGCGTATTGTAATTTATATCTCAATTCATTATCATATTTTTCAAAATTGTAGCACGGTTCAATTTTTGCGTTTAAAAATTCTGGCAAATTGGGTTTTCTCCCATATAATAACTCAAAAGGAGTGTATCCGTGATACGTATTTGGTGTTGTATTATAACAATATGCGAACATTCTTACAAACTCACACCAATTATCCCTAGAATCTTTGATAAAATTTCTTATATATTCGTTAAATGTCCGATGTAATCTTTCGCAACTGCCTATTGTTTCGTGGTGGTATGCTATTGAAAAATTATGTTTTATATTCAATAGTTCTGCTAAATTCTTCATTATTTCGTTCTTATATTCCGTCCCTTGATCTGTTCTTATTTCTTTCATCAGTCCGTAATTTGGTATAAAGTTGTCGAAAATTGCTTTTGCTATTGTGTGTGCTCCTTTATTCTGAACTGGTATCATAACTGCGTACTTAGTTAATTCGCATAATATCGTAATGCAATAACGATTTCCGTTGTTACTCTCTACAAACGGGCCTATTGTGTCTATGTAAATAATATCAAACGGTTTTATAGATGTATCTGTTATAACAAATTTTTCTTTGTGATTGGGCTTTGCCTTATTCACTTGACATTTATGACAATTTTTTACGTATTTCCTTACGTCTTTCTCCATGTTTTTCCACTTGAAATTTGCTCTTAGTTTCTTTAATAACCTATTATTTCCTACATGTCCCCCAAACATTGAATCATTGTGGTATCTTTCTAATATTTTTTGGATCTCTTCTTTCTGCTGTACCGTTTTTGGTACGTCGCATATACATACTTGAATACTTTTTAACCTTTGATTTCCTATTTCTATAAATTCTTCTACTGTGCACTTTTTAAATATATCATCATTTGTATATATTTTCATTCTTTTTACTTCATTTCTTACCGATAGCTCTTCAAGCTTTTCCAACGTTCGTCCTAGGTCGAAGTTGTGTAAACCGGTATTTAAGGCTTCACTAAATTTCAATTTGTTTTTGATCCGAATGCTCATCCTAAGCGAGATACGGTTATTTTCAAAGTGTAAAATTGGTAATTTATGTGCCTCAAGGTTATTTAAAACTTTTACTACTGCTGGTTTTTGTATTCTTACTTCTTTTGTTTCCACTTTATTCCTTTGAACCTTTGCTGTTTGTACGTTTTCTTTTTGCGTTTGTGCTCTTGTGATTGCCAAGACATGTGAATTATTTATGTATAAATCCTTAAGCTCTTCAATGGATATTCTCGATATACTATCCGCGTAATTTTCTATACCTTTTACATACTGTATTTCAAAATCGTATTCTTCCAAATCGATTCTTATTCTCGTTAGTTTCGACGTCGGGTCTTTCATTGCAAATAAATGCGTTAGTGGCTTATGATCTGTTTTTACTATGAAATGTGGTGAACCATATAAATAACATTTAAAATGATTGATTCCCCAATGAATTGCTAATAATTCTTTTATGATGGTAGGTTTGTTAAGCTCGCTTTTCTTGAAGCTGCGTGATGCGAATGCGATGGGTAAGTCAATCCCTTCGTAATTTTGACTTAAAATTGCCGAACATGCGCTATTCGAAGCGTCTGTAGTTAATATGAATTGTCTATTAAAATCTGGATATTTTAAAATTGGTGGGTTGATTAATGCACTTTTTAAGACCTGAAATGCGTCTTCGCACTCTTGTGACCACTCGAATTTTACATTTTCCTCGCTAACTTATTTAAAGGAATACATATTTCTGCAAAATTTTGACTGAACCTTCGATAGTAATTGCAAAATGCAACAAATCTTTTGACTTCGTTGGCATTTTTTGGCACTGGGTAATTCTGAATGACTGAGTATTTTGCTTTATCTGGTGAAACACCGACCTTTGATGAATTGTGACCTAAATATGTGACTTCTCGCCTAAAGAATTGACATTTTTGTGGATTTGATTTTAAATTGAATTTACGACATGCGTCAAATACTTTTGTTAGATTGGCTAAGTGATGCTTCTCTGAAATTCCTATTACGACTATATCGTCCATATAAAGAAATGCTTTTTCCGGCGTTAGGCCTGAAAATGCTATTGACATCATTCGTGAAAAACTATTAGGACTTATATTTAACCCAAAAGGTAGTCTTGTGAATTGAAATGAGCCTTTTTCGGTGCTGAACGAAGTGTATTTTCTAGAAGATTGTAGTAAAGGTATTTGATGAAAACCTGACATAAGATCTAAAACTGAAAACCATTTTGCTCTCCCTAATTGATTTAAAATTGCATCTATCCACGTAGAGGAAATTTATCTGTGACTATTTTCTTATTTAGCTGTCTAAAATCTATACAAAGTCTCCACGCCTTATCCTGATTCGACGATTTTTTTGGTACTAATAATACTGGACTATTATATTCTGATACTGAGGGTTCTATTATTCCCTGTATTATAAGTTTTTCTATTTGGCTATTTAATTCTGTTGATTGTGAGTGTGGTGTTCGATAATTTTTTATGTATATTGGTGTATCATCCTTTACTGATATCTTTTGTTCATAGAAGTTGTTGTGTGTTAGTATATCGTTCTTCAAAGCGAATATATCCTCGTAACTTTCACACAGTTTCGTTAAATCGTTTCGTACATATTCCGGTACTTCTAAATTTAATGCTTTCCTTAATTCTTCCATTCTATTACTACTCTCAGTCTTAATTGTGTATATATCGAATAAATCTAAATCTAAAGTTTCAATATTCTTGGTTTTTACTGAAATACTTTCATAATTTGTATTTAAAATTCTAACGTACGGGTTTTTCCCTGATATTATGGATCTGGCTACAAATACTCCTGGTGCTATTTCTTGTTGCTCTACTATTGTATCCTTTCTCAAATTCCTGAAATTCTCTATTAGCCTGTATACTTCGCATCTAGGTGGTATTGCTAAAGTATCATATTCTGGACTACCAAAAATTTGTATGGTTTCTGGATTGTTAGACTTGCAATTTATATGTAATTCTGATTGTGAATAATCTAATACACAATTATTTTTGTCATGAAGTCTCTTCCTATCAGTCCATTTGTTGGTATTGGAAAATTTTCTTCCACTACGTGAAAACAGTGTCTTAATATTATGTTATTGATATAGAGGTTTATGTATATTTGACCTAAAGTTTTAGCTGATCCTTCAGTTATCCCCTTAATATTTATTTTATTCCTTGTTTCCATCAAATGATGTGGAAAATTTTTAGAAATTTTTATTAAAGAAATGTCTGCTCCTGTATCTAATATAAAAGTGTAGATATTATCAGATAGACTGGTCTGAATTTCTATAAAGTTAGAAAGTGATAAATCTAAATAATATGCTGAATATGTTTCTGTAATTTTACTTTCGTTACTTGGTTTTTTATTCAAAACCCCAATTGTTTCTGATTCTCTCTTGCTTCTTCATTTCCTATTTCACATATTCTTACGTTACTTTTAGCTTGACTATTGTAATTTCCATTATTATTGTATTTCTTATATTTATTAAAATTTTCGTATCTGCCGTAGTTGTTTCCTTGATTATACTGTCTAAATGTTCCTCTTGACTGATTACCATTGTAAAATCCTCTGTTGTTTCCTCTCCGATGGTTATTCCTAAAGTCAAAGTTTGATTTCCTGAAGAAATTCCTGTTATCTCTCATATGTAAGACGTGTTGTTGTCCTACTATACCTTCTACTGAAACCAATTTTGATAATACTTCTTGTGTTGTTTCAAAACTTACCGCTGCAATTATCGTTTTGCTTGCATCCGTTGCGGCATTCATAGTTACTGCCTTAATCGTTGCTTCTTTCGTATATTTCTCAGCTAGTCTTTCAGGCATCCCTTCTGAAATGTATGCTGCCTGTAATCTTTCCGCCAGTTTCTCTATTTCTGTTGCATACTGTGTTACATCCTTTCCGTTCTGTCTTATTTTGCCCAGTTTCGCTAGGAGAAGGCTTGGATTGTCTCCTCTTATCCCTGCTTTTAGTTTATCTTTGATGTCTGCAATGGAGTTTTCCGTTGTGATTAAACTTCTAGCTTTTCCTGTTAATCTCGTTTTTATCAATAGGATAGCATTTTCCTCATTACCATTCGTGTTTGTCTGTAGTAAATCCAATGAGTCTAAGAATGACTGTAATTTACTTGCTTCGCCGTTAAACTCATTCGGTAAAACTTTACTCGCAAAATTAAAAAAAATCGTTCATACTTGTCGCCATTTTCAACTGTTTGCTTATTGTTTGTAATACAACCGTATTAATTTCCTCAAATATAGAGGTAGGTATGTCTATAATATAATTTAACGCTTGAAATGCCCTTTCAGCTTTATCCCTAATCCTACTTGAATAACTTTCACAAGTCTCTTGTTGTATTGAATTTAAATTTTTCCAATTCTTGGCTATTAATCTAGTAAAATTATTGTAAAGACCTATTATGCTACTAATTACTTCTATATGTATATCAGGATTTTTAGGAGTTTCTTTCTTCAAAACCCTTTTCCCCTGTTTATTAACTTCTTCTACAATCAATCGTAATTTATTCTCAAAATCTTCCCACGTTATTGACATTTAAGAAAAAAAACTTTGTTCATAAGAATAGAATGCATGTGTACCTACTTACAAATTATTTATACGGTGAGAGTTCCTGTTGCCTGCTTTATTGCATTGCTTCTGTTGATATCTCTTTTCAACGCTCTTCGGTGTGTTTTCCATACTGACCAAATGAACTTGCAGATAAAAGCTATTGTTATAATGTAAAGTAATACCATGATGTGCATCGCAACATTATCTTTCTGTACCATGAAAATGTTATTGACAATTCCTGTTTCTTTTGCTTCCTGTTTGGTTGATGAACCTCCCATTGTTTCTTTTCTCCAAGGTCCCAAATTTAAGTAGAAAACCATATAGTTCTATCTTTATAACATCAATTGTACCATAACTTATCATTTACTTTACAGGATAATTATTATACTTTTAATTTTACCATAACTATGTAGTGGTGATATCTATTTTACCATTAATTCTACCATAACCATTTTATAATTACCATGTCCCATTAGTTTGCAGGATCGCCATGTGGTGGTTACTTAGTAAGGGTCCCTCGTATACTCGATGTTTACCATAAGGGCATTATGGAAGAGACCCCTTACCTCGCAACCTGTGTTCGGGAACAGAATAAACAACGACACATTTATAAAATCACTGGGTTCAAGTTTAATACATTAAAAATACACTACTATATCAAAACGACTTATTCGAAGTATTAATAACAATAATAATAATCCCATCCTGGTTCGTTCACATCCATTATATAGGAAACATAGTTGTGTTTTTCTGCACAGCTGACCTCCGTACATGTCTGTTTATAAAATAACAAAAACAATCTTTCTTTGGTGAATGACATTGAGTATGGTCGGCCGATGCTCCTTAGATACTATAATTAATATTAGATAAAATAATATTATTTCTAAGGTAGTGTCCTTTTGTCTTTAATGTCTTTTAGGGATCACTACAGCCACTTCTTTCCATAATTTTGTCAAAATTAAACTATTATGATGATGCTTACTGGTTTTGTCCCAAATTGCCTGTCTTATAAAGACACCGGTAATTAATTTTTCCTTATTCATGATGCTCTGTGCGAGGGTAAAAAAATACTAAGCTGGATTTCACGATGCGATACTCTGGTACCAGGCTATGGTGCGAGGCAAAGTGCGGTGCGCCGTTATGGTCACCCGCATTAAATTACATAACATTTGCTTGGCACTCGGATGCTATGGTACGATATTATGGTACGATAATATGTGCGGTGCGCCGTTATGGACGCCGACTAAGACGATATCACTTCTCTCTTCATATCTACATTTTGTTTAGAAACATACACAACACTGAAGGAATATACTTGATTATATGTTTTCTCCAATATATTGCTTTTAATATAATTTGGAAAGTGTGTACTGTAATTCTTCCTTGTAAATACTTCATTTTCTGCTACCTGTACCCAACCTATTTTAAGTCATTTGAAACATATACCAATTCACATTAACCCATTTATCCTAGCGTTACATATATGTAACGATTAGAGTCATCTATTCAAACGAGCATTCAAATTGTGTTTAGGCTCCTAAATAGTAAATGGCGCTAAAAATAGGAGCTAACTGCTTTCTTCTTCTTTTTTGTGTTATTGGCTTCGCCTGCACATTTATTTGTATTGCATAAGTCTTGCTCGGAGCAATTATGCAATACGATTCACACTACTCCCTAACGATAATTTTTTTTCCAATATTATTATTGTTTTATTAATTATTTTACGCAATAATTCTATTTTTACTGATAACAGAATAATAATAACAGATAAGGTAATAGACTTTTCTCGCTCCAGGGCAACAGTGAAGCATTCAACAAATTCTAGGAGTTGCCTCGGATAACGGAATTCCTGGGATGGGTGAAGGAAAGTAGATAAGGGAACTAATAAGATATATCTTTGAATTATTTGTAAGATTTTTTTAATGTTATAAGATATTAATTTTTTTAAATATCCTTTTATTCATATTTAAGAACTGTATGATTAACTTAGATTGGTAGTAGTTTATATTCGTTAGTATTTTTTTCATGCTTGATGTGTCTATGACCCCTCTTTCTTCTAATTCTTGTTTTAAGTTCTAATTATTGGTTTTATTTATTGGGCAATCAAGAAAAATATTATCCAGAGTTTCTTCCTGTCCGCATTCACGCCAAGAGTGATCTATTATTTTAAGTCTATATAGATGAGAACCATAGAAACCACGCGCTGTTCTCATTCGAATGATATTCGTTAAGTGCCTTCTGTCTATGTATCGAATGGTTCTGAACCTATGTTAAATAATGATTTCCAACATTTGTTATGCCTGTCTTTTATTATTTGTTTTAGTTTAGTGATTAGCTCATCATTCTGTATTGGTATGTTTACTGGGATATTCAATGAGCACCCTATTTATGCAGAGCGTGTTCATTCTCCTGAATTCCTAAATGTCCCGGTATCCAACATAATCTATAGTTACCCCCGGTTAAATTTGTCTCAATTATCATTTGTTTAGTAATTAGAAAGGTATAATCATCTTCAGTAGTAAGACCTATTTTGGTTAATGTTTGGTGGCACTTAAGGAGTCTGTGGTGAAAATACAGTTTTTTTAGTTTTTTCTCTATTCAAATCCTTATTCCTTTATTAATGGCTGCTATTTCGGCATTGCAAATATTAGTAAGTGAAGGTAGTTTGGATGAAAAAGCATAGATAATTTTAGGGATGTATATTCCAAAACCTGTCTTATAATTAAACTGATCATAATTGATTTTTATGCATCTGTGAACACAAAGTGATTATCTATGTTTAGATTTTATGTTTCGGCTTTAAATAGAATATTTTTATTTGTATTATCTTTGGTTATATTCAACTTTACTATTGGTATTGCGGTATTCATTATTTCTAAATTAACAGAAAAGCTAGGTAATTTTTCTGCACCTTGAATTTGTGTTTGATATGGTTCAATCATATTTAAAGCTTCTACTAGACATGGTTTTTCTTTTGCCTTCCAATAATCTGAATTCAAATTGCTATAATTTCTTATAGCTCTTTTATAAATTCATTTGGTGGATGATTTGAAAGTCTACAAATGCTTGATAAACATTTAACTGCTAACCACCTTCTTCTGAATTCTAAAGATAGTTCTGCGGTTTCAGCTAGTAAAACATTTGATGGGGTGGATTTCATGCACCCAAGGAGCAACATTGGAGCGCCTGGAATTGAATTGTGTCTAGTTTTTTGGGTAGCACCATACTTGATGGATTGATGAAGATACTTCCAAAATCTAAATGTGATCTGACTAAACCATAATAAGCTAATAAAATAGTTTGATGTTCTGATCCCCACCACGTCCTACAGAATGATCTCATGATATTAATACCTTTAATTGCCTTGCCGATAATATTTTCTATATGTGATAACCAATTTATATCACGTGACACGATTAACCCCCAGGTGTTTTCTTTGCCTTTGTAAGAAATTGTTTGATTATTAATATATAATGGGGAGTGAATAGGATAGAATTTATTATTTGAGAACCAAATTGCTTCGCATTTATTGATTGATAATTGAAAGTTATGTCCATTGAAACAATCATTTGCAATATGACATTTGACTCGTTTATGGCTTGTTGTGGGTTTATATCTTTACAGACTAAAACCATATCGTCTGCATATGATAAGAACATATCATTATTGCGAATGAGTAAGTATATTGAATGAATGAAAATAATAGTAGTGGTCTTAATGGCGAACCTTGTAGTAACCCCGAGTGGTAATTGCTGTGCCTGTTAAATTTGCACCTAAACTAAATTAATGAGCTCCGTGCGTAATTCAAGTTTACACATTATGTTATATAATTTAAAGATTTTGACATTATCATATGCTGCTTTTATATCTAATAATACTACTAGTGTTGGTTTATTTTCTGATAAACCTTACTGAATGTAAGATAGGAGCATCGCTTGGTTGTTTTGAATTCCCATCCCCCTCCTGAATCCGGCATGACTGGAATTGAAAATGATTTATTTTCTGTGTGCCACTCTAATCAATTTTTGATAATGTTTTAAAGGATTTTCCCTACATAAGATGATAGTGCAATTGCTCTGAAGCTTTCTCTTTCATTGCAATCTTTTAATGGCTTTAGACAGAATTTAGGAATTTATGATCCTGTTAATATATATTATAAATTTTCAATTATAATAATTTTACGTTATTTGGTATATTTATAATCACAGAATATGTTCCCGGGGTTGTATCGTTTTTCTTTGCTAAGCATTGATACAATTCATTAATTGATAATAATACTGGTTGAGATGTATTTGTAATATAATTAAAATTCGAGTCTATTTGACCAATTTATAACTTTTGCAATATGTTTTCGCTTATTTCTTTGTTTCGAAATTTCTTTGATGACTGAAAATTAGAATTGTGAAATTTTTTAACGGAAGACCACACTTTCGTTTTGAATTACGATTCAAAGAGTCACAAAACTATTAAAATTTCTTTTTCATTTTATTGTTTTAGAAATTTTCTTGTTGAGGCTATTACCTTCTTAGCATTTATGTAATTCTCTTGGGTGTAATTCTGTTTAAAACGACGTAATACTTGTTTCCGTTCGTTTACTTTGGTGCTACATTCTTGATCCCCCATATGCATCCTGCTTTATGAGTCCTATTTGGGATTGAAGCCTCTGCCGCTTCAATTATTATATTTAAGAAATGGTTATAATTGGTATTTGTCTTACTAATAGCATTATTGATAATTTTGTAATATTCTTCCCAATCTGCCCTTTTGATCTTTCTACTGGTTCTATTATTATTAGAGTTATAGTCTCCTCCATTTGTGTGTAATTGAAGAATAATTGGAAAGTGGTCACTAAACCCCACATCACCATGTAACTTCCATTCACATTTATGTGCTATGCTAGTAGATAACAATGTCAAGTCCACTACCCTTATCCTTTCTCCTGGTGTGCTCAATCTGATTGGAGAGCTGTCATTAGGTATAACAAATTTTTTTTATACCACTTAGGGAAAGGGGGGGGGGATGGTGACCAGTGGGGCAATAGTAGCCATCAAATATAACAGCTACTGACCTATTATTATTTCACTTTTAATACCTATTACGCCATCTATATCTGTGTCATTCAAACTGTACTTTAGCAACCAAGAAGTTCAGCCGGTAAAGCAGACATTTTTGGCAATGTCAGTTTTAGTTGATATTCATGCTTCATTGTCCGATTTTTAAAGGTATGTAAAAGCACTCAATTCTACTTATTTAACTACATAATTGGTACCGAAATGTTGCAATTTTAATGTAGCTTAAGCCTGCATATCAAATTTTTGTTTTAATGTAAGAGATTAATTACTGTGAGTTTATGAACATAAATATGTATTTTAGGGTTATAATGGCCTCGTGTGTAGGGGTAATGTTGGCCGGCCACTATTACCCCATTTTTTTTATAAACATTACAGGGTGTTTCTTCATAAATTCTCATATTTCAGATGCCTCGAGTTTACAAGAGAAAAAGCGACAAAGCAGGATGGACTGCTCAACAACTTACTGCAGCAATAAATGCAATAAATATGGCAGAAGCGTCCGTGAAGTCGCAAGAAGTTTTGCTATTCCTAGATCTACACTTCAAATACGAATAAAGCAAAATGACACATCACAGGCTTCTTTAGGTCGAAATTCAGTATTTTCAAAACAAGAAGAAAACGTTTTAGCTGCGCAAGTAATAAATTTGGCAAAACATTTTTATGGGATAACTCCCACAGAGATTAAAAAATGTGCCTATAAATACGCCGAAGAAAAACAATTACATCATTCATTTTCCAAAGAAAAAGAAACTGCAGGAAGAGATTGGCTGATCGGCTTTTTAAAAAAGAATCCAACTATTCGATTAAGAAAACTAGAAGCGACAAGCATTAACCGCATATCTGCGTTTAACAAAACTGAAGTAGACTTATTTTTCTCTAATTTAAAGTCTCTTCTGGATAAATATAAATTTTCAGCATCCAAAATATATAATATAGACGAGACGAGCATTACAACTGTCCAAAAACCCTGGAAGAATACTCGCTGAAAAAGGACAAAAGAGAATCGGCTTCATAACAAGCGCAGAAAGAGGCCAAACAACGACAATTATGTGCTGCATAAATGCTTCAGGAACATATATTCCACCCTTATTTATTTTTGCGTGCAAAAGGATGAAATCTGAATTAAAGAAAAATGGGCCCCCAAGTGCAATTTACTGCTGCTCTGACAATAGTTGGATGAATGAAATCATATTTCTAGAATGGCTCCACCATTTTTACGATGTAGTAAAAACATCAAAGAAAGATCCAGTTTTGCTAATTTTCGACAACCACAGTAGCCACTGTACATTGGAGGGGTACAATTTCTGTAAAGAAAGAGGAATTGTAGTGTTAACAATACCACCGCACACGTCACATCGACTCCAACCGCTGGATGTGGCATTTTACTGATCCTTGAAATCAGCATATAACATTGAATGTCCAAATTATCTAAGAAGTCATCCTCATGAACGTATCACAACGTCCGAAATAGCTGAGATATTTCAAAATGCATATGGTCGCGTAGCCACACCAATTAGAGCCATTAAAGGATTTGAGAATACAGGAATATTTCCATGCACACCAGAAAATTTTACCGATGACGACTTTGCTCCAGGTGAATTATTTATACAAGAACTGTATGGAAAAAAAATCAAGAGAAGGAGGTAATCGAACTAGATGAGAAAAATAATAATAAGGAAGTTACGGAGAATCCAGAAAATACGACACCTGATAAAAAGCATGACTTATCGTTTGTTGACATAATTCCAATACCAGGATGCTCGAAGGACAACTCAGTTGGAAATAAAAGATCCAACCATAATAGCAATAAGAAGCAATATTCAGAAATAATGACGTCAACTCCAATGAAGTCAATTTTAGAAGAAAAGCAGCGGAAAAATGAGGAACAAATTAGACTTAAAGTTGATAAAGGAACAAAACGAAAAAAAGGTGTCGAAAAATCAACTCCTTTAAAAACCAGTCCTACTTCTCGAATAATACCCAAAAGAAAATGCTTTAAAACCCAGATGATCACAGAAAATACATCATCTGAAGAAGAAGATTATCGCGACATTGACGTTAACGAGGATATTTGTGCAATTGGTGGCGAATTCGGTAAGAATAAAGAACTGTGGATCAAGTGTAGTATTTGGGCACATAAATACTGTAGCAGTTTTGAGGGAAAAATATATATCTGCGACTTTTGTCAGTAAAATGGGGGTAATACTGGCATTTTCCTCTATTACCTCTTAACCGTGGGTAATTATAGCCACCCGCAGCATTCTGAAAAAACGTTCATATTTTTTAAAAATTTTGTTTGATTATTTTCAGTAAATACACAAATACACTTTGAAGTAGTAAGGTTTGAAGTTTTATTTACTGTAATATTTTAAAAATCTGAGCAGGTATAACGGCAGAAACAAAAAAATGCTTAGGCGGCCGCCATTCCCCCCCTTTCTCCTATATTGCACCATTCCCACTTTCCCAAGCAGTGTGGTGAGGATTGAAATCATCTATCATTACTTTATCTTCTTGTAGATGTTCTGTTAGCTGTTTTAATGTTTGATAACTTAAGCCGCGAGAAAGATGCGAATAGATATTTATATTTAATTTATTGGTTTTTACAATGATCTATCTAAATTTGTTAGTGTTTTTAAATGAAACTCAAGGTCTCTAGTTAATTCCACAATATAATACAAGTTATTGAAAATTCTAAAAAATTGACAATTGTTTCGATAAATCAATATCATCGTCAGAATGACAGAAGTTACATTTCATTGTATGCCTACCTGATGTTTAGTAGTTATTTTTGGCTAGACCAAGAAGTAACCTAACTTGTGATTGGCTTAATATATGTTTATAGAAAAAAGAAGAAGATGTGATATTACAAATATTGAAGCTTAGATATTATTAGCCCTATGGTGATATCCTGGATATCATTTTTCCAATTAAGATCAGTATAACTGTGCAATGATATAGAAAACCAGGAAAACTATATCTGCTGATCTTTACAATTATCACTTAAGAAGACAGTTTATTAGTGGAGAATTCCCTAGATTTAACTGTTCATTGACAACTTCATATTGTGGGTTTCTTAAATGTCTTCTAATTTCCAGTTCTTCAAGGAAATCCAGTTCTTGTTTCTTTTCACAAATATGTAGTACTTCTAGTTTTGTGTTAGGTGTCAATGAATGATTGGTGTCAAGTAGATGTTTTGCGTAGTGGGATTCAACTGGTTGTTTTAATCTGTATGCTCGTAAGTGCTCACTGTATCGTATTCCAAAATTCCTAAGGGTCTGACCCAAATAGACAGCATTACATTCTGGACATTTGAGTTTATATATACCTGACTTCTTTAATAGTGGTATTTTTGTTTTTACATTTAACAATTTTGTACTAACGTTACTTTCTGTTTTAAAAGAAATTGTTGTATTCGTTGCTGAAGATATTATCTTTGAAATATTATTAGAAATATTTCCTGCATATGTGATGGTTTTATAAGTTTTAATTTCATCAGCTTGTTTAGGATATATTAGTTGTAATGCCGCTTTTTCCTCTTTTTTACTAATTAGCTTATTTATCATATCTAATGGATAACCGTTAGATGTTGCTAATTGTATTAATCTCTCTATCAAAATTACATTTGTTCATAGGAACTGAAAAAGCTCTATGTATCATTGAATTATATGCTGCTAGTCTGTGTGACACAGGGTGGTTAGAATTGAATGGAATTGTTACATCAGTTTGTGTTGGTTTTCGGTAAATTGAATAATCAAGTACATTATTAACTCTTTGAATTTTTAAATCAAGAAAATTGATTGAGCTATTTTCTTCAATTTCTAATGTAAATTTAATTTTCGGGTGTAAATTATTGATGTGGTTGAAAAATACATCTAATTGTCGTTCACTACCCATAAAACAAGCTAATATGTCATCTACATATCTATACCAAAATAAAATATTTTTCGAAATATTACTTTCAAAGATCTTTCTTTCTAAATTGTCCATAAAAATGTTTGCTAAAATAGGTGATATAGGGCTTCCCATTGGTAAACCTTCATTTTGAATATATACCTTATTGTCAAAAGTGAAATAATTCTGATTAACGCATACATCAAATAAATTAAGTATATCTGATATTATTCCTGGATTCATATTTTTATCTTCTAGTAATTTTGTTACAAGTATTAGACATTCTTTAGGAGGAATTTTAGTAAACATGTTAGTTACATCGAACGATATGAGTTTATAGTTATCTTGTAAGTGGATTGCTTTCAACTTTTTGATTAGTTCTATTGAATTTCTAATTGAGTACTGAGATTCATATCCGTAAGTATTGAGTATATTGTTGAGCTTCTTTGCCAATATATTATTAGGAGCATTAACATAAGAGACTACAGGTCTAATTGGTTTCGTTATTTTATGTAATTTAACTGTAATTGTGGACAATGAGGATTCTTATGTATGATAGACCTCTTTTCGTAATCATTTAAAAGATAATTTGAATTAATAACAATATCCCTTACATTATTAGAAAACTTCTTTGTTGGGTCTGCTTTAAGAACTTTTACATCGCTGGATTCTAATTTGTTAGTTTTATATTTTCAATAGACTTAATAAAGGTGTGTTCCATTTTATTAAATCAAAGTTGCAATATTAGTTCCTCTTTCTACATCATTTCTAATTATTTCATAATTCTTAAAATTAAAGCTATGCTTGGGTTTTATGAAAGTTTCATTAAGAGCAATTATGTCAGGATTTTCTTCTCTCGTTAGAGACGTTAGGCTGCTATAATTTGAATTGACACTTCTAATGTCCCATTGAATTATTTTATAGTTAATTACCTCATCCATTTATCTGTCCTTTGCCTTATTTTAATAATAAAGGTTAACGTGGATTTTTTTAATCAAAAACTGGACTGTCCCAATCCTGTGATTTGGCCAGTTCAAAATATGAATTAACTGCATCTCTCAATTGTGTTTCAAATTGCATTGGTGTATGTAAAAAATCATTACACCATTCTTCAACTTTGTTCGCTTTTTCATGAATTCTTACAGTAATGCATGATCCTCCCCCCTTACTGGTAGAGGCTATGTTTTGATTATACTTTTGTAAATTCGTGAAAATTGAACCATTGTCTGCTGACAGCGTTGGGTTACTAAGAGTATTTGAGTATAATTAGGCTACTGCTAGTCACCATTCTACGTTGACTTACATTAACAGCATTATCCACGGCATTCGTTTTTTTTGGTTGTGTTGGGAATTCATGTGTTGAAAAATTTGTTTTTACTGAACTTTCAGGTAGATCTTCATTAGGATTCAACAGGCTAGCTTCTTTGTATAAGTATTTTCATTGTTTTTTCATTTAGCATATTGTTATCAATAGACATGATTTCTTCATCTATTTCAGTTGATTGAATATCGGGAGTTCGACCCCCTCCTGGCCCCCCATCATTTTGTTAATGTAAAAACCAAAATAAAAACTAAGCGAAAAAAAACTTGTATACACTTTTTATTCTCCCTAATTATTTACAAGGTGTTATATAAATTACATTTAATAATGATTTATCGCCAAACTTGGTGTTGGTATACTACATTATATGTATTTCGTGGTAGTAGATCATCATTTAATTTTTGTGAAAATACCAATTACTATTTCTTTACCCAAAGTGAGCGTTACTTATATGTGACGCTAGGATGTTGTGAAACTTCTGAGTAAACCTTTTATTTTTAGAGGAATTACTTTGCTAGAAGCTTTGGAAATGGCATATTTCAAAAATGTAGAGAACATATACAGTAGAACTCCAATTATCCGAACTCCGACTATCCGAATCGCCGATTATCCGAATTACTTTCAGAAAAAAATTTGTCCAAAAAAAGTCTAAGTGCGCTATTATTCTTCCCCCCGCGAAGCCGGTGTTTGCGCGTTCGCTCACTATTGTCCTTCCCTCCGCGAAGTCAGTGTAGGCACAACACGTGGTATGAGTCCCCACTCCAGTTCCGGCGCATTGCAGTCACGGCGCACCTGTCATTGTTTGTTTTGATTGTAGTCAGTGTGCTATTGACCTTACTCGAGGACGCTACTCTTTCGCTACGGCTTACCTTTGTTTGTGCGTGTACAATACTGTATTGTTTTTTACCATGGCTTCGAAAAGAAAACGTGTTGTGCTATCGTTAGCGGACAAACTGAAAATTATAGAGCAACTCGATAAAGGTGTAACGGGTAAGAAGTTGTCTGAGATTTATGGTGTTGGACAAGCAACAATTTGTGACATTAAAAACAGTAAGTCAACACTTTTAAACTTGGCTTCGGTGCTTGAAAATGAAGATGGAAGTTCTTCCAGGAAAACAATGAAGACAGCAACCAACAAAAATTTGGAAGATGCCGTGTTTAAATGGTTTTTGCAGCAACGTTCTATGGGAAATCCGATTTCAGGTCCAATCCTTTGTGAAAAAGCCAAAATCTTAGCAGAAAAGCTTGGTTATTCATCTTTTAAGGCAAGTACCGGCTGACTAAGGAACTTTAAATTCAGGCATGGTGTACGCGAGTTAGATTTGGCTGGTGAGAAGCTTTCAGCAGACTCTGCAGCTGCTGAAAATTTTATTGAAAAATTTAAAACTGCAGCAAAATCCTATGATCAGGAGTTTGTTTATAATGCCGATGAAACTGGCCTTGTTTGGAAAGCATTACCAAAAACCACTTTGGCTTCTAAAAGGGAATCTAGTGCCCCTGGACATAAGGTCAGTAAAGAACGTGTTACAGTGCTTAACTGTGCCAACTCCACTGGAAATCATAAACTACCACTTCTTTTGATAGGAAAATCAAAAAATCCAAGAGCATTTAAAAACGTAAAAAAACTTCCACTCTTCTACAAAAGTCAACCCAAGGCCTGGATGACTG
This sequence comes from Galeruca laticollis, assembly GCA_963921935.1. Lineage (NCBI taxonomy): Eukaryota > Metazoa > Arthropoda > Insecta > Coleoptera > Chrysomelidae > Galeruca > Galeruca laticollis. The sequence goes on along the minus strand of OY998178.1, from coordinate 222,612,141 downwards.
CAGCTTTGTTTACCGAATGGTATGATGAAGTGTTTATTCCTGAAGTGAAAAAGCACCAAAAATCGGTGGGAAAAGAAGGCAGTAAGGTGCTTTTAATTGTTGATAACGCACCCACTCATCCTACAGCAGAACTGTTGGAAATAGAGAATGGGCAGTTTAAAACGACGTTTTTGCCTCCCAATGTTACAAGTTTGCTGCAACCCATGGACCAGTCTGTTATTGAAACAATGAAGCGCCATTACAGAAGGCAACTGCTGAGAAAACTGCTGATCGAAGGTGCTGAAGATGAAGAATTGGTTTTGGCAAATCATAGCAAAATAAATTTAAAGGACTGCTGTTACATGGTAGCGGAAGCTTGGAGTTTGGTTACGGCAGTGACGCTAAGACGTGCGTGGAATAAACTGAAAGGCTGAGAAGAACAAAAAAAAGAAACTGAAGAAAATAAGAAACAAGAAAATGGAGAGGATGAAGATGATGAAGATGCGTTGCCACTAGAGGAAATAAGAAAAATGATTGTAAAAATTCCTGGTTGTACAGAAGTAAGTGCTGAAGATGTAGGAGAGTGGATGGCTTGTGACACGTCTGACCCGGGTTTTCAAATTCTCAATGACGATGAAATTGTTGAAAGTGTGAGAGAAGATGTTGAAGTGGAAGTGGAAGAAGAACTTTCTGCTGATGTTGAAGTAGACGCTGGACCATCAGCTAGTGAAGCATTTGCCGGCCTCGAGACTGCTTTGAAGTGGATGGAGCGTCAGCCCGAGTGTGACCACTTGCAACTGCTCACCGTCAAGCAAATGCGTGACCTGGCTGCCCGAAAACGGATGAAGACCGCAAAACAGCTTATATTGACGGAGATGTTTGAAAAACAATGATTTTTATTTCTAAACTTGTACATAAGTACATTTTATTTATATTTAAAACATGTGAAAATATCATGTTTCTTTCATTTAATTCAATAAAAAAATAGTGCAATATCAAAACGTAGCTTTTTTTCTCTCCAATGGCAATTTTTTTAAAAAAACTCCGATTATCCGAATATTTGATTATCCGAATGGGTCCCGGTCCCCATTAATTCGGATAATTGGAGTTCTACTGTATGTTGAAATGCCTATTAGTATCAAAAAAAGAATAATTGTTGACAAAGGGGCGTAGTAGTAGTGACGATCAGATTTTTCGGGAATTAACCAAGCCATTGTGAAATACACTCACATATATTCTAGCATAGACCTAAAACAAGTCTTTGGCTGCTTACCAAGGCAAACAATAAAATATAGCTTAATCGGAAGACAAGAATCAAATATTGAGTTTATATGAGAGAAAGGATGGGTAATATAAAATTAAGGAATTCACAATTGATGCAGTATTGAGGCTTTGTTGAATTTAGTGATGGATAACCTAACGAAAAAAACTAGAAATTAAGTATGCTATCTGTACATAGGCAATAGAGTGCAACCTTTATATTTTCGCGACAACTGTTTACCGACTACCTTGTAAAAGTCGCGAGAAATGAGACAGAAATAACAAATAATTTGCAGTAATAAAGAAAAGACCACGGGGGAGATATAAACTGCAGAAAATAAGTTTTGGATGGAAATTCTAGGAGCCATCAGGAGTTATACTACATAACCATTATTGCATAAGAGAACAATTTGAAGTGGAAACTATAATGAAAAAATAGATAAAAGTTAACTAAAATAATTTGTCCATTCAGTATGAATGAATGGTGAGAGACCCGTTAAACAAATACGGTAGGCAGAAAGGGCAATGAAATGGCGAAGAAGTTAGCGAAAACTTGGAATGACACGAACCACGAAATCCTTGAAAGTAGGGTGTGGTACAATTAAAGTGGTAAAAGACAGGAAGAAATGGACAAAGTTCGTACATGAAGAAAATCATTGGTACCGAAGTGAATATGTGATGTAAAATATCAATTTTTCTATTCATGTCTCGTTTTTGAGCAATAGAGCTCTTATGATGAATCAATAGAAATGTTGGAGAATATAGGGTAAAGCGAGGAGAGATAGCACAGCAGGAGAGACGGGCTACTCGCGAAATTTTTTGGATCGTCGCAACAATGTCCGATCTGGTCACGTAGGCATAGCCGTAGTTCACAGTCGCGCTTTTTAAATCAACTTGTTGCGTTGTTTATCATTGTTTTTGTTAGTTACATGGGGCCATTGTTTTTGGCGACACGAAAAATTTTGCTGAGAATATTTTGTTCCTTAATTAACTCACTCTAAGGTAAGTTTTGGCCTAATTTAGTGCTTAGTAGTAGTAAGAGGCGCTTTCTGGTCCATACATAACCTCAAAACAAGAGTCTATAAAGTTTCGTTTTGTAAATATTGCCCGGTCCATCTATCCTACGCTTTTAGGAGAGATGAACCAGCATTTGCGAGGAGAGATGGGATAAGGTTTTATGGTTTCAGAAAAATGCCGAACAAGTACACAAGAAAACGAAACACACCTTTAAGGGCTACATGGTCTACGGATAATTTACAACAAGCAATAACTGCTGTAATATGCGGTGAAATGAGTTTAAATGAAGCGGCTCATTCGTTTCATATTCCAAAAACGACATTAAAACGTAGAATTTCAACGAATAACTTAGAAAAAACAGATCGGCTGGGCCCAGATAGTTGTTTGGGGAAATCTACTGAAGAAAAGCTGTCCAGACATATTAAGAAACTGCAAAAACATGGCTTTGCCCCCACAAGACAAGAAGTGCGAAGACTGGCGTTTAATCTGGCAGAGAAGCTCGGAATTAAACATAAATTTAAGGACGGTAAGAAAATTCTAAAATGTTTTGATATTAGGCTAATGCATATTTTGTTCAAGATGGCTACACGAGGACTGCACATCTTATAACAATATTTGTCAAACATGCGGAGTTTCCGCAACAAAAAAGAAACGTTAAAAGTTGAAGGTCCATCTATCCTACCCCTAATGAGCCATCTCTCCTACCCTACGTAGGACAGTCGGACCAACTTAGCATTTCGGTTTTTTATTTTTTATGCCATTAGGATAAGTGGTTTTTTTTAATTCTACCAAGAAAATGCCAAAGTTTTTATTAGTTTACTGTATTTTTTTAAGTTTTTTATTTTTTTAAATATAAAAAATATTAAATATTTTGTAAAACGTGTTCCATCTCTCCTCGCTTTACCCTACATTTTTTTGTGTGGTCATTGAAGAGCAAGAAGACAACGAGTTAGTATTGGACGACAGAATTGAGAGGGCACAAAACTTGTGACATGCGACGAATGACGGACAGGACAATTTAATAGTATTATTTGTTTATAACTCCATTCATGAGACGAATGTTGGTAAAATATTCATTAAAAAGGGAGTAATTTTGTTTTTTAGCATATTACAAAAAATTTGTAACCGAAATTCACATCCGTTTTTACTATCATTCTTATAATCCTTAAAATTATGAACACACTCAGCTATTAGACATGTACAAATACTGATAATTCTATTTAAGAGTTTTTATGTTTAAGTACAAAAACAGCGTCGTCTAACCAATAGTAAGATTGTTGTAAATCTCCTTCGCATAAATAAGGGACCCTGCTCCAGGATTCTACTTCAAAATTGGCAGGAATGAATACATTATCCACAAAGCTATTAACTTGGTCTTCGAAATTGGCACCATTCACTCGTATCAGTTCGCGAGGTTGGTGATCAGCGGACCCTAAAACAAATAATCGTCAATATAATATACTTTTATTAACATTTGTAGAAGAAGGAAAAATAGCAAGAATAACTAAGAATAATTCTATATCATAATTACACCCATAATTATTTATCTTATAAAATTGGTACTGAATATTTTGTCAAGGAATTTTTATGAACTAAGTTGTTAACTTGTTAATAAGGAGTATGAAAGAAGATTGTATCAAACTGTTATTATAAAGAAAATATTTTTAAGGAAATATAGAAATATTTCAATGTTTGAATAACGAAAAGAAATAAACGGTTTTAAAGATTAAAATAACTTTTCCGCATCTGTGAGATGCCCTGATTAATATTCTATCATAAAATTGTCACTTGTATACGCTTCGGGGGATGTATCGTGTTAACAAACCGAAATTTCTCCAAAAGTAACCAAAAATGCAGTATATCTGGATTTGTAGGATCCGCTGTACTCGCTATAGTCAGCTGAAAATTAATAGGGTACGTCTGTGAGACACCTTGAAAAATTACAATTATGAAATTGGCCAATTGTGTTGAAATCTTTATTGTGAATAAGCCTTAAGCGCGCTCAATTCCTTCATCCATGACAGTTGTCAAAAATGTCAATTGGTGAATAAGTACTGTAATAAATGGGTCAAGGTGTGGTTTTTGTAAGAGTGGATTATATATAATAAAGCATATAATAAAACAAAACATATTGTTTTAATAAATAACAAAAGGTTATGGGCCCAGGGAAGATAATGGGATAACATTTTCTCGAAGAAGTTAATTTTAAAGTTTTTAAGTTTGAGGTTACGTGTGAGCACGTGGTAAAGAAACTGAACCGGGAATAAACCCATAAGAAGAAAATGTCAGGAATTGGAAAAGGTTACCTTATCGAGCCGTTAAATGGTTTGAATTATCATAATTGGAAATTTCGGATGGAACTAATATTAGCAGAGAATAACGTGAATGATTGTGTGCTAGCCGCTATTGATCCAACAAAAGAAAGCGAGGTGAAAAAGACAATAAAGCTAAATGTCTGATGTGTTGAGGATTCACAAATTGAGAGCTTACGAAATTGTAAAAATGCTTTGGAAATGTGGAAGGTCTTGAAAGATAAGTACGAAAAAAGGGGATTACCTGGACAGTTGTTCTTGAAGAAAAAGTTATTATCTATGAAGCTAAAAGAAAGTGATAATCTTGTAACATTTATAGAAGAATTTGAAAAAATATTAAGACAGTTAAAAGATGCTGGAGTAGAAGTAAAAGAAGATGATATTATATGCAATTTGTTACTAAGTTTGCCACCATCGTTCGAAACTGTGGTTACTGTATTAGAAAATATACCAGAGCTTAAATATGAAACTGTAAAATCAAAATTGTTAGCTGAAAATGATAAAAGACAACTGAATACCGTAAACTCAAATAGTAGTGTATCAAATGTGAATGTAACGGCATTTGTAAGTCAAGGTCCATGCTTCTCATGTGGGCAAAATGGTCACTACAAAAGATAATGCCCCACATATAGGAACAAACAATTTAACAACCAGAATCTGGAAAAACGAACATTTCAAAATAGAGGAAGAGGATTTTACAGAAATAGAAGTTTTCAAACAGGAAGAGGATTTCAAAGAGGTTTTAGAGGTCAAGCAGGCCATTACAACAATCCCAGAACCAATTTAGTACAACAAGAATAAGTAGAAGATAACACATTGTTAGAAGATGAGAAAAATGAAAATAAAATATGTTTTATGACAGATATGGAAGGTAACGATAAAGATAAGGGTTCTAGTAAAGAATATTTAACTTTTTTTGTAGATTCAGGTTGTACTGACCATATGATTAGCGATAAACAATATTTTTCTGAATTAATAATGTTGGACAATCCTATAAAGATTGCAATAGCATAAATGAATCTTATTTAAATGCTGTAGGTATAGGAAACATAGTAGTTTTAAGTGGTAATGATAAAATTGAATGCAATATAAAAAATGTATTCTTTGTTCCCATGTTAAGGAAAAATTTATTATCTGTCAAAAAATTAGAGTCTGCAAACATTTCTGTTACATTTGAGGATGCAAAGGTAAAGTTATTAGACACAAATCATAGATTGATAGGTCAGGGTATCAGGAAAAATTTATATGAAATATCTTTTAAATTGAAAAAGCCATCTGAGTGTCTAAATGTTGAAAGTAATAATGATTTTATAAAATGGCACAGGCGTTATGCTCATGTAGGGTTTACAGGGTTAAAACAAATTGTTAAAAAGGAAATGGTTATAGGAATAAAGAAAGAAGTAATAAATAGAAATGTAGAATTTTGTGAGCCTTGTGTTAGAGGTAAAATTACTCGTTTTCCATTTGGTATTCGTACAAAAAGCACAAGGTTATTGGAGATAATACATACAGATGTGTGTGGACCTATTACCCCTTTAACATATGATGGGTATAAATATTTCATAACTTTTATTGATGACTTTTCAAATTTTTCTGTTGTATACTTAATTAAAAACAAAAGTGAAGTTTTTCAGAAATTAAAGGAGTATGTACAAATGGTTGAAAATAAATTTAACAGTAAGATATCAAAAATCCGATCTGACAATGGTGGTGAGTATAGTTCAGACATCACTGATTTTTGCAGAAACAAGGGAATAATATTAGACTACACTTGTCCTTATACACCAGAACAAAATGGAAAGGCCGAGCGGCAAAACCGAAGTTTAGTAGAAAGGGCTAGGGCAATATTAGTGGACTCAGGTATGTCCAGAGAATTTTGGGGTGAAGCAATTTTGACATGTAATTATGTCATGAATAGGGGTATGTCAACAAATTTAGGAAACGTAACTCCTTCAGAGTTGTGGTATAAGTGTAAACCAAATGTTGGAAATCTTAGAATTTTTGGTTGCAATGCTTATAAACATATACCCAAAGAAAACCGCAGCAAATTTGATGCTAAGACGGAAAAGTGTGTAATGTTAGGATATTCTCCAACAGGATATAGGTTGTGGAATATTGTAAAACAAAAATTAATCATTGGAAGGGATGTACAATTTGATGAGGAAAACTTTTAATTTAAAACAAATGGTGTAAGTGTAAATAATGAACCTAGAGAATTATCTATAGATAGGTTAGAATTGGATGTAAAGGATAATGATAATGAGGAAATTGAATTAAACAGGGATATTGAAACAAGAGACATAAATGAAAATGCTAAGGAATTGGATAACATAAGAAATAAAAGAGAAACAAAAATCGCAAGCAAATATGATGATTATGAACTATATACGGCTTTTAATGCCTGTAATTACATAGAAAATGTGCCAAATTGTTATAAAGACTTAGAAAATAGAAAAGACAAGGAGAAGTGGTTAGGAGCTATTAGTAGAGAATTAGAATCAATACATGAAAATGAAACATGGGAAGAGGTAGAAAAACCAATAGGTTGTCAGGTTCTAGACAGAAAATGGGTATTTTCATACAAAATGTTAGAAGATAGAGAGGAAGATAAATATAAGGCTCGATTAGTAGTTAGGGGGTTTGCACAAGAAAGAGAGAATTATTTTGATGAAATATATTCACCTGTAGCTAAGTTAGTAACTATTAGAAGTTTACTCTTAATAGGTAATCAAAATAAATACTACTTTCAACAGTTAGATGTGAAGTCAGCTTTCTTAAATGGTAAGTTGACAAATGACATATATATTTTTTACCCAGAGGGAAATGTGAATAATAATAATAAGGTTCTGAAATTAAAAAAAATCATTATATGGATTACGCCAATCATCAAAATGCTGGAATTCAGAAATCAACTCTTTTCTATTAAAAATAGGCTTTGAAAGATCGGAAAATGACTATTGCCTTTATATATTGCGTAATACAAATGAAAATATTTATTTAATAGTATATGTAGATGATATAATCATAGCAGGTCCAAACTTATCAGATGTGAATGAAATAAAAAGGAGATCAATGAATAGGTTTGTAATGAAGGATAAGGGTCATATTAAATTTTTTTTGAGTTTAAGGATTAATTATGATCGTGATAAAGGTATTCTGAGGATTGACCAATCGAGATACACAAATGGGATACTTAACCGGTTTGGAATGACTGATTGCAAGGGTTCAGCTTTACCTATAGACCCTAAGCTTAATATATCATTATGTAACGATTCAAAAATGTTAACTAAGAAACCTATAAGAGAACTCGTGGGTTGCCTCATGTATCTGATGCTAGGCAGTAGGCCTGATATATGTTTCAGCGTAAATTACTTTAGTAGGTTTCAGGATAAATCATCTGATGAAGTTTGGAACCATTTAAAAAGAGTTTTGAGATACTTAAAACTAACAGTCAATGTTGGCTTAGAATATGTTAGGAATAATGAAAATAATTTTTGTTGTTATGTAGACGCTGATTGGGGAGGTGATACACATGATCGCAAATCTGTATCAGGTTTTGTATTTAAACTTTTTAATAACACTTTAATGTGGGTTACAAGAAAGCAGACTTGTGTGTCATTATCCACCACAGAAGCAGAATTAGTTGCATTATGTGATGCTGTACGTGATGGTCTGTGGTTGCGAAAGTTTATTTCAGATCTAGGTGTCAGTTTTAATAATGTTACATTTTTCGAAGATAACCAAGGTTGCCTGTCGTTGATAAAAAACCCGTCTAATAATAAGAGGGTAAAACATATTGACCTAAAATTTCATTTTATTTGTGAATATTATAATAGCGGAATTATTCATTTGAAATATATACCTTCGGATAATCAACAGGCTGATATTCTTACCAAAGGTCTACATAATGTTTTATTTGTTAAATTTAAGGATCTTTTGGGTCTGAAGGAATTTAGCGAGGAGGGGTGTTGAAATCTTTATTGTGAATAAGCCTTAAGCGCGCTCAATTCCTTCATCCATGACAGTTGTCAAAAATGTCAATTGGTGAATAAGTACTGTAATAAATGGGTCAAGGTGTGGTTTTTGTAAGAGTGGATTATATATAATAAAGCATATAATAAAACAAAACATATTGTTTTAATAAATAACAAAAAATTGTATACACTCCGGAGGCTGTATCGTACTAAACTCGAAATTTCTCCAAAAAGAACAAAAACGTGGTACTTCAGGTACCATAGCACCCGTTGTACTAGCTTTGGTGAGCTAAAAATCAATAAGGTCATCTATAAGACGTCCTGAACAATAATCAATCATAAAATGGGTCATATGTATACACATTGGAGGCTGTATCGTGCTAACAAGCAGAAATTTCTATAAAAATTACAAAATGTCGTACTTAAAGTACTATAGCACCTGTAGTACTAGCTGTGGTGAGCTGAAAATCAATAGGGTGCATCTGTGAGATGTTCTGAACAATATTGAATCATAAAATTGGTGATTTGTTGCACTCCGGAGGCTGTATCGTGGATAACAAGACATGTAACGAAAAGTGGCCGACGACAACGAAGACGACGACATACACACAGGATTTTTTTTCTAAAAACCATTTTTTCGTGTTATTCTTGATGAAAAACGTAAAAATAACTCAAAATTTTATTTCAAAATTTCAACTTTTTTGTGCGTAAACCGATACTTTTCTCGCATATTAGATAGGTTGGGCGGAAAAGTAATAATGTGCAAGCATGCAGATAAAATATTCGTTTAATGTAACAATACATCCTATTAGTAAATTTGAAACATAAGAAAATAGTCTATTTTCATTTTGGAATGATTAATGTGCAGAATACAAGCTTGAAATTCGTTTCCCTTCAGTAATAAGCATTTAATCAAGGTATTAAGCATCTGGGTCATCTACAAATTTAAATAATGCAGATCTCTAAGAGTGATGCGGCTAGCACCAAACTGCCCACCCTCAACTACCAGGTAAACACAGCATGTAGGCGGTTCATTATTTTATTTTATTATTTTTACGATTTCTTATAACGATGGAATCAAAATTTCTTTCTGCCCGCACTACAAGCAATGAAACTGAAAATAATATTCCGGGGCACAATTTGTGTGTTCGCAGTTTAGTTATCCGATTGCATTCATAAAGTAAGCTACGTTTTGTTTTTATTTGTTTTCGGCACGTGTGCGTATTCAAAAACGTAATGTGGCTTGTTTGGATGGAAAGATGGAAGTGGACGTTAATTTTGCACAAAATCTTTTAAGAAACTCACTATTATTTGGGAAAAAACTTTTAGTTAGGAATAATCTACTCAAGTACAACCCGAACTTAGAGTATTCAATAAGGATACAGTCTGTTCAGAGATATAAGAAAGTGACTTACCGCATTTTAAATGGGTTTATCCAAGGGTGTTCATGAACAAACATTGAAAGAATGAATCATTGCTGGTAATAATAGGTCCGTTCCTAAGAATGTATTAAACTGCAAATTCGGAAGACGTAATTTCATTATTAAAGTAATAAAAATAAAATAATTTGGTGCCTACATTAGATAATTTAATTAGGAGGTTTTAGAAAGATAAAACCGGCGTTAAATATGGCAGAACAACGTTATGGAAGTATATCCAAGAGATGGGTTTTAGATTTAAAAAATTAACAAAAGACAGGTTTTAATAGAATCCAGTAGAAATCGGAAACGGCGATTAGAATACCTACAAAAAATTAGGATTTACAGAGATCAGCAAAGGCCAATTTATTTACTTAGATAAAACCTGGTTCGTCACATATCATAACGCGTAAAAGGGTTGGGTTCACTCAAACGACATGTGTAAAACAAACGCTTCATCAAAAAGTTCTGAACGAATTACGATTTTGCATGCTAGTTCTATAGACGGGCGGACTTCAAATGGCCTTTCTCTGTCGGAAAAAAACATTAAAGATTCTTCTTTGGATTACTATAAGGACACCATTGCTGATTTATTTGAAGATTGGTTTAAACACAAGCTAATTCCAAATATACCTCCGACTAGCGTAATTGTAATGGACAATTCAAGCTACCATAGTAAGCAGTTGACGAAGACTCCCTCCTCAAATAATACAAAAGCAACAATATAAAACAACATGTATCATTATAACACATTTATTTTCACGAAGATTACAGCAAAAGGCAATTAATTGAGGTTTTACTAAACTTAAAACTACAAAAGGAATACTTCTATGATAATTATGCAAAAAATCTAGGGCATACAGTTTTAAGACTTCGACCATACCAACTGAAATCTGCTATTCGTCATAACAATATTTGCCCCACTCCCACTATTAACTCCAGTGCACTTAAACCAATAGAAACTGGGGTTTTGAATAGCCCTTCACAAAGTTGGGCAAATTATGTTACACAGTGGAAAATCCTATATACATATTGTAAATAATGTTTGGTTTTGCTTCCTATCTCCTTTGTTTTAATCCTGAATCTTTCCGATCTCCTAACCAACCATACCTACACCCTAACGTATAAGATGTGTCATACTTTCATTACCTGGTTTCCGTACAACCATATCGAGATCCGGCCTCGGTTTGCTGTATCCACCTGTAACTGCCCGACGAACTGTTCCGAGAATTGACAATTAGAAGAGCGACCTAGCTTTTCGTCATATGAAGCATGTGTGATGTGATATTGCGATATAACTATAGCCAGGCCCAGATTAGCAGCTATTTACGCCCTAGCCCAAAGTACTAAATTACTCCCACTTCCAGGAGGTCTGGAGAGTGAGGAATTTTTTTTGGCATATTTAACTGTAAACCTCGTTTTAGAGCTTCTTTAGAGTTATTTGAACTATTAACACATTTTTATTTTTAGTCCTTTTGATTACATTTTTAACTGTTTTGCAAGAAAATAATTTGTATTAATCACAGAATAGCACACTGATTAAAATTCCAAAATACATGAAAAGCAAATATTCGTAGTTTAAGTAAACAGATATTGACGACTGACTAAAAAAACATGTTGAAAAATAAAAAACACTATTTAATAAACAACACTGTATATATTTACTAATGAATATCAAATTTAGTTTCAAAATCCATTTTAAAATTTCTTCTTTCTGGCTTTGCTCCAAGCAAACGATTGAATTGTGCTGGTGAAATCCAATGTATTGGTTATGTTATTTTCAATGCCGAGAATAGCGAGAGAGTTGAGTTTCGTTTGGGTCATGTTTGATCTGTGGTACTGCTTGATCCTTTTTAAACAGGAAAATGACCTTAAACAATACAGTTGTATTAAACAGTTTAAACATCATTTATACAAAAAACACAGTAATAGAAAATCAGACTATTAAAGTATATAGTAGTTCTTAAATACTAATAGAGAATGAAGGTGTTAATAAGTTAGAGTAACTGGTGGAAATCACATGCCCAAAAAAATCTGGGATCCCTACAAGTCGACAAAGTTGGTTTTGGTTAATATTTGTTTACGTTATCTTAGTATCAAATAATATTCAAGACATTATACATAATAAGGGGTCTGCTACTTTTTACTTACCTCTCTGCAGATGCGTATGTTACTGGAGTACAAATAAACATCCGCAGCAAAATTTCTATATTTGGATATATATCTTGCAAATTATTTCCTGTGAGCCACTTGTACAGAGACGACGGCTTTTTATTTCTTATTTTGTTTGCTGCTAAGTGTGATTTAAGATGGACAAGTTCATCAAAAATCGACGGCTCCAAATCATTTTTGAAAACAGTAAGAAGGTTCTTAACCTCATTTTCAAGTTCTTCTGTTGTGAGATCCGATTGTTTTATTACGGCACGAAACTTTCTAATGAACTCCTCATAGGCATCCATTCTCATTGTAAGTTGTTTTTGAACTTTGTCGATTATCGGCAGAAATGTATTTACTCTAAAATTGTCTCTTCCAGAAACGAAAACTTCGCCATCTCGAGACTCATCATCTTGAAGTTTTCTTGTTGTCCTACGTATCTTGTCATGCTCATACACTTTGTTTTCACAAACAACAAGTGCTTTGTTTTCGTACAGATCAAACTGATTTCTGAGCTCTTCAAAGAATGATATGAGTGACTTGAAAACTTCTACTATAGCCATTGCATCAGTGTCTTAATTTTGAGCATATTTGTTAACCTTATGCATCCTGAAAAGAAAAGTACCCCATAACTTAGCCATTATAACTGTTTCTAAGCGATTCAATCTGCTTAGTAGGCCTTTAGCTTCCAATGTTCCTAGAGCTCTGATTATTGCAGGCCATTCTTCTTGTAAGACTCAAAGCGTCATGTCTAGCAGACCATCTTGTAGTGCAAAGGCTTTTTGTCGTTAGTGTTGTGTTTTTATATTTATTTATTACCGCTCATATATGTGTAGAGCTAGAAAAAAAATTGTACAGCTCTTGAAGTGAAGTAAATAATGACACAGCCTCAATGCAAGAGACTACTGCGTGAGTGCCAACTAGATTTAGGGAGTGTCCTGCACACGGGATATATGATGCAAGTGGACTGACATCAAGGATCCTAGCCTGTAGTCCTGAATAGATCCCTGACATGTTGGAAGCATTGTCATAAGATTGCCCGCGGCACTTTTTTGTATGTCCAAACCAAAAAGTTGCAGAGTTTCAGTTACTGCGTTAAACATATCAAGGACCTTATGTCCAATATGCGGCAAAAACTTCAGAAATCCTTCAAAAGCTTCTCCATTTTGTTTTACATTGCGTATTATAAAAGATAATTGATCTACGTGAGAAATGTCCGGTGTTGAATCGACAATCAATGATAAGTACTGAGAGCTTTTAGCCTCCTCTAAAATGTAAATTGTAACTTGCTTACCGTGGAGTTCAATAAATTCATCGCATATAGTGGATGAAAGATAGGAAATATGTCCTTTTCCAGGGTTTCCATACTTCCTAATGTGTTCAGCCAAAAATGGGTCAAACTCAGCAATGACTTCTAGTAACATCATGTAGTTTCCATTTGAGTTAGAACCAAATACCTCTGTTGTCCCTCGAAATGGTTATCCTCGAGCTTTTATGACCACGACAACTCTTTGCAATAACAATTGTCAGTAGATAATTTCTCGATCTATCATTTCAGTTAGTTGGGAATTAATCTTGCCCAGTTTCTCCCCTCTCTCTTTTAAAGTAATGATGTTGTTTTTATGTGAAAGGGAGTTTTCGTGTTCTGTAAGCCTTGATGTAACATTTTTCCAGTCACTAAAACCGTTTTACACAAAATATGATTCCGATTGTGTTTCCGAATGAAAAAGACGGCAAGGACCACAAAAAACTCCACATTTAGTTTCAGAGTACACAAGCCACGCTCTTTCTCGTTTTTCCCCATTTGCTAAATATCTATAAAAATGAGTCCACGAAAAACTCCAAAAACGGTAACCATACTCCTTCATTGCCTTTGAAAAATCAGCTTCTTTATATTGAATTAACCCATGTTGGGACACGTAATCACGTAGTTCATTATTTACAACCCAGTTTGCTGGATCAGGATCAAAAATAAATGTTTCAGGTTCACGTTCTAAATTCTGTTGAATTGGTGTTGGATTTTCAACGCTATTGGAGGGGCCCTCAGTGTCTTCCTGTGGTTCGGATTCAAATTTTGTGTCTAGTTCCGATTGTATTCCAGATGTAAAAGACTGCATATGAATAGAGGTGCTACTGGTACTAGGAGTAACGAAGTCTAAAAATAAGCAGTCATCTGTTTTGGTTTGGTTATTTTTGTCTTCTTTTGACAGCCATTCTTTATTGTCCCAGGGTATTTCTTGTTCACCTCAAATTTAAATTTAGCTCTTTTCCTAAACTCAGCCCTATATGGGCGTTTTTTTGGTTGGCTCATTTTACTATCTGAAAAAAACGAAACGATCAGTGCCAGATAGAAAAAAAATTGTGTTTTCTACATTGCATTCCGCAGATAGCGGCCGAACACATGTGTATAAATCATTTATATTTTAGTTAACAAATTATATTAATAATATAAGTGAAATCGAATAAGTTGATTTGCAAATGGTGTTACTCCTGTTAAATGTTGGATAGAGATATTTTTTAACTTTTATGCCCAATTACCTCTCAGGGAAGGTTACATACAGTTATTTAAGGCTACTAATAAAACAATACGGTTTGGCTGTTTAGCTATATTTGGTTCTGACTTCCATATAATAATAGCAAGGTATTGTGGGTGGCGGCACTTGTGGCGCGATACAAGAGTGCCGAACGTAAGGCCACTAGTGGCTGAATTGTGTAGTCTAGAAGAGGCCGTACACTTTAAATAATTTACCCGAAGAGACGACGTGAACTCGATCACGATACACTCACAACGGTATGCCATCGCGCATATGTAGCGCTGCCTCTCTCGCACGATTGACGTCATGTGCGAGGCACACTGTGCGTAGAATTATAGTAGGTTATTCCGGTTATTCGTGATTATTATCCATTATTATTGAAACTTTTGTCGTGTTTTTAAGTTCTATCCTATGTGTTAACGAAGTTTTTTTTAAATCTAAAGTGTACGGTATTTTATAAAAATGCCAAATTGTGCTGTATTCGGTTGTAAGAACCATAACAAAAATAGTAAGGGATCAGACATTAAATATTTTCGATTCCCGAAACAAGTGGATCTAGCAAATCAATGGATCAACGCGTGTTGTCGTCAGGATAGAATTAACATTAAAAACGGCAAACAAATGTCTACAATATAGACTGCAACAATCATAACAATACTTTTTATTTATTATTTTAGCCTGCATTTGTTCCCAACATTTTGAACAAAATTGCTTCCAAGTCCCGTTAAAGCAAAGGTTACTGAATTATATACCCAAAAATGCAAGACATTTAAAATCAACTGCACTTCCCACATTAAATATAGGCCAACCAGAGAAGAGAATAATTAGTAGTCTCAATGAAAGGAAAAGAAAAATTGATTTGAAAAGATCAGATAGACTAACTAAACGAAAGAGACGACAAGAGGTTAGTGAACTATTGAAATCATCTACAGTAGAATCGTGCACTTTAACTGTAGATAGCATAAAGGAAAATGTGGATTTTTCTTCTGCCACTACAACTGCTAAGGGCTCTACACCAAATCTGAATGATTGGTAAGTAATTTTTAACATTTTGTAAAAAAAGCTTTTTATCATTATTACACAGGGTGCTTCAGATTTCAATCAGGAAAATTTAATCGGTCATATAAATTTCAAAAATAAAAAGAAAACTTCATGTAAACTTGTTTTAGCGCTTAGTTTAGAGCTTTGTTTTCAATATACCTACAGAATGCTAGAGTTAAAAAGAAATATTTTTATTTATTGACCAAAAACCCCTTTACCGATTTTGTTGGAAGTTTGTTGGAAATAATAAAAGGTATTTTTTGACATAATTAAATTTTTCCTTATTTCGATATTGTTATTAAAAAATAGCACTAGGTATATCGAAAACGACGCTCGAAAACATATAAGTTTATACTTGGCTTTATAGGAAATTTTCTTATATTAATAATTGGATCAATTTTGTTTCAGCATTAATAAAGATAATTGTGAAGAATTTACAAAAATGAGGGAAGAAATAAAAACTTTGCAAGCTGATAAAATGGCTTTATTAAAAAAAATAGAAATGCTCGAAAACAAACCATCTGCGGAGGTTCTCTTAGCGAAGATTTTCACTCCAGGGCAGATAAAGAAACTTAAAAATCCAAGTCAGAACATTCATTGGTCGCCAGAGGACATTGCAGCTGCAATCTCTCTTCGCAGTGTTAGTCCTAAGGCATATCGGTACCTTCGAAATCTGAAATATCCCTTACCAGCTCTATCTACATTAAGAATGTGGGCTTCCACATTTAATCTAGGTCAGGGTATCCTCAATAATGTGATATCATTGATGGGCAAGAAAGCCCTAGAATTATCAGAGTTAGATAAGCTTTGTGTAATATCTTTCGATGAAATGTATGTTTCGAATAGAATAGACATTGATAAGAAAGAAGAACAAAAACTAGGACCTCATAAGTCATGCCAGGTTGTAATGGTACGTGGGTTGTTATAAAAACTGGAAGCAGCCAGTTTATTACAAATTTGACCAACCCATGAATCAGGAAATTTTGTTAAAAATAATATCTCAATTGTATAAAGCTGGGTTTATGGTGACAGCTATTGTAAGTGACATGGGTTCTGGAAATATGGGTTTATGGAAGGAGTTTAATGTTGGACACAAGAAAAATTGCTCTTTTCAACATCCAGAAGACTCTGCATGCCAGATTTTTGTCTTCGCCGATGCGCCGCACTTGATAAAACTATTGCGTAATCACTTTATAGATCAGGGGTTTCATCTCAGAGGACACATACTGGAGAAATCTTGCTTTGAAAATCTTATTAATATATCTAATTCGGATCTTACATTGGCTCATAAGGTTACCCGTTACCATTTAGATGTAAAAGGTACACAACGTCAAAAAGTTCGACCCGCAGTACAATTATTTTCTGAGACTGTATCCAAAGCAATCGAATATTGCGGAAAAAAAGGACAAATGCCCGTAGGTTCTCCATGGAATGAGGTATCTGCGTTTGTTAAGCTTATAAACGATTGGTTTGATCTATTTAATGCAAGAGCAAAATTTGGGAAGATAAGGGGAAAAAACGCGTTTGGAACAGATGTTGATACACAACAGCAACTACTAGATGAAGTATCCGAAACAGTTGCTGCTATGAGGGTTGGGTCGCATAAAGGACTACTTCCATTTCAGAAAGGAATCTTGCTAAACAACAGGTCCATAAGTGAAATGTTTTTGTATCTTAAATCTAAATATAAAGTTGATTATTTACTAACCTTTCGTATTAACCAGGACGTACTTGAAAATTTTTTTCTTATATAAGAGGAATGGGTGGTGCTAACGATCATCCCACACCCTTCGAATTTAAATTTCGATTAAAGTGGTTTATTTTGGGAAAAACTCTTCTGCTGTTTTTACACAAAATCAAAATACTGAACAAAATCTTGAGGCATGCTTGGTCGAACCACTTTTGTCACCTAATTCAGAAATTAACAATAACAATGACGATTCAGTTTGTATGACACACACAATTTTTTCAAGTTTAAAAAACATTACATCAGAGGAATATTCTTGTGATGAAGAAAATGAAATAAATTATTCATTTATTGAGCCTCATTATCCTGTGATGAATATTGACGAGACAACGGATATTTGCAATGAAAATTTTGATTTATTAAATGATTTAGATTTCAAGGAAAGTGTTAATAATGAAGCACTTCGATATATAGCGGGATATGTCGCCTACAGATTTAGAGATAAATATAATCTAGGGACACGTACGAGTTCCCTCTTGGAGCCAATTCCAGATTGGTTAAATTTTATATCGAGAGGTGGACTCTTACAGCCGAATTCAGACTTCTTTGAATTAGCTAAAGTTCTTGACTCAGAATTTCGAATAATGCATGGACATAATCTGTGTGGAGACAAGCGTATTTTTAAAAATCTTGCTGAAAAAACTATTTCAAAATTCGGTTCTACGTCAATACCTTTTGAAGTAGTGCTATGTCTTAGCAGAACAAGGACATATATAAGGTTAAGGGAATTAAATAGGAAAATTAGCTTCTTGAATTGTAAAAGAACGCTAAATAATAAAATTAGTAAATTTAGTAACAAAAAATTGTAGCATTTGTCTTATAGTACAATATATTCACTCTGTTTGTAAAAGGAATCAATAATAAAATACATCAAAACTTAAATTTTTTATTTGTTTACTTTTTAAATACATTTTTCTACGATAGTGCAAAAAGTAACTACTTTTTGCTCTATCTGCAGTGCCAAAAGTTTAACTTTTTTGCTTTTAGTGCAAAAACTAGCTATTTTTTGCACTAGTGCAAAAAGTGACTATTTTTTGCACTGTAATCTACTTTTTGCACTACTGCAAAAAATAGCTACTTTTTGCACTAGTGAAAAAAACAAGTTACTTTTTATCATAGAAAAAAATGTCTGCAACACGTGCAAAAAGCATGTTTGTTGCACTCAGCATGATTGCAGCTCTCGACTTCGTCTTGAGCTGCAAAGTTCATGCTTCATGCAATAAACATGCACTTTTTGCACTAGTTACACAAATAACTGTTAATTGCCTATTTAATAGAAACTGACAGTTTTTTTGTAGGTCTTATGAAGGTTTTAAGAGCAAACCAGACTTTACCAAGGTATGTCTAATTATTGTATTGCAACAAGAACCTTTACAAAAGTTGTGGCAAAGCATCCATTTAAAAACTACTTGGTAATAATTTATTAAAATGAAAAACAGAAAATTTTCATACACTTAATTTTTAAATTCCGTTTAAAACTGAAGAAATTAAATACTTTTAGAGGGTTTAGAAAAAAATTAAGATTTCTCCATTTTAAGTTTATTATTGTTAAGTACATCCATAAAATTTCACAAAAATCGAACTAAACATAAAGGTTCAGGATGCTTTTAAAATTTGTGAATGTTAAACTATATGTGTTAAAACTTTATATGTTGACAAAGAACAGATCCCACTTATGACTACCACTTAGCTATTAAATTGCGGTGGAATACTCGTTCAGCACCGCCTCATACAGTTGCTTCTTGAGCCTTTAAAATAATATGAACATGGTAGTCCTCAGACGAACAGCGCTGGTAACTTGTCAGGTATACAGGAATCTGGGGTCCAAGGTATTCCCAGGACTAATTGGAAACAGAGAGTCCAATGATGATTGGTATTCAAATGAGGTCTAAAAAAATAATTCTGTATCATCCTTTGCTGACAAGGTGTAGGTAATAATAAAAATATATCCATTTTAAATAGGTGAATCAATTATTGTTCCTAAGATATCCTATATTGTTTTGTAATTTTTTTTCTTTATATAGCTAAATTTGACTATCTAAACATGCTAATCTTATGATTGAAACTGACACTAGTAATTATGACATACTAAGCATATCCTAATATCTAAATGACCTAACTCTCCTACAGGAAACTGAAGCTTTCTCAAGCAATAATACGGTTAGCTTATCGAAATCTACGGAAAAGTACAACTTTCGCTTAGTAGAGCTAGTTAATAAGTTGGAATCAATATTGATTTTTCTTTGCTTCAATATGATGACCAAGTATTACTTAAGCTACTGATTTTATTAATAAGCTAAACTGAATATGTCTGTAAAAGCCGCAATTGAAGACCAGTTGTTCTCTTGACCAGTTCCATTAGAATGTGCTTTGCGTTGTTCGAGTCTTCAGTCTATAGAGTATACAAACACAGTGAATTACTTGATTTTATAACTAGGTACAAGATATTGGAAGTACATACCTTTCGATGTCGGATGACCTCAAGGTGAATTGAATTTTCAATTACTACAATTGAATTTCCGCATATATTTAATTCTGATCCCCTTCAGGGTACTAATAGGTGCCTTTATCACCAAAGTAATACTTAAGATTACCTGCGAAAAATCTAAAAAAACTCCGTAAAATGCGGCAAACGTTTCACTCCATACACATGGATAGCAAAAAGAAAGATATTTTTTTTTGTACACTGAAAATTCCCACCTAAATCTATTAGATTCTTAGAATTGTTGGTCAAACTGATTTCAAATATTGGTTTAGCAGTCACTTATGCTTATGGGACTTAGGGACATTTATGAAGTGATGATTTTTGAAGTTTGATAGTGACAATATTGACAATTGATAGATACATGATTAATTATAACTTGTTATCAAAATAAACATTGAAGTTTTATATGTATTTTAGTTTGAGAATTTGCTTTTATTTCAGTTAGAAAATCATTTTATTTTCATATTTGGTGGTGGGATTTTAGTTTCAGTTAGTTATAAATACTTCTGGTCGAAGCGATACACCTGGTAAGATTGTATCTTGTTTTGTTTCTTAAAATGTTCTTGAAATGATTTTTGTACATTTATACGATTTTCTCTAAATAATGCTGGTGTTCTTGGATTGGTAGCCTAATTCCTAACCTTTGGGGGATATATCTAAATGAGCTTTTAACAATGGCAACCTGTTGAAATTTTTTCCGATATTTCTTCTTGTTATTTAAATATTAACAGGGCCGTTCGCTCGTTCGTATAACAGAAACGACCCGTTGTCTATTAATTAACGCCCTGTAACCTTAATATTATGTTATTATAATGTAATATCTCAAAACTTACCTTAGCTCTTACATTTGAAACTGTGGAGGATTTTAAAGTAGCCTCTCAATGGTTGAATCGCACGATAATTAATTGCTACGAGGAATCTTGTCCCATCAGAACAAAGGCTGTCAATAGAGATGTGCCTTGGTGGAACAATGAACTCAGCAAACTAAAGGTCTTAGCACGCAAAACATTTAACAGAGCCAAGAGGACAGGAAACTGGGAAGACTACAAAAAGGCTCTAACTGAATATAACAAAGAACTCAGAAGGTCCAAGAGGAAAACTTGGAGGCAATTCTGCGAAGGGACTTCTAACGTAGCCCCAGCAGTGCGCCTTCAAAAAGTCATCGCTAAGGACCACTCTAACGGTATTGGACTCCTTAAAAAGCCAAACGGAGAGTTCGCCGAAACCATAGAGGAAAGCATGAGATGTTTATTAGACGCTCATTTTCCTGGTGCTGCAATTGTTGAAGATAACGCAGAGGCAAATCTTGATGAAACGTTCATCAAAGCTTCTAGATCAGCAAAAAGCCTAGCGGGAAAAATCTTCACCAAGAATAGAATTGAATGGGCAATTAAAACCTTCAAGCCCTACAAATCACCTGGAGAGGATGGCATCTTTCCAGCACTTCTACAACAGGGATCCGATATCTTAATTCCCCACTTATGCAAGATATTCAAGATGAACCTCGTCTTGGGATACATTCCAAAAGGGTGGAGAGAGGTCAGGGTCTGCTTTATTCCTAAGAGTGGCAAACGTCCTCCAGAGGAACCAAAGTCATATAGACCTATAAGCCTTACCTCCTTCTTACTCAAAAGTATGGAAAAAATACTCGACACATACATGAGAAGTGAATATTTATCAACTGCCCCGCTTCACGAGGAACAATTTGCCTACCAATCTGGCAAATATACCTTAGATGCCTCACATTGTCTCGTAAGAGACCTAGAAAAGGCAATAGCTGCTAAAGAAGTATCGCTATGTGTATTCGTAGATATAGAGGGAGCTTTTGATAACACCTCATATGAATCAATTAGCGCTGCTGCAACTGCAAAGGGTATCCCATCATACGGTGAGTATTCCTCCTTAAAGAGACGAACAAATGTAGACCAGGAATCTATTTGAGACTTAATGGAAATATACCAAATGAGAGCATCACCCTGAAGAATATCAATCAAAGAATTTCTTAATTCTCAGGAAAATTGCGTGCCACACTGCAAGTCTCAATTTTCTCTAAAAAAGACTTAACGCTCAATCCACTCTGCTTACCAGCAAAAGTAACGCCCCATTGACTAGGAGGACAACGACTATCTCGCACAACAACGGTATTAACATTCGCTCCTGAATCCTCACCATGACTTGTAGGAGTCTGCGGAGGACCCAAAGAAATAGATGCCGCGGGAACCTCAGGGACCATCACGGTAGCATTAGTAGCAGCAGGAACCATGTACGACTCGGCACATTTCCTGTCTACTACATCTTCAAGATGACGTAGCTGATCCAACAAATTATCGATGGACCTCCTCCATACATCCGCCTCGTTCAACGTCGGGAGTGAAAGAAGCATGACATTCTAAGGTTCCAAAAGCTTCCTTCTCTAGTTTGCGCGACAACTTTCGTCTCAAGGACCTAAGTGATTCAGGACCGAACTCAGTGTAACCTCTGACTTGTAACTCGTACTCCAATTCTTCCCTACCTAAATATTGAGGATTCATTCTTAGTAGCGGACCGAGAAGAAAGAGAAGGGGGAAGAAGGGAAAACAATATTCACCCTAATAGGGATTAAAACGGCACTAGATATTGCGAAGAAAAGAAAATAAATAACGTAGCTCGATACCTACGTCAACTATAGGGAATGCAAATATTAGGACAACCTTCATGTTGCCTTCTCAACGAAAATTTGTAATATTGGATGGTTCCACGAAAACACAATATGTCAGCAAAAAGAAATTCTCAATTAGCAAATAAAGGAACGAGATCCGACCTAATCTCTTCCTCGAAATTATTAGTGATTAGTCAGTTACCAATCGATTCTATTATTAGTGTTTTTAAATGAAACTCACGGTTTCTAGTTAATTACACAATATAATAAAAGTTATTGGAAATTCTAAAAAATTGACAATGGTTTCGATAAATCAATATCATCGTCAGAATGACAGAAGTTACATTTCATTTTATGCCTACCTGATGTTTAGTAGTTATTTTTGGCTAGACCAAGAAGTAACCTAACTTGTGATTGGCTTAAGATATGTTTATAGAAAAAAGAAGAAGATGTGATATTACAAATATTGAAGCTTAGATATTATTAGCCCTATGGTGATATCCTGGATATCATTGTTCCAATTAAGATCAGTATAACTGTGCAATGATATAGAAAACCAGGAAAACTATATCTGCTGATCTTTACAATTATCACTTAAGAAGACAGTTTATTAGTGGAGAACTCCCTAGATTTAACTGTTCATTGACAACTTCATATTGTGGGTTTCTTAAATGTCTTCTAATTTCTAGTTCTTCAAGGAAATCCAGTTCTTGTTTCTTTTCACAAATATGCAGCACTTCTAGTTCTGTGTTAGGTGTCAATGAATGATTGGTGTCAAGTAGATGTTTTGCGTAGTGGGATTCAACTGGTTGTTTTAATCTGTATGCTCGTAAGTGCTCACTGTATCGTATTCCAAAATTCCTAAGGGTCTGACCCAAATAGACAGCATTACATTCTGGACATTTGAGTTTATATATACCTGACTTCTTTAATAGTGGTATTTTTGTTTTTACATTTAACAATTTTGTACTAACGTTACTTTCTGTTTTAAAAGAAATTGTTGTATTCGTTGCTGAAGATATTATCTTTGAAATATTATTAGAAATATTTCCTGCATATGTGATGGTTTTATAAGTTTTAATTTCATCAGCTTGTTTAGGATATATTAGTTGTAATGCCGCTTTTTCCTCTTTTTTACTAATTAGCTTATTTATCATATCTAATGGATAACCGTTAGATGTTGCTAATTGTATTAATCTCTCTATCAAAATTACATTTGTTCATAGGAACTGAAAAAGCTCTATGTATCATTGAATTATATGCTGCTAGTCTGTGTGACACAGGGTGGTTAGAATTGAATGGAATTGTTACATCAGTTTGTGTTGGTTTTCGGTAAATTGAATAATCAAGTACATTATTAACTCTTTGAATTTTTAAATCAAGAAAATTGATTGAGCTATTTTCTTCAATTTCTAATGTAAATTTAATTTTCGGGTGTAAATTATTGATGTGGTTGAAAAATACATCTAATTGTCGTTCACTACCCATAAAACAAGCTAATATGTCATCTACATATCTATACCAAAATAAAATATTTTTCGAAATATTACTTTCAAAGATCTTTCTTTCTAAATTGTCCATAAAAATGTTTGCTAAAATAGGTGATATAGGGCTTCCCATTGGTAAACCTTCATTTTGAATATATATCTTATTGTCAAAAGTGAAATAATTCTGATTAACGCATACATCAAATAAATTAAGTATATCTGATATTATTCCTGGATTCATATTTTTATCTTCTAGTAATTTTGTTACAAGTATTAGACATTCTTTAGGAGGAATTTTAGTAAACATGTTAGTTACATCGAACGATATGAGTTTATAGTTATCTTGTAAGTGGATTGCTTTCAACTTTTTGATTAGTTCTATTGAATTTCTAATTGAGTACTGAGATTCATATCCGTAAGTATTGAGTATATTGTTGAGCTTCTTTGCCAATATATTATTAGGAGCATTAACATAAGAGACTACAGGTCTAATTGGTTTCGTTATTTTATGTAATTTAACTGTAATTGTGGACAATGAGGATTCTTATGTATGATAGACCTCTTTTCGTAATCATTTAAAAGATAATTTGAATTAATAACAATATCCCTTACATTATTAGAAAACTTCTTTGTTGGGTCTGCTTTAAGAACTTTTACATCGCTGGATTCTAATTTGTTAGTTTTATATTTTCAATAGACTTAATAAAGGTGTGTTCCATTTTATTAAATCAAAGTTGCAATATTAGTTCCTCTTTCTACATCATTTCTAATTATTTCATAATTCTTAAAATTAAAGCTATGCTTGGGTTTTATGAAAGTTTCATTAAGAGCAATTATGTCAGGATTTTCTTCTCTCGTTAGAGACGTTAGGCTGCTATAATTTGAATTGACACTTCTAATGTCCCATTGAATTATTTTATAGTTAATTACCTCATCCATTTATCTGTCCTTTGCCTTATTTTAATAATAAAGGTTAACGTGGATTTTTTTAATCAAAAACTGGACTGTCCCAATCCTGTGATTTGGCCAGTTCAAAATATGAATTAACTGCATCTCTCAATTGTGTTTCAAATTGCATTGGTGTATGTAAAAAATCATTACACCATTCTTCAACTTTGTTCGCTTTTTCATGAATTCTTACAGTAATGCATGATCCTCCCCCCTTACTGGTAGAGGCTATGTTTTGATTATACTTTTGTAAATTCGTGAAAATTGAACCATTGTCTGCTGACAGCGTTGGGTTACTAAGAGTATTTGAGTATAATTAGGCTACTGCTAGTCACCATTCTACGTTGACTTACATTAACAGCATTATCCACGGCATTCGTTTTTTTTGGTTGTGTTGGGAATTCATGTGTTGAAAAATTTGTTTTTACTGAACTTTCAGGTAGATCTTCATTAGGATTCAACAGGCTAGCTTCTTTGTATAAGTATTTTCATTGTTTTTTCATTTAGCATATTGTTATCAATAGACATGATTTCTTCATCTATTTCAGTTGATTGAATATCGGGAGTTCGACCCCCTCCTGGCCCCCCATCATTTTGTTAATGTAAAAACCAAAATAAAAACTAAGCGAAAAAAAACTTGTATACACTTTTTATTCTCCCTAATTATTTACAAGGTGTTATATAAATTACATTTAATAATGATTTATCGCCAAACTTGGTGTTGGTATACTACATTATATGTATTTCGTGGTAGTAGATCATCATTTAATTTTTGTGAAAATACCAATTACTATTTCTTTACCCAAAGTGAGCGTTACTTATATGTGACGCTAGGATGTTGTGAAACTTCTGAGTAAACCTTTTATTTTTAGAGGAATTACTTTGCTAGAAGCTTTGGAAATGGCATATTTCAAAAATGTAGAGAACATATACAGTAGAACTCCAATTATCCGAACTCCGACTATCCGAATCGCCGATTATCCGAATTACTTTCAGAAAAAAATTTGTCCAAAAAAAGTCTAAGTGCGCTATTATTCTTCCCCCCGCGAAGCCGGTGTTTGCGCGTTCGCTCACTATTGTCCTTCCCTCCGCGAAGTCAGTGTAGGCACAACACGTGGTATGAGTCCCCACTCCAGTTCCGGCGCATTGCAGTCACGGCGCACCTGTCATTGTTTGTTTTGATTGTAGTCAGTGTGCTATTGACCTTACTCGAGGACGCTACTCTTTCGCTACGGCTTACCTTTGTTTGTGCGTGTACAATACTGTATTGTTTTTTACCATGGCTTCGAAAAGAAAACGTGTTGTGCTATCGTTAGCGGACAAACTGAAAATTATAGAGCAACTCGATAAAGGTGTAACGGGTAAGAAGTTGTCTGAGATTTATGGTGTTGGACAAGCAACAATTTGTGACATTAAAAACAGTAAGTCAACACTTTTAAACTTGGCTTCGGTGCTTGAAAATGAAGATGGAAGTTCTTCCAGGAAAACAATGAAGACAGCAACCAACAAAAATTTGGAAGATGCCGTGTTTAAATGGTTTTTGCAGCAACGTTCTATGGGAAATCCGATTTCAGGTCCAATCCTTTGTGAAAAAGCCAAAATCTTAGCAGAAAAGCTTGGTTATTCATCTTTTAAGGCTAGTACCGGCTGACTAAGGAACTTTAAATTCAGGCATGGTGTACGCGAGTTAGATTTGGCTGGTGAGAAGCTTTCAGCAGACTCTGCAGCTGCTGAAAATTTTATTGAAAAATTTAAAACTGCAGCAAAATCCTATGATCAGGAGTTTGTTTATAATGCCGATGAAACTGGCCTTGTTTGGAAAGCATTACCAAAAACCACTTTGGCTTCTAAAAGGGAATCTAGTGCCCCTGGACATAAGGTCAGTAAAGAACGTGTTACAGTGCTTAACTGTGCCAACTCCACTGGAAATCATAAACTACCACTTCTTTTGATAGGAAAATCAAAAAATCCAAGAGCATTTAAAAACGTAAAAAAACTTCCACTCTTCTACAAAAGTCAACCCAAGGCCTGGATGACTGCAGCTTTGTTTACCGAATGGTATGATGAAGTGTTTATTCCTGAAGTGAAAAAGCACCAAAAATCGGTGGGAAAAGAAGGCAGTAAGGTGCTTTTAATTGTTGATAACGCACCCACTCATCCTACAGCAGAACTGTTGGAAATAGAGAATGGGCAGTTTAAAACGACGTTTTTGCCTCCCAATGTTACAAGTTTGCTGCAACCCATGGACCAGTCTGTTATTGAAACAATGAAGCGCCATTACAGAAGGCAACTGCTGAGAAAACTGCTGATCGAAGGTGCTGAAGATGAAGAATTGGTTTTGGCAAATCATAGCAAAATAAATTTGAAGGACTGCTGTTACATGGTAGCGGAAGCTTGGAGTTTGGTTACGGCAGTGACGCTAAGACGTGCGTGGAATAAACTGAAAGGCTGAGAAGAACAAAAAAAAGAAACTGAAGAAAATAAGAAACAAGAAAATGGAGAGGATGAAGATGATGAAGATGCGTTGCCACTAGAGGAAATAAGAAAAATGATTGTAAAAATTCCTGGTTGTACAGAAGTAAGTGCTGAAGATGTAGGAGAGTGGATGGCTTGTGACACGTCTGACCCGGGTTTTCAAATTCTCAATGACGATGAAATTGTTGAAAGTGTGAGAGAAGATGTTGAAGTGGAAGTGGAAGAAGAACTTTCTGCTGATGTTGAAGTAGACGCTGGACCATCAGCTAGTGAAGCATTTGCCGGCCTCGAGACTGCTTTGAAGTGGATGGAGCGTCAGCCCGAGTGTGACCACTTGCAACTGCTCACCGTCAAGCAAATGCGTGACCTGGCTGCCCGAAAACGGATGAAGACCGCAAAACAGCTTATATTGACGGAGATGTTTGAAAAACAATGATTTTTATTTCTAAACTTGTACATAAGTACATTTTATTTATATTTAAAACATGTGAAAATATCATGTTTCTTTCATTTAATTCAATAAAAAAATAGTGCAATATCAAAACGTAGCTTTTTTTCTCTCCAATGGCAATTTTTTTAAAAAAACTCCGATTATCCGAATACTTGATTATCCGAATGGGTCCCGGTCCCCATTAATTCGGATAATTGGAGTTCTACTGTATGTTGAAATGCCTATTAGTATCAAAAAAAGAATAATTGTTGACAAAGGGGCGTAGTAGTAGTGACGATCAGATTTTTCGGGAATTAACCAAGCCATTGTGAAATACACTCACATATATTCTAGCATAGACCTAAAACAAGTCTTTGGCTGCTTACCAAGGCAAACAATAAAATATAGCTTAATCGGAAGACAAGAATCAAATATTGAGTTTATATGAGAGAAAGGATGGGTAATATAAAATTAAGGAATTCACAATTGATGCAGTATTGAGGCTTTGTTGAATTTAGTGATGGATAACCTAACGAAAAAAACTAGAAATTAAGTATGCTATCTGTACATAGGCAATAGAGTGCAACCTTTATATTTTCGCGACAACTGTTTACCGACTACCTTGTAAAAGTCGCGAGAAATGAGACAGAAATAACAAATAATTTGCAGTAATAAAGAAAAGACCACGGGGGAGATATAAACTGCAGAAAATAAGTTTTGGATGGAAATTCTAGGAGCCATCAGGAGTTATACTACATAACCATTATTGCATAAGAGAACAATTTGAAGTGGAAACTATAATGAAAAAATAGATAAAAGTTAACTAAAATAATTTGTCCATTCAGTATGAATGAATGGTGAGAGACCCGTTAAACAAATACGGTAGGCAGAAAGGGCAATGAAATGGCGAAGAAGTTAGCGAAAACTTGGAATGACACGAACCACGAAATCCTTGAAAGTAGGGTGTGGTACAATTAAAGTGGTAAAAGACAGGAAGAAATGGACAAAGTTCGTACATGAAGAAAATCATTGGTACCGAAGTGAATATGTGATGTAAAATATCAATTTTTCTATTCATGTCTCGTTTTTGAGCAATAGAGCTCTTATGATGAATCAATAGAAATGTTGGAGAATATAGGGTAAAGCGAGGAGAGATAGCACAGCAGGAGAGACGGGCTACTCGCGAAATTTTTTGGATCGTCGCAACAATGTCCGATCTGGTCACGTAGGCATAGCCGTAGTTCACAGTCGCGCTTTTTAAATCAACTTGTTGCGTTGTTTATCATTGTTTTTGTTAGTTACATGGGGCCATTGTTTTTGGCGACACGAAAAATTTTGCTGAGAATATTTTGTTCCTTAATTAACTCACTCTAAGGTAAGTTTTGGCCTAATTTAGTGCTTAGTAGTAGTAAGAGGCGCTTTCTGGTCCATACATAACCTCAAAACAAGAGTCTATAAAGTTTCGTTTTGTAAATATTGCCCGGTCCATCTATCCTACGCTTTTAGGAGAGATGAACCAGCATTTGCGAGGAGAGATGGGATAAGGTTTTATGGTTTCAGAAAAATGCCGAACAAGTACACAAGAAAACGAAACACACCTTTAAGGGCTACATGGTCTACGGATAATTTACAACAAGCAATAACTGCTGTAATATGCGGTGAAATGAGTTTAAATGAAGCGGCTCATTCGTTTCATATTCCAAAAACGACATTAAAACGTAGAATTTCAACGAATAACTTAGAAAAAACAGATCGGCTGGGCCCAGATAGTTGTTTGGGGAAATCTACTGAAGAAAAGCTGTCCAGACATATTAAGAAACTGCAAAAACATGGCTTTGCCCCCACAAGACAAGAAGTGCGAAGACTGGCGTTTAATCTGGCAGAGAAGCTCGGAATTAAACATAAATTTAAGGACGGTAAGAAAATTCTAAAATGTTTTGATATTAGGCTAATGCATATTTTGTTCAAGATGGCTACACGAGGACTGCACATCTTATAACAATATTTGTCAAACATGCGGAGTTTCCGCAACAAAAAAGAAACGTTAAAAGTTGAAGGTCCATCTATCCTACCCCTAATGAGCCATCTCTCCTACCCTACGTAGGACAGTCGGACCAACTTAGCATTTCGGTTTTTTATTTTTTATGCCATTAGGATAAGTGGTTTTTTTAAATTCTACCAAGAAAATGCCAAAGTTTTTATTAGTTTACTGTATTTTTTTAAGTTTTTTATTTTTTTAAATATAAAAAATATTAAATATTTTGTAAAACGTGTTCCATCTCTCCTCGCTTTACCCTACATTTTTTTGTGTGGTCATTGAAGAGCAAGAAGACAACGAGTTAGTATTGGACGACAGAATTGAGAGGGCACAAAACTTGTGACATGCGACGAATGACGGACAGGACAATTTAATAGTATTATTTGTTTATAACTCCATTCATGAGACGAATGTTGGTAAAATATTCATTAAAAAGGGAGTAATTTTGTTTTTTAGCATATTACAAAAAATTTGTAACCGAAATTCACATCCGTTTTTACTATCATTCTTATAATCCTTAAAATTATGAACACACTCAGCTATTAGACATGTACAAATACTGATAATTCTATTTAAGAGTTTTTATGTTTAAGTACAAAAACAGCGTCGTCTAACCAATAGTAAGATTGTTGTAAATCTCCTTCGCATAAATAAGGGACCCTGCTCCAGGATTCTACTTCAAAATTGGCAGGAATGAATACATTATCCACAAAGCTATTAACTTGGTCTTCGAAATTGGCACCATTCACTCGTATCAGTTCGCGAGGTTGGTGATCAGCGGACCCTAAAACAAATAATCGTCAATATAATATACTTTTATTAACATTTGTAGAAGAAGGAAAAATAGCAAGAATAACTAAGAATAATTCTATATCATAATTACACCCATAATTATTTATCTTATAAAATTGGTACTGAATATTTTGTCAAGGAATTTTTATGAACTAAGTTGTTAACTTGTTAATAAGGAGTATGAAAGAAGATTGTATCAAACTGTTATTATAAAGAAAATATTTTTAAGGAAATATAGAAATATTTCAATGTTTGAATAACGAAAAGAAATAAACGGTTTTAAAGATTAAAATAACTTTTCCGCATCTGTGAGATGCCCTGATTAATATTCTATCATAAAATTGTCACTTGTATACGCTTCGGGGGATGTATCGTGTTAACAAACCGAAATTTCTCCAAAAGTAACCAAAAATGCAGTATATCTGGATTTGTAGGATCCGCTGTACTCGCTATAGTCAGCTGAAAATTAATAGGGTACGTCTGTGAGACACCTTGAAAAATTACAATTATGAAATTGGCCAATTGTGTTGAAATCTTTATTGTGAATAAGCCTTAAGCGCGCTCAATTCCTTCATCCATGACAGTTGTCAAAAATGTCAATTGGTGAATAAGTACTGTAATAAATGGGTCAAGGTGTGGTTTTTGTAAGAGTGGATTATATATAATAAAGCATATAATAAAACAAAACATATTGTTTTAATAAATAACAAAAGGTTATGGGCCCAGGGAAGATAATGGGATAACATTTTCTCGAAGAAGTTAATTTTAAAGTTTTTAAGTTTGAGGTTACGTGTGAGCACGTGGTAAAGAAACTGAACCGGGAATAAACCCATAAGAAGAAAATGTCAGGAATTGGAAAAGGTTACCTTATCGAGCCGTTAAATGGTTTGAATTATCATAATTGGAAATTTCGGATGGAACTAATATTAGCAGAGAATAACGTGAATGATTGTGTGCTAGCCGCTATTGATCCAACAAAAGAAAGCGAGGTGAAAAAGACAATAAAGCTAAATGTCTGATGTGTTGAGGATTCACAAATTGAGAGCTTACGAAATTGTAAAAATGCTTTGGAAATGTGGAAGGTCTTGAAAGATAAGTACGAAAAAAGGGGATTACCTGGACAGTTGTTCTTGAAGAAAAAGTTATTATCTATGAAGCTAAAAGAAAGTGATAATCTTGTAACATTTATAGAAGAATTTGAAAAAATATTAAGACAGTTAAAAGATGCTGGAGTAGAAGTAAAAGAAGATGATATTATATGCAATTTGTTACTAAGTTTGCCACCATCGTTCGAAACTGTGGTTACTGTATTAGAAAATATACCAGAGCTTAAATATGAAACTGTAAAATCAAAATTGTTAGCTGAAAATGATAAAAGACAACTGAATACCGTAAACTCAAATAGTAGTGTATCAAATGTGAATGTAACGGCATTTGTAAGTCAAGGTCCATGCTTCTCATGTGGGCAAAATGGTCACTACAAAAGATAATGCCCCACATATAGGAACAAACAATTTAACAACCAGAATCTGGAAAAACGAACATTTCAAAATAGAGGAAGAGGATTTTACAGAAATAGAAGTTTTCAAACAGGAAGAGGATTTCAAAGAGGTTTTAGAGGTCAAGCAGGCCATTACAACAATCCCAGAACCAATTTAGTACAACAAGAATAAGTAGAAGATAACACATTGTTAGAAGATGAGAAAAATGAAAATAAAATATGTTTTATGACAGATATGGAAGGTAACGATAAAGATAAGGGTTCTAGTAAAGAATATTTAACTTTTTTTGTAGATTCAGGTTGTACTGACCATATGATTAGCGATAAACAATATTTTTCTGAATTAATAATGTTGGACAATCCTATAAAGATTGCAATAGCAAAAAATGAATCTTATTTAAATGCTGTAGGTATAGGAAACATAGTAGTTTTAAGTGGTAATGATAAAATTGAATGCAATATAAAAAATGTATTCTTTGTTCCCATGTTAAGGAAAAATTTATTATCTGTCAAAAAATTAGAGTCTGCAAACATTTCTGTTACATTTGAGGATGCAAAGGTAAAGTTATTAGACACAAATCATAGATTGATAGGTCAGGGTATCAGGAAAAATTTATATGAAATATCTTTTAAATTGAAAAAGCGATCTGAGTGTCTAAATGTTGAAAGTAATAATGATTTTATAAAATGGCACAGGCGTTATGCTCATGTAGGGTTTACAGGGTTAAAACAAATTGTTAAAAAGGAAATGGTTATAGGAATAAAGAAAGAAGTAATAAATAGAAATGTAGAATTTTGTGAGCCTTGTGTTAGAGGTAAAATTACTCGTTTTCCATTTGGTATTCGTACAAAAAGCACAAGGTTATTGGAGATAATACATACAGATGTGTGTGGACCTATTACCCCTTTAACATATGATGGGTATAAATATTTCATAACTTTTATTGATGACTTTTCAAATTTTTCTGTTGTATACTTAATTAAAAACAAAAGTGAAGTTTTTCAGAAATTAAAGGAGTATGTACAAATGGTTGAAAATAAATTTAACAGTAAGATATCAAAAATCCGATCTGACAATGGTGGTGAGTATAGTTCAGACAACATCACTGATTTTTGCAGAAACAAGGGAATAATATTAGACTACACTTGTCCTTATACACCAGAACAAAATGGAAAGGCCGAGCGGAAAAACCGAAGTTTAGTAGAAAGGGCTAGGGCAATATTAGTGGACTCAGGTATGTCCAGAGAATTTTGGGGTGAAGCAATTTTGACATGTAATTATGTCATGAATAGGGGTATGTCAACAAATTTAGGAAACGTAACTCCTTCAGAGTTGTGGTATAAGTGTAAACCAAATGTTGGAAATCTTAGAATTTTTGGTTGCAATGCTTATAAACATATACCCAAAGAAAACCGCAGCAAATTTGATGCTAAGACGGAAAAGTGTGTAATGTTAGGATATTCTCCAACAGGATATAGGTTGTGGAATATTGAAAAACAAAAATTAATCATTGGAAGGGATGTACAATTTGATGAGGAAAACTTTTAATTTAAAACAAATGGTGTAAGTGTAAATAATGAACCTAGAGAATTATCTATAGATAGGTTAGAATTGGATGTAAAGGATAATGATAATGAGGAAATTGAATTAAACAGGGATATTGAAACAAGAGACATAAATGAAAATGCTAAGGAATTGGATAACATAAGAAATAAAAGAGAAACAAAAATCGCAAGCAAATATGATGATTATGAACTATATATGGCTTTTAATGCCTGTAATTACATAGAAAATGTGCCAAATTGTTATAAAGACTTAGAAAATAGAAAAGACAAGGAGAAGTGGTTAGGAGCTATTAGTAGAGAATTAGAATCAATACATGAAAATGAAACATGGGAAGAGGTAGAAAAACCAATAGGTTGTCAGGTTCTAGACAGAAAATGGGTATTTTCATACAAAATGTTAGAAGATAGAGAGGAAGATAAATATAAGGCTCGATTAGTAGTTAGGGGGTTTGCACAAGAAAGAGAGAATTATTTTGATGAAATATATTCACCTGTAGCTAAGTTAGTAACTATTAGAAGTTTACTCTTAATAGGTAATCAAAATAAATACTACTTTCAACAGTTAGATGTGAAGTCAGCTTTCTTAAATGGTAAGTTGACAAATGACATATATATTTTTTACCCAGAGGGAATTGTGAATAATAATAATAAGGTTCTGAAATTAAAAAAAATCATTATATGGATTACGCCAATCATCAAAATGCTGGAATTCAGAAATCAACTCTTTTCTATTAAAAATAGGCTTTGAAAGATCGGAAAATGACTATTGCCTTTATATATTGCGTAATACAAATGAAAATATTTATTTAATAGTATATGTAGATGATATAATCATAGCAGGTCCAAACTTATCAGATGTGAATGAAATAAAAAGGAGATTAATGAATAGGTTTGTAATGAAGGATAAGGGTCATATTAAATTTTTTTTGGATTTAAGGATTAATTATGATCGTGATAAAGGTATTCTGAGGATTGACCAATCGAGATACACAAATGGGATACTTAACCGGTTTGGAATGACTGATTGCAAGGGTTCAGCTTTACCTATAGACCCTAAGCTTAATATATCATTATGTAACGATTCAAAAATGTTAACTAAGAAACCTATAAGAGAACTCGTGGGTTGCCTCATGTATCTGATGCTAGGCAGTAGGCCTGATATATGTTTCAGCGTAAATTACTTTAGTAGGTTTCAGGATAAATCATCTGATGAAGTTTGGAACCATTTAAAAAGAGTTTTGAGATACTTAAAACTAACAGTCAATGTTGGCTTAGAATATGTTAGGAATAACGAAAATAATTTTTGTTGTTATGTAGACGCTGATTGGGGAGGTGATACACATGATCGCAAATCTGTATCAGGTTTTGTATTTAAACTTTTTAATAACACTTTAATGTGGGTTACAAGAAAGCAGACTTGTGTGTCATTATCCACCACAGAAGCAGAATTAGTTGCATTATGTGATGCTGTACGTGATGGTCTGTGGTTGCGAAAGTTAATTTCAGATCTAGGTGTCAGTTTTAATAATGTTACATTTTTCGAAGATAACCAAGGTTGCCTGTCGTTGATAAAAAACCCGTCTAATAATAAGAGGGTAAAACATATTGACCTAAAATTTCATTTTATTTGTGAATATTATAATAGCGGAATTATCCATTTGAAATATATACCTTCGGATAACCAACAGGCTGATATTCTTACCAAAGGTCTACATAATGTTTTATTTGTTAAATTTAAGGATCTTTTGGGTCTGAAGGAATTTAGCGAGAAGGGGTGTTGAAATATTTATTGTGAATAAGCCTTAAGCGCGCTCAATTCCTTCATCCATGACAGTTGTCAAAAATGTCAATTGGTGAATAAGTACTGTAATAAATGGGTCAAGGTGTGGTTTTTGTAAGAGTGGATTATATATAATAGAGCATATAATAAAACAAAACATATTGTTTTAATAAATAACAAAAAATTGTATACACTCCGGAGGCTGTATCGTAATAAACTCGAAATTTTTCCAAAAAGAACAAAAATGTGGTACTTCAGGTACCATAGCACCCGTTGTACTAGCTTTGGTGAGCTAAAAATCAATAAGGTCATCTATAAGACGTCCTGAACAATAATCAATCATAAAATGGGTCATATGTATACACATTGGAGGCTGTATCGTGCTAACAAGCAGAAATTTCTATAAAAATTACAAAATACCGTACTTAAAGTACTATAGCACCTGTAGTACTAGCTGTGGTGAGCTGAAAATCAATAGGGTGCATCTGTGAGATGTTCTGAACAATATTGAATCATAAAATTGGTGATTTGTTGCACTCCGGAGGCTGTATCGTGGATAACAAGACATGTAACGAAAAGTGGCCGACGACAACGAAGACGACGACATACACACAGAATTTTTTTTCTAAAAACCATTTTTTCGTGTTATTCTTGATGAAAAACGTAAAAATAACTCAAAATTTTATTTCAAAATTTCAACTTTTTTGTGCGTAAACCGATACTTTTCTCGCATATTAGATAGGTTGGGCGGAAAGTAATAATGTGCAAGCATGCAGATAAAATATTCGTTTAATGTAACAATACATCATATTAGTAAATTTGAAACATAAGAAAATAGTCTATTTTCATTTTGGAATAATTAATGTGCAGAATACAAGCTTGAAATTCGTTTCCCTTCAGTAATAAGCATTTCATCAAGGTATTAAGCATCTGGGTCATCTACAAATTTAAATAATGTAGATCTCTAAGAGTGATGCGGCTAGCACCAAACTGCCCACCCTCAACTACCAGGTAAGCACAGTAGTAAGACATTAGCATGTAGGAGGTTCATTATTTTATTTTATTATTTTTACGTTTTCTTATAACGATCAAATCAAAATTTCTTTCTGCCCGCACTACAAGCAATGAAACTGAAAATAATATTCCGGGGCACAATTTGTGTGTTCGTAGTTTAGTTATCCGATTGCATTCATAAAGTAAGCTACGTTTTATTTTTATTTGTTTTCGGCACGTGTGCGTATTCAAAAACGTAATGTGGCTTGTTTGGATGGAAAGATGGAAGTGGACGTTAATTTTGCACAAAATCTTTTAAGAAACTCACTATTATTTGAGAAAAAACTTTTAATTAGGAATAATCTACTCAAGTACAACCCGAACTTAGAGTATTCAATAAGAATACAGTCTGTTCAGAGATATAAGAAAGTGACTTACCGCATTTTAAATGGGTTTATCCAAGGGTGTCCATGAACAAACATTGAAAGAATGAATCATTGCTGGTAAGAATAGGTCCGTTCCTAAGAATGTATTAAACTGCAAATTCGGAAGACGTAATTTCATTATTAAAGTAATAAAAATAAAATAATTTGGTGCCTACATTAGATAATTTAATTAGGAGGTTTGAGAAAGATGAAACCGGCGTTAAATATGGCAGAACAACGTTATGGAAGTATATCCAAGAGATGGGTTTTAGATTTAAAAAACTAACAAAAGACAGGTTTTAATAGAATCCAGTAGAAATCGGAAACGGCGATTCGAATACCTACAAAAATTTTTAGGATTTACAGAGATCACCAAAGGCCAATTTATTTACTTAGATAAAACCTGGTTCGTCACATATCATAACGCGTAAAAGGGTTGGGTTCACTCAAGCGACATGTGTAAAACGTGCTGAACGAATTACGATTTTGCATGCTAGTTCTATAGACGGACGGACTTCAAATGGCCTTTCTCTGTCGGAAAAAAACATTAAAGATTCTTCTTTGGATTACTATAAGGACACCATTGCTGATTTATTTGAAGATTGGTTTAAACACAAGCTAATTCCAAATATACCTCCGACTAGCGTAATTGTAATGGACAATTCAAGCTACCATAGTAAGCAGTTGACGAAGACTCCCTCCTCAAATAATACAAAAGCAACAATATAAAACAACATGTATCATTATAACACATTTATTTTCACGAAGATTACAGCAAAAGGCAATTAATTGAGGTTTTACTAAACTTAAAACTACAAAAGGAATACTTCTATGATAATTATGCAAAAAATCTAGGGCATACAGTTTTAAGACTTCGACCATACCAACTGAAATCTGCTATTCGTCATAACAATATTTGCCCCACTCCCACTATTAACTCCAGTGCACTTAAACCAATAGAAACTGGGGTTTTTAATAGCCCTTCACAAAGTTGGGCAAATTATGTTACACAGTGGAAAATCCTATATACATATTGTAAATAATGTTTGGTTTTGCTTCCTATCTCCTTTGTTTTAATCCTGAATCTTTCCGATCTCCTAACCAACCATACCTACACCCTAACGTATAAGATGTGTCATACTTTCATTACCTGGTTTCCGTACAACCATATCGAGATCCGGCCTCGGTTTGCTGTATCCACCTGTAACTGCCCGACGAACTGTTCCGAGAATTGACAATTAGAAGAGCGACCTAGCTTTTCGTCATATGAAGCATGTGTGATGTGATATTGCGATATAACTATAGCCAGGCCCAGATTAGCAGCTATTTACGCCCTAGCCCAAAGTACTAAATTACTCCCACTTCCAGGAGGTCTGGAGAGTGAGGAATTTTTTTTGGCATATTTAACTGTAAACCTCGTTTTAGAGCTTCTTTAGAGTTATTTGAACTATTAACACATTTTTATTTTTAGTCCTTTTGATTACATTTTTAACTGTTTTGCAAGAAAATAATTTGTATTAATCACAGAATAGCACACTGATTAAAATTCCAAAATACATGAAAAGCAAATATTCGTAGTTTAAGTAAACAGATATTGACGACTGACTAAAAAAAATAAAAAACACTATTTAATAAACAACACTGTATATATTTACTAATGAATATCAAATTTAGTTTCAAAATCCATTTTAAAATTTCTTCTTTCTGGCTTTGCTCCAAGCAAACGATTGAATTGTGCTGGTGAAATCCAATGTATTGGTTATGTTATTTTCAATGCCGAGAATAGCGAGAGAGTTGAGTTTCGTTTGGGTCATGTTTGATCTGTGGTACTGCTTGATCCTTTTTAAACAGGAAAATGACCTTAAACAATACAGTTGTATTAAACAGTTTAAACATCATTTATACAAAAAACACAGTAATAGAAAATCAGACTATTAAAGTATATAGTAGTTCTTAAATACTAATAGAGAATGAAGGTGTTAATAAGTTAGAGTAACTGGTGGAAATCACATGCCCAAAAAAATCTGGGATCCCTACAAGTCGACAAAGTTGGTTTTGGTTAATATTTGTTTACGTTATCTTAGTATCAAATAATATTCAAGACATTATACATAATAAGGGGTCTGCTACTTTTTACTTACCTCTCTGCAGATGCGTATGTTACTGGAGTACAAATAAACATCCGCAGCAAAATTTCTATATTTGGATATATATCTTGCAAATTATTTCCTGTGAGCCACTTGTACAGAGACGACGGCTTTTTATTTCTTATTTTGTTTGCTGCTAAGTGTGATTTAAGATGGACAAGTTCATCAAAAATCGACGGCTCCAAATCATTTTTGAAAACAGTAAGAAGGTTCTTAACCTCATTTTCAAGTTCTTCTGTTGTGAGATCCGATTGTTTTATTACGGCACGAAACTTTCTAATGAACTCCTCATAGGCATCCATTCTCATTGTAAGTTGTTTTTGAACTTTGTCGATTATCGGCAGAAATGTATTTACTCTAAAATTGTCTCTTCCAGAAACGAAAACTTCGCCATCTCGAGACTCATCATCTTGAAGTTTTCTTGTTGTCCTACGTATCTTGTCATGCTCATACACTTTGTTTTCACAAACAACAAGTGCTTTGTTTTCGTACAGATCAAACTGATTTCTGAGCTCTTCAAAGAATGATATGAGTGACTTGAAAACTTCTACTATAGCCATTGCATCAGTGTCTTAATTTTGAGCATATTTGTTAACCTTATGCATCCTGAAAAGAAAAGTACCCCATAACTTAGCCATTATAACTGTTTCTAAGCGATTCAATCTGCTTAGTAGGCCTTTAGCTTCCAATGTTCCTAGAGCTCTGATTATTGCAGGCCATTCTTCTTGTAAGACTCAAAGCGTCATGTCTAGCAGACCATCTTGTAGTGCAAAGGCTTTTTGTCGTTAGTGTTGTGTTTTTATATTTATTTATTACCGCTCATATATGTGTAGAGCTAGAAAAAAAATTGTACAGCTCTTGAAGTGAAGTAAATAATGACACAGCCTCAATGCAAGAGACTACTGCGTGAGTGCCAACTAGATTTAGGGAGTGTCCTGCACACGGGATATATGATGCAAGTGGACTGACATCAAGGATCCTAGCCTGTAGTCCTGAATAGATCCCTGACATGTTGGAAGCATTGTCATAAGATTGCCCGCGGCACTTTTTTGTATGTCCAAACCAAAAAGTTGCAGAGTTTCAGTTACTGCGTTAAACATATCAAGGACCTTATGTCCAATATGCGGCAAAAACTTCAGAAATCCTTCAAAAGCTTCTCCATTTTGTTTTACATTGCGTATTATAAAAGATAATTGATCTACGTGAGAAATGTCCGGTGTTGAATCGACAATCAATGATAAGTACTGAGAGCTTTTAGCCTCCTCTAAAATGTAAATTGTAACTTGCTTACCGTGGAGTTCAATAAATTCATCGCATATAGTGGATGAAAGATAGGAAATATGTCCTTTTCCAGGGTTTCCATACTTCCTAATGTGTTCAGCCAAAAATGGGTCAAACTCAGCAATGACTTCTAGTAACATCATGTAGTTTCCATTTGAGTTAGAACCAAATACCTCTGTTGTCCCTCGAAATGGTTATCCTCGAGCTTTTATGACCACGACAACTCTTTGCAATAACAATTGTCAGTAGATAATTTCTCGATCTATCATTTCAGTTAGTTGGGAATTAATCTTGCCCAGTTTCTCCCCTCTCTCTTTTAAAGTAATGATGTTGTTTTTATGTGAAAGGGAGTTTTCGTGTTCTGTAAGCCTTGATGTAACATTTTTCCAGTCACTAAAACCGTTTTACACAAAATATGATTCCGATTGTGTTTCCGAATGAAAAAGACGGCAAGGACCACAAAAAACTCCACATTTAGTTTCAGAGTACACAAGCCACGCTCTTTCTCGTTTTTCCCCATTTGCTAAATATCTATAAAAATGAGTCCACGAAAAACTCCAAAAACGGTAACCATACTCCTTCATTGCCTTTGAAAAATCAGCTTCTTTATATTGAATTAACCCATGTTGGGACACGTAATCACGTAGTTCATTATTTACAACCCAGTTTGCTGGATCAGGATCAAAAATAAATGTTTCAGGTTCACGTTCTAAATTCTGTTGAATTGGTGTTGGATTTTCAACGCTATTGGAGGGGCCCTCAGTGTCTTCCTGTGGTTCGGATTCAAATTTTGTGTCTAGTTCCGATTGTATTCCAGATGTAAAAGACTGCATATGAATAGAGGTGCTACTGGTACTAGGAGTAACGAAGTCTAAAAATAAGCAGTCATCTGTTTTGGTTTGGTTATTTTTGTCTTCTTTTGACAGCCATTCTTTATTGTCCCAGGGTATTTCTTGTTCACCTCAAATTTAAATTTAGCTCTTTTCCTAAACTCAGCCCTATATGGGCGTTTTTTTGGTTGGCTCATTTTACTATCTGAAAAAAACGAAACGATCAGTGCCAGATAGAAAAAAAATTGTGTTTTCTACATTGCATTCCGCAGATAGCGGCCGAACACATGTGTATAAATC
Organism: Galeruca laticollis; assembly: GCA_963921935.1. Taxonomy (NCBI): domain Eukaryota; kingdom Metazoa; phylum Arthropoda; class Insecta; order Coleoptera; family Chrysomelidae; genus Galeruca; species Galeruca laticollis. The sequence goes on along the minus strand of OY998178.1, from coordinate 222,570,589 downwards.
ATTTATATTTTAGTTAACAAATTATATTAATAATATAAGTGAAATCGAATAAGTTGATTTGCAAATGGTGTTACTCCTGTTAAATGTTGGATAGAGATATTTTTTAACTTTTATGCCCAATTACCTCTCAGGGAAGGTTACATACAGTTATTTAAGGCTACTAATAAAACAATACGGTTTGGCTGTTTAGCTATATTTGGTTCTGACTTCCATATAATAATAGCAAGGTATTGTGGGTGGCGGCACTTGTGGCGCGATACAAGAGTGCCGAACGTAAGGCCACTAGTGGCTGAATTGTGTAGTCTAGAAGAGGCCGTACACTTTAAATAATTTACCCGAAGAGACGACGTGAACTCGATCACGATACACTCACAACGGTATGCCATCGCGCATATGTAGCGCTGCCTCTCTCGCACGATTGACGTCATGTGCGAGGCACACTGTGCGTAGAATTATAGTAGGTTATTCCGGTTATTCGTGATTATTATCCATTATTATTGAAACTTTTGTCGTGTTTTTAAGTTCTATCCTATGTGTTAACGAAGTTTTTTTTAAATCTAAAGTGTACGGTATTTTATAAAAATGCCAAATTGTGCTGTATTCGGTTGTAAGAACCATAACAAAAATAGTAAGGGATCAGACATTAAATATTTTCGATTCCCGAAACAAGTGGATCTAGCAAATCAATGGATCAACGCGTGTTGTCGTCAGGATAGAATTAACATTAAAAACGGCAAACAAATGTCTACAATATAGACTGCAACAATCATAACAATACTTTTTATTTATTATTTTAGCCTGCATTTGTTCCCAACATTTTGAACAAAATTGCTTCCAAGTCCCGTTAAAGCAAAGGTTACTGAATTATATACCCAAAAATGCAAGACATTTAAAATCAACTGCACTTCCCACATTAAATATAGGCCAACCAGAGAAGAGAATAATTAGTAGTCTCAATGAAAGGAAAAGAAAAATTGATTTGAAAAGATCAGATAGACTAACTAAACGAAAGAGACGACAAGAGGTTAGTGAACTATTGAAATCATCTACAGTAGAATCGTGCACTTTAACTGTAGATAGCATAAAGGAAAATGTGGATTTTTCTTCTGCCACTACAACTGCTAAGGGCTCTACACCAAATCTGAATGATTGGTAAGTAATTTTTAACATTTTGTAAAAAAAGCTTTTTATCATTATTACACAGGGTGCTTCAGATTTCAATCAGGAAAATTTAATCGGTCATATAAATTTCAAAAATAAAAAGAAAACTTCATGTAAACTTGTTTTAGCGCTTAGTTTAGAGCTTTGTTTTCAATATACCTACAGAATGCTAGAGTTAAAAAGAAATATTTTTATTTATTGACCAAAAACCCCTTTACCGATTTTGTTGGAAGTTTGTTGGAAATAATAAAAGGTATTTTTTGACATAATTAAATTTTTCCTTATTTCGATATTGTTATTAAAAAATAGCACTAGGTATATCGAAAACGACGCTCGAAAACATATAAGTTTATACTTGGCTTTATAGGAAATTTTCTTATATTAATAATTGGATCAATTTTGTTTCAGCATTAATAAAGATAATTGTGAAGAATTTACAAAAATGAGGGAAGAAATAAAAACTTTGCAAGCTGATAAAATGGCTTTATTAAAAAAAATAGAAATGCTCGAAAACAAACCATCTGCGGAGGTTCTCTTAGCGAAGATTTTCACTCCAGGGCAGATAAAGAAACTTAAAAATCCAAGTCAGAACATTCATTGGTCGCCAGAGGACATTGCAGCTGCAATCTCTCTTCGCAGTGTTAGTCCTAAGGCATATCGGTACCTTCGAAATCTGAAATATCCCTTACCAGCTCTATCTACATTAAGAATGTGGGCTTCCACATTTAATCTAGGTCAGGGTATCCTCAATAATGTGATATCATTGATGGGCAAGAAAGCCCTAGAATTATCAGAGTTAGATAAGCTTTGTGTAATATCTTTCGATGAAATGTATGTTTCGAATAGAATAGACATTGATAAGAAAGAAGAACAAAAACTAGGACCTCATAAGTCATGCCAGGTTGTAATGGTACGTGGGTTGTTATAAAAACTGGAAGCAGCCAGTTTATTACAAATTTGACCAACCCATGAATCAGGAAATTTTGTTAAAAATAATATCTCAATTGTATAAAGCTGGGTTTATGGTGACAGCTATTGTAAGTGACATGGGTTCTGGAAATATGGGTTTATGGAAGGAGTTTAATGTTGGACACAAGAAAAATTGCTCTTTTCAACATCCAGAAGACTCTGCATGCCAGATTTTTGTCTTCGCCGATGCGCCGCACTTGATAAAACTATTGCGTAATCACTTTATAGATCAGGGGTTTCATCTCAGAGGACACATACTGGAGAAATCTTGCTTTGAAAATCTTATTAATATATCTAATTCGGATCTTACATTGGCTCATAAGGTTACCCGTTACCATTTAGATGTAAAAGGTACACAACGTCAAAAAGTTCGACCCGCAGTACAATTATTTTCTGAGACTGTATCCAAAGCAATCGAATATTGCGGAAAAAAAGGACAAATGCCCGTAGGTTCTCCATGGAATGAGGTATCTGCGTTTGTTAAGCTTATAAACGATTGGTTTGATCTATTTAATGCAAGAGCAAAATTTGGGAAGATAAGGGGAAAAAACGCGTTTGGAACAGATGTTGATACACAACAGCAACTACTAGATGAAGTATCCGAAACAGTTGCTGCTATGAGGGTTGGGTCGCATAAAGGACTACTTCCATTTCAGAAAGGAATCTTGCTAAACAACAGGTCCATAAGTGAAATGTTTTTGTATCTTAAATCTAAATATAAAGTTGATTATTTACTAACCTTTCGTATTAACCAGGACGTACTTGAAAATTTTTTTCTTATATAAGAGGAATGGGTGGTGCTAACGATCATCCCACACCCTTCGAATTTAAATTTCGATTAAAGTGGTTTATTTTGGGAAAAACTCTTCTGCTGTTTTTACACAAAATCAAAATACTGAACAAAATCTTGAGGCATGCTTGGTCGAACCACTTTTGTCACCTAATTCAGAAATTAACAATAACAATGACGATTCAGTTTGTATGACACACACAATTTTTTCAAGTTTAAAAAACATTACATCAGAGGAATATTCTTGTGATGAAGAAAATGAAATAAATTATTCATTTATTGAGCCTCATTATCCTGTGATGAATATTGACGAGACAACGGATATTTGCAATGAAAATTTTGATTTATTAAATGATTTAGATTTCAAGGAAAGTGTTAATAATGAAGCACTTCGATATATAGCGGGATATGTCGCCTACAGATTTAGAGATAAATATAATCTAGGGACACGTACGAGTTCCCTCTTGGAGCCAATTCCAGATTGGTTAAATTTTATATCGAGAGGTGGACTCTTACAGCCGAATTCAGACTTCTTTGAATTAGCTAAAGTTCTTGACTCAGAATTTCGAATAATGCATGGACATAATCTGTGTGGAGACAAGCGTATTTTTAAAAATCTTGCTGAAAAAACTATTTCAAAATTCGGTTCTACGTCAATACCTTTTGAAGTAGTGCTATGTCTTAGCAGAACAAGGACATATATAAGGTTAAGGGAATTAAATAGGAAAATTAGCTTCTTGAATTGTAAAAGAACGCTAAATAATAAAATTAGTAAATTTAGTAACAAAAAATTGTAGCATTTGTCTTATAGTACAATATATTCACTCTGTTTGTAAAAGGAATCAATAATAAAATACATCAAAACTTAAATTTTTTATTTGTTTACTTTTTAAATACATTTTTCTACGATAGTGCAAAAAGTAACTACTTTTTGCTCTATCTGCAGTGCCAAAAGTTTAACTTTTTTGCTTTTAGTGCAAAAACTAGCTATTTTTTGCACTAGTGCAAAAAGTGACTATTTTTTGCACTGTAATCTACTTTTTGCACTACTGCAAAAAATAGCTACTTTTTGCACTAGTGAAAAAAACAAGTTACTTTTTATCATAGAAAAAAATGTCTGCAACACGTGCAAAAAGCATGTTTGTTGCACTCAGCATGATTGCAGCTCTCGACTTCGTCTTGAGCTGCAAAGTTCATGCTTCATGCAATAAACATGCACTTTTTGCACTAGTTACACAAATAACTGTTAATTGCCTATTTAATAGAAACTGACAGTTTTTTTGTAGGTCTTATGAAGGTTTTAAGAGCAAACCAGACTTTACCAAGGTATGTCTAATTATTGTATTGCAACAAGAACCTTTACAAAAGTTGTGGCAAAGCATCCATTTAAAAACTACTTGGTAATAATTTATTAAAATGAAAAACAGAAAATTTTCATACACTTAATTTTTAAATTCCGTTTAAAACTGAAGAAATTAAATACTTTTAGAGGGTTTAGAAAAAAATTAAGATTTCTCCATTTTAAGTTTATTATTGTTAAGTACATCCATAAAATTTCACAAAAATCGAACTAAACATAAAGGTTCAGGATGCTTTTAAAATTTGTGAATGTTAAACTATATGTGTTAAAACTTTATATGTTGACAAAGAACAGATCCCACTTATGACTACCACTTAGCTATTAAATTGCGGTGGAATACTCGTTCAGCACCGCCTCATACAGTTGCTTCTTGAGCCTTTAAAATAATATGAACATGGTAGTCCTCAGACGAACAGCGCTGGTAACTTGTCAGGTATACAGGAATCTGGGGTCCAAGGTATTCCCAGGACTAATTGGAAACAGAGAGTCCAATGATGATTGGTATTCAAATGAGGTCTAAAAAAATAATTCTGTATCATCCTTTGCTGACAAGGTGTAGGTAATAATAAAAATATATCCATTTTAAATAGGTGAATCAATTATTGTTCCTAAGATATCCTATATTGTTTTGTAATTTTTTTTCTTTATATAGCTAAATTTGACTATCTAAACATGCTAATCTTATGATTGAAACTGACACTAGTAATTATGACATACTAAGCATATCCTAATATCTAAATGACCTAACTCTCCTACAGGAAACTGAAGCTTTCTCAAGCAATAATACGGTTAGCTTATCGAAATCTACGGAAAAGTACAACTTTCGCTTAGTAGAGCTAGTTAATAAGTTGGAATCAATATTGATTTTTCTTTGCTTCAATATGATGACCAAGTATTACTTAAGCTACTGATTTTATTAATAAGCTAAACTGAATATGTCTGTAAAAGCCGCAATTGAAGACCAGTTGTTCTCTTGACCAGTTCCATTAGAATGTGCTTTGCGTTGTTCGAGTCTTCAGTCTATAGAGTATACAAACACAGTGAATTACTTGATTTTATAACTAGGTACAAGATATTGGAAGTACATACCTTTCGATGTCGGATGACCTCAAGGTGAATTGAATTTTCAATTACTACAATTGAATTTCCGCATATATTTAATTCTGATCCCCTTCAGGGTACTAATAGGTGCCTTTATCACCAAAGTAATACTTAAGATTACCTGCGAAAAATCTAAAAAAACTCCGTAAAATGCGGCAAACGTTTCACTCCATACACATGGATAGCAAAAAGAAAGATATTTTTTTTTGTACACTGAAAATTCCCACCTAAATCTATTAGATTCTTAGAATTGTTGGTCAAACTGATTTCAAATATTGGTTTAGCAGTCACTTATGCTTATGGGACTTAGGGACATTTATGAAGTGATGATTTTTGAAGTTTGATAGTGACAATATTGACAATTGATAGATACATGATTAATTATAACTTGTTATCAAAATAAACATTGAAGTTTTATATGTATTTTAGTTTGAGAATTTGCTTTTATTTCAGTTAGAAAATCATTTTATTTTCATATTTGGTGGTGGGATTTTAGTTTCAGTTAGTTATAAATACTTCTGGTCGAAGCGATACACCTGGTAAGATTGTATCTTGTTTTGTTTCTTAAAATGTTCTTGAAATGATTTTTGTACATTTATACGATTTTCTCTAAATAATGCTGGTGTTCTTGGATTGGTAGCCTAATTCCTAACCTTTGGGGGATATATCTAAATGAGCTTTTAACAATGGCAACCTGTTGAAATTTTTTCCGATATTTCTTCTTGTTATTTAAATATTAACAGGGCCGTTCGCTCGTTCGTATAACAGAAACGACCCGTTGTCTATTAATTAACGCCCTGTAACCTTAATATTATGTTATTATAATGTAATATCTCAAAACTTACCTTAGCTCTTACATTTGAAACTGTGGAGGATTTTAAAGTAGCCTCTCAATGGTTGAATCGCACGATAATTAATTGCTACGAGGAATCTTGTCCCATCAGAACAAAGGCTGTCAATAGAGATGTGCCTTGGTGGAACAATGAACTCAGCAAACTAAAGGTCTTAGCACGCAAAACATTTAACAGAGCCAAGAGGACCGGAAACTGGGAATACTACAAAAAGGCTCTAACTGAATATAACTCAGAAGGTCCAAGAGGAAAACTTGGAGGCAATTCTGGGAAGGGATTTCTAGCGTAGCCCCAGCAGTGCGCCTTCAAAAAGTCATCGCTAAGGACCACTCTAGCGGTATTGGACTCCTTAAAAAGCCAAACGGAGAGTTCGCCGAAACCATAGAGGAAAGCATGAGATGTTTATTAGACGCTCATTTTCCTGGTGCTGCAATTGTTGAAGATAACGCAGAGGCAAATCTTGATGAAACGTTCATCAAAGCTTCTAGATCAGCAAAAAGCCTAGCGGGAAAAATCTTCACCAAGAATAGAATTGAATGGGCAATTAAAACCTTCAAGCCCTACAAATCACCTGGAGAGGATGGCATCTTTCCAGCACTTCTACAACAGGGATCCGATATCTTAATTCCCCACTTATGCAAGATATTCAAGATGAACCTCGTCTTGGGATACATTCCAAAAGGGTGGAGAGAGGTCAGGGTCTGCTTTATTCCTAAGAGTGGCAAACGTCCTCCAGAGGAACCAAAGTCATATAGACCTATAAGCCTTACCTCCTTCTTACTCAAAAGTATGGAAAAAATACTCGACACATACATGAGAAGTGAATATTTATCAACTGCCCCGCTTCACGAGGAACAATTTGCCTACCAATCTGGCAAATATACCTTAGATGCCTCACATTGTCTCGTAAGAGACCTAGAAAAGGCAATAGCTGCTAAAGAAGTATCGCTATGTGTATTCGTAGATATAGAGGGAGCTTTTGATAACACCTCATATGAATCAATTAGCGCTGCTGCAACTGCAAAGGGTATCCCATCATACGGTGAGTATTCCTCCTTAAAGAGACGAACAAATGTAGACCAGGAATCTATTTGAGACTTAATGGAAATATACCAAATGAGAGCATCACCCTGAAGAATATCAATCAAAGAATTTCTTAATTCTCAGGAAAATTGCGTGCCACACTGCAAGTCTCAATTTTCTCTAAAAAAGACTTAACGCTCAATCCACTCTGCTTACCAGCAAAAGTAACGCCCCATTGACTAGGAGGACAACGACTATCTCGCACAACAACGGTATTAACATTCGCTCCTGAATCCTCACCATGACTTGTAGGAGTCTGCGGAGGACCCAAAGAAATAGATGCCGCGGGAACCTCAGGGACCATCACGGTAGCATTAGTAGCAGCAGGAACCATGTACGACTCGGCACATTTCCTGTCTACTACATCTTCAAGATGACGTAGCTGATCCAACAAATTATCGATGGACCTCCTCCATACATCCGCCTCGTTCAACGTCGGGAGTGAAAGAAGCATGACATTCTAAGGTTCCAAAAGCTTCCTTCTCTAGTTTGCGCGACAACTTTCGTCTCAAGGACCTAAGTGATTCAGGACCGAACTCAGTGTAACCTCTGACTTGTAACTCGTACTCCAATTCTTCCCTACCTAAATATTGAGGATTCATTCTTAGTAGCGGACCGAGAAGAAAGAGAAGGGGGAAGAAGGGAAAACAATATTCACCCTAATAGGGATTAAAACGGCACTAGATATTGCGAAGAAAAGAAAATAAATAACGTAGCTCGATACCTACGTCAACTATAGGGAATGCAAATATTAGGACAACCTTCATGTTGCCTTCTCAACGAAAATTTGTAATATTGGATGGTTCCACGAAAACACAATATGTCAGCAAAAAGAAATTCTCAATTAGCAAATAAAGGAACGAGATCCGACCTAATCTCTTCCTCGAAATTATTAGTGATTAGTCAGTTACCAATCGATTCTATTATTAGTGTTTTTAAATGAAACTCACGGTTTCTAGTTAATTACACAATATAATAAAAGTTATTGGAAATTCTAAAAAATTGACAATGGTTTCGATAAATCAATATCATCGTCAGAATGACAGAAGTTACATTTCATTTTATGCCTACCTGATGTTTAGTAGTTATTTTTGGCTAGACCAAGAAGTAACCTAACTTGTGATTGGCTTAAGATATGTTTATAGAAAAAAGAAGAAGATGTGATATTACAAATATTGAAGCTTAGATATTATTAGCCCTATGGTGATATCCTGGATATCATTGTTCCAATTAAGATCAGTATAACTGTGCAATGATATAGAAAACCAGGAAAACTATATCTGCTGATCTTTACAATTATCACTTAAGAAGACAGTTTATTAGTGGAGAACTCCCTAGATTTAACTGTTCATTGACAACTTCATATTGTGGGTTTCTTAAATGTCTTCTAATTTCTAGTTCTTCAAGGAAATCCAGTTCTTGTTTCTTTTCACAAATATGCAGCACTTCTAGTTCTGTGTTAGGTGTCAATGAATGATTGGTGTCAAGTAGATGTTTTGCGTAGTGGGATTCAACTGGTTGTTTTAATCTGTATGCTCGTAAGTGCTCACTGTATCGTATTCCAAAATTCCTAAGGGTCTGACCCAAATAGACAGCATTACATTCTGGACATTTGAGTTTATATATACCTGACTTCTTTAATAGTGGTATTTTTGTTTTTACATTTAACAATTTTGTACTAACGTTACTTTCTGTTTTAAAAGAAATTGTTGTATTCGTTGCTGAAGATATTATCTTTGAAATATTATTAGAAATATTTCCTGCATATGTGATGGTTTTATAAGTTTTAATTTCATCAGCTTGTTTAGGATATATTAGTTGTAATGCCGCTTTTTCCTCTTTTTTACTAATTAGCTTATTTATCATATCTAATGGATAACCGTTAGATGTTGCTAATTGTATTAATCTCTCTATCAAAATTACATTTGTTCATAGGAACTGAAAAAGCTCTATGTATCATTGAATTATATGCTGCTAGTCTGTATGACATAGGGTGGTTAGAATTGAATGGAATTGTCACATCAGTCTGTGTTGGTTTTCGGTAAATTGAATAATCAAGTACATTATTAACTCTTTGAATTTTTAAATCAAGAAAATTGATTGAGCTATTTTCTTCAATTTCTAATGTAAATTTAATTTTCGGGTGTAAATTATTGATGTGGTTGAAAAATACATCTAATTGTAGTTCACTACCCATAAAACAAGCTAATATGCCATCTACTTGATTATTCAATTTACCGAAAACCAACACAGACTGATGTGACATATCCATTCAATTCTAACCACCCTATGTCACACAGACTAGCAGCATATAATTCAATGCTACATAGAGCTTTTTCAGTTCCTATGAACAAATGTAATTTTGATAGAGAGATTAATACAATTAGACAAATAGCAACATCTAACGGTTATCCATTAGATATGATAAATAAGCTAATTAGTAAAAAAGATGAAAAATTGGCATTACAACTAATATATCCTAAGCAAGCTGATGAAATTAAAACTTATAAAACCATCACATATGCAGGAAATATTTCTAATAATATTTCAAGGATAATATCTTCAGCAACGAATACAACAATTTCTTTTAAAACAGAAAGTAACGTTAGTACAAAATTGTTAAATGTAAAAACAAAAATACCACTATTAGAGAAGTCAGGTATATATAAACTCAAATGTCCAGAATGTAATGCTGTCTATTTGGGTCAGACCCTTAGGAATTTTGAAATACGATACAGTGAACACTTACGAGCATACAGATTAAAACAACCAGATAAATCCCACTACGCAAAACATCTACTTGACACCAATCATTCATTGACACCTAACACAGAACTAGAAGTGCTGCATATTTGTGAAAAGAAACAAGAACTGGATTTCCTTGAAGAACTGGAAATTAGAAGATATTTAAGAAACCCACAATATGAAGTTGTCAATGAACAGTTAAATCTAGGGAGCTCTCCACTAATAAACTGTCTTCTTAAGTGATAATTGTAAAGATCAGCAGATATAGTTTTCCTGGTTTTCTATATCATTGCACAGTTATACTGATCTTAATTGGAAAAATGATATCCAGGATATCACCATAGGGCTAATAATATCTAAGCTTCAATATTTGTAATATCACATCTTCTTTTTTCTATAAACATATATTAAGCCAATCACAAGTTAGGTTACTTCTTGGTCAAGCCAAAAATGACTACTAAACATCAGGTAGGCATAAAATTAAATGTAACTTCTGTCATTCTGACGATGATATTGATTTATCGAAACAATTGTCAATTTTTTAGAATTTTCAATAACTTTTATTATATTGTGGAATTAACTAGAAACCGTGAGTTTCATTTAAAAACACTAATATGAGCATATTCCACGAAGTAAGGGTCGAGACAGTTAATTTCGATTCTATTATAATCGTGAATTCAATACCTTAACCATAAAAATAAAATACAAACTGAGCTTCATTAACGTCTGACTATCCCGTATATTACTTTTCCGCCCACCTATCTAATATGCGAGAAAAGTATTGGTTTACCCCAAAAAAAGTTGGAATTTTGAAAAAAAAAATTGAGTCATTTTTACGTTTTCCATCAACAACACCACGAAAACACGGTTTTTAAAAAAAAAGTCCTGTGTGTATGTCTTCGTCGTCGTCGGCCACTTTTTCTTACATGTCTTGTTAGCACGATACAGCCTCCGGAGTGCAATAAGTCACCAATTTTATGATGTTAAGGATATGTCACAGATTAACCCTATTGATTTTTAGCTGACCAGAGCCAGAACAGTACAGTAGTACATTTTGTAATTTTTTGAGAAATTTCAGTTTGTTAGCACGATACAGCCTCCGGAGTTCACCAAGTCACCAATTTTATGATTGAATATTATTCAGGGCATCTCACTGATGAACCCTATTGATTTTCAGCTCACCAGAGCCAATACAACAGGTGCTACAGTACTTTAAGTACGGTATTTTCGTCATTTTTGAGAAGTTTCAGTTTGTTAACACGATACAGCCTCCGGAGTATATCCAAGTGACCAATTTTATGATTGGATATTATTCAGAGCGTCTCAAAGAAGAATAGTATCGATATTCAGCTCACTAAAGCCAGTACAACGGGTGCTATAGTACATGGAGTACCAAATTTTTGTCATTTTTGGAAAATTTTCAGTTTGTTAGCACAATACAACCTCCAGAGAGTATACGGTTGATCAATTATATGATTGAATATTGTTCAAGGTGTCTCACAGATGTACCTTTTTGATTTTCAGGTGACTAGAGCGTCCTATAAATCCAGATATACTAAATTTTTGGTTATTTTCGGAGAAATTTCGGTTTGTTGGCACGATACATCCCCCGAAGTGTATACAAGTAACAATTTTATGATAGAATATTGTTGAGGGCCACAGATGCGGAAAAGTTAGTTTTAATCTTTAAAACCGTTTATTTAAATCTAAATCATAAAATCAAGTATTTTTCCCTTTAAAGTATTTTACGATATTTAAAAGAAAATAACTCAGTTAACTAATTTCCTTTTCCTCACTCTCGCTCACTCTGTATAAACAATTAATAATATACAAATATATTATACCTAATTACTAAATCGATAACTGAATTTCGAAAGGAAACAAAGCAATGTCATAGAAAGCAACCGTAAAACATTCCACTAACTTCTTCAAAAGAATTCACTAATTTTGCAAATCGTAATTAAAATAGTTTTAAAGCTTTTCTATACTTTACATATGTGAATGAATAGAAAGAATTTGAACATATTTCTTATTTACATATTTCTCTGTTACGAGAGAAGTCCCAACCACACAACAAAAATGATTAAGATCTCGGTTGAGCCCCTAAAAATAACTGTTAACTGTTACGTTAATTTCGCGAAATTAACGTAACAGTTATTTTTGGGGGCTCAACCGGGATTTGAACCCGGGATCTCTCGCACAGTACGCCTTACTGCCAGAGACGTTTGCTTTCGTTCTTCCTTAACCCTGAACCAGTTATATCCATACACCCGTATACCAAAAATTGTGCCTACAGCAATCAACTTAGTATAGAAAATATTTCTTCACTGGTTGCAGGAGAACTGACAATAATTTCCTTTCACACAAAACCCACCTTTAAATCCTTCACTCGTAGTCGCTTTACCCATGTTTTTGTTGATACGGCAATTGTTAAACACAACTAGTTCAATTTGTTTTTATTCTGCTGTTAATTATACCGAATGTCCCGATTAATTAACGGAAAGTGATGGAATATATTTCGGATATACTTAAATTTATTGCGGTGAGATTATTGGATTATTACTACCCCAGATGCATGTTACTTCGTAACAATTGTCGTCTGAGCTTATTAGCTCTAAGAGATCGTTTCTCATCGACAAGGGCAATAGCAACTCAGTGGTATGCACAAAATGGACGGGTCCTTGGAATGCGATGTGTTTATAGATGGATAAGGTTTGGACTTGTTTTATACCGACCTCAGTTGTGTTACTTTTAACTCTGGAATATCGATAAAATCGACTTCAGTGGTGCCAACAACGACTATCGCCTTCAGTGATAAATCCCGGTCCAGCCTAGACATGCATGATAGTCGAACGAGGGTGGGACGGAGACGAGGCGAACGTCGTAACCCCCAATGTTTTGATGAGCGGCATGTACATCGCACTGTTGGATTTATGATATGAGGTGCCATTGCTTATGGCTCAAGGTCGTTTTTAGTCTTCATCAGGAATAATATGAGTCCACATCGATACATTAAAAAAATATTGGAACCTTATCTGATTCTTTATTACATTTCAAAAACCCACTTTTGAGCAAGATAACGCTTGGCCACGTGTAGCCAGACAAACTTTGGACTACTTCCACCAGGCTCAAATTCATCTCCTACCTTGGCCCCCAAGATTCCCGGATTTACTCCCAATTGAACATGTGTGGGACATAATTGGTAGAATGGATTGGAATGGGATACCCCAGGAGGATATGGATCACCTGATTATGATTATGCCTGGAAGCATTAGGGAATGTGTAAGCTATCGAGGACCTTCAACACATTATTAAAGTTGGTGAGTAGTAACTTTCTGTTATGTATGCTAAATATTACCGAAATAAAATGAATATTACTGGGTATTCGGGTTTATCTGTTACTGATTGTCTACCGATTAGATCCGCGAATAGAGAAATCTTTAATTGCGAATATAGGAATTGGATTGTAATTTTTTAATCCGCAAATAAATGAACCGTAAATAAGGAGCTTTTACTGTATTGATGTAAACACTATCTTTTATTTTCTATCTTACAGTTTAGGGATAAGTGCAATAAATTTATTTAGAAATATATGCAATTTTCTCTCTATATTAGAATGGTGATATTTGAGAAGATCTCTCTTTCCTCAGCTGTATTTTTTATGAACGCTCTTTAAGAAAACATACCTTTTGTATTTCGACTACTGTAACTTTTTATTTTTCCCTACCCCCCTACCTATTTAACATTATAATAGCATGGTTATTTCTTACCCATACGCTTTTTAGAATTGAATTTAACCTGAAAATATAGGGTATAATAGTACCTATTTTATAAGTTCAAACTAAACTTAATTTACGAAATAAGTTTTACTTAAGAATGGCCACAACAAATATATTTATTTAATAAAATAAAGTTATGAAAAATTCTAATTAGGATTTCGTAGCACTGAAAGAAAGAAGAAAGCTTACCTGATTCTACATATGCTGAAAATGGTAAAACTACAGCTAACAGCACCCTTCCACCAGGTTTTAACGCGTTATGTATGTCAGTGAGCAGTTGGAAAGGGGCATCGCAGCGATCAATGACGTTAAGACAAGATATAAAGTCATATTTTTTGCGAAGATGCCAATCGTCAATGTCGAGCAGCCTGAAAAAGAAACATTCTGTATTTAGTTAGTTATATACTGCGTTTATGTCCCCATAACTAGGTATAACTCGACCATCCTAGCTTGGCACTTAACCTTGATCATTTTCAGATGCGCTATAACAAACTCTGCCCATCGACACCGAAAGCTTATTTGATGTTACGTTTTCTTACTGTTAGCATCGTAAAAATTTCAGAGGTGTAGTACATTTTTTTTATTATCAGATTTGTGTTGATTTTATTTTACTAGCCGTGAGCTAGTCAGTAATTTAATAAAATGTGTGAAGGACGAAGCAGCACAAACGAAAACAGTCATAGATGACATCCGAAGCAAAAACCAACCGTAAATTATGTTGCGGAGATTTTACCAACACTAAGAAAAAGAATATTGGGCAGAAAAATATCCATCGGGTTTAACAGTGTCAACGCAAAAGACTACTTAGCCGTTGTGAAATGTTTAAAATGTCAGGAAGGAGCAAAAGAGCCAGAGGTGACTTGCTACGTCAAATCACCCTCAAAGAGATTAAGAGATAGATTAAGAGCACTTTCGTTTAGAAGGAAGAGAAAAGAAAAGGCAAAAGCTGATACAAGAACCGAAATTCCACAGGAGATAGAAGCTAATGCAAATACTATAGAAAAATTATACAATAACATAGAATTGAATATGAGGCTTTTAAGATTGAAGGAAACTTCAATCTTAACAACAGCTCTTCGGCACTTGGTCAGAAATAAGCACCCAAAAGGGGACACCTTCTCTGTTTCGGCAGCGGTAGACCGAATTCAGCTAAAATGTCATAACTTACCCACAGACGTAGGAGAGCTCGAAAAACTGTTAAAGCAAGTCTTTGGCGGGAGACAGGAAGTCTTGGATCTTGAGGAACTATATAGATTTTGTGATGACGTACGGAAGAATAGTATTCGACCACACGCAAAAGTGGCCATCGAGCCATTTACACACAAAATTCCCTTGAAAATGGCAATTGGACAGATCAACTGCATGCCTCCTCGAGGGTATGATTAACGAATTATAACTCCAAGTCCATAATAGGGCTGGATGTGTACCAACATTCCAGAGCAGGGCCGGTGCTCCAAGCAACATTACTATAACAATATCAAATGCGAAAGCAGCTGTATGGATCACCGATTGGAATGTCGAATAGGAAATTTTGAGTGACCACAACTTGATAAGTTTTGCGTTGCAAAATGAAGATGCAGTTAATGTGGGACCAGCAATGAAAAGGTTTAACCTAGACTGCGCAAACTGGGAACGTTTACAAGCTGAATTTGTAACACCGCAACTGATGGATAGAGGAGGTGATATAAACAACTATGCAAATAACATATCTAAAGAGATACGAACAGCGATGGGTCTCGCAATTCCCCCTATGCACTTTGTTAGGTATGCAAGAAACTACGTCTGGAAATAAAGTATCACGAGGCTGCGTAGCCAAGTAAGATGCGCTAAAAGTATGTACCTATGTACCAGAGGTGCGGTGTGCATGAGGAATGTCAAACACTACTCCATGTATACCAGACCACATAGCAATAATTTACAAAATAAATTGTCGACACAGAAGCAATAAGCTGGGGAGAGTCGTGGCAACCCACTTGGAAACAGATATGCTGAGAGAGAGAGAGAGAGAGAGAGAGAGAGAGAGAGAGAGAGAGAGAGTATGGATCAATGACAGAGACATGGGAATAGTCTGTCCAAGTATTGATGAACACATTGCTGCCCTCCCACGAAGTGGAGGGAGAAAACGAAACACAGAGACCGATAAGAGAGGATATGGTACAACGTTATCAGGTGCCACTAGACATACAAGCCGAGTCCTTCAGTGAAGAGGAGCTCAGTGAGTGCATTCATGAACTGAAAACGAGAAAGTCTCCCAAGCCAGGCAATATTCCAGCCAAAGGACTTTAGGTACTAAGTGAAAAAATATCACCAGCACTGTGTTCGCTATACAATGAGTGCATGAGACAAGGGAAGGTACCGAATAACTATAAGCAGGCAGATGTAGTTACAATTAGCAAGAGAGAGGACAAGGGTTCATCGAAAGCTAAGTCATATACGCCTATATGCCTGCTGAACACATTGGGGAAAGTACAAGAGACACTCTGCAGAAGACTGCAGCAAAGAAGGGAATTGGAATACATCCTGATCAGTATGCGTATAGGCCAGGAAAGACAGCTGAAAACGCCATACAAAAGTCAAACAGCACGATAAACAGTAGCGAAATCAAATATGTCTTAGCAATATTCATAGACATAACAGGAACCTACGATAATCTCTGGTGGCCTGCAATCTTCAGAAGACTTCGAAGGATGCAATGCACAACACAAATCTATGAAAGTTTTCGAAGCTACTGCCAGGACAGTTATGCTAGTCTGGATTGTCCAACTGGTACGATGACAAAACGAATAAGTGCTTGAGGGACTTCTCAATCAGACATCACAAGCGGAGAGAATATTGGGTACCGTTGCATATGCTGATGATCTGCTAATCATCATAGATGCGAACAATCGTAGAACATTAGAAGAGACAGGAAATGCACCACTAGAAATAGTAAATACATGGTGCAATAAAGTTAAACTGAAAGTGTCGATAGCAAAGAAGACTTATAGTCTAGTTGAGGGACAGCTGACGAGAGACTCTCAAATAAGAATCAACGGTCAGCTAATCAGGAGATCACACCATACACGATACTTAGGTGTGACACTTGATGAATCTCGATTGTTCGCAAATCACATAACAATTGTATGTAAAAGAGCGACATCGGCGATGCATACGCTAACAAACCTGGCGCAACGTGAATACAAACTGCCCTTAAGGCAAGTGAGAGTGCGATATTGGCATCTTTGGTTGAATATGGGGCAAGCATGTGCGTATATAGGCTGCAAAATGTCAAGAACAGAGAAAATGTCGACAGAGCACAAATATGTTTTCTAATAAGGCTGGAGGATTTAGAAGTACTGCGGCACAGTGGCTCATAACACTAGTGGATGTCTTGCCGTTGCAGTCAGAAATAAAGAAAAGAGCGGCCATGTACTGGTTGCGGTGTGCTGACCCCGTGAAAGGGCAGGATATTATTGGAGAAGGGTAACAACAAGATTAGAAGTGCAGAAATAAATAAATAATCAATTGCAGATAATATGGCGGGATGCGAACGAGGCCAGAAGATTGTTCCAGCTTCTACCAGTATTGGAAGAAATGCCAATGTACTACTTCAACCCGACGCCTGGGTTGGTACACTTCCTGACTTGTCCATGGTCCGTATCCAGCATATTTGAAAATATTCAATATGAAGGAATATGATCTGTGCGATTGCGGCAAAGAAGACACGTCGGAACACGTGCAGATTATACGTAGATACTGACAACTTAAAAGATATACTACAAGCGACAATACAAGACCGTACAACAGTCGAAGTTATAAGAAGAATTCTAAATAATGAAAACTTATTGGCTCAGAAGGTCTCGTTAAAACAACAAGAGGTTTCAATGCAAGATGAAGAATAGAGAAAACCACTAGGTGAAAAGAAGAGAAGGAGGAAGGAAGAAAAACCAGGGTGAGCAGCAAACTTCAGCGGAAATGCTCTGGACCAAGAGTCAAAGGCTCACCGGGCTGCCGATGGAAGTGGTTACACACTTGAGTATCTGCCGACGTGGAATAGGGAGGTAGATAGGTATAGGAAGTTAGATTAATGCATGTTATATGTATATATGGTATGCATTTGATTGCGTCTGCTGGCAGAATGCATGTAGTAGAAATTAGAATGACTGATATATATTTAGGAAATAGTGTCAAAATAAAGAAAACAGAAATATTATGCATGTAATAAGAACAAAATAATGTACAAATAGAAATAAGTAGACGACAGTAGAATATTAGGGCATGTTTTATAACATTATTCTTCTTTCTCAGCCACTTCTTATCCACTCCTGGACGTAAGCCTCTTTCATATTTCTCCATGCTGTCCTGTTCTGTGCTTGTTGAAACCATCTGTTTCCGGCCTGTCTTTTGATATCATCAAGCCATCTTCTCTGTGGTCTTCCTGTGCTTCGCCAGTACGTTAGTTTGGTTGTCCATTTAGCTTGATCCTGCCGGGCTACATGCCCTACCCATTGCCATTTCAGCTCCGCAGTACGCTTTATTATATCCATGAGTTTAGTTCTTTGTCGGATATCTTCATTCCTTTTTCTGTCTCTGAGAGTAATTCCGAGCATCGCTCGTTCCATCGCTCTTTGCATCACTCTTAATTGATTTGCTGTCCTCCCTGTCATTGCCATTGTTTCCAGTCCATAGGTCGCTATCGGTAGTATACAGGTATCGAAAACTTTTCGTTTAAGGTTGATTGGTATGCTGCTATTTCTGAATATATAGTTCATTTTTCCGAACCCCGCCCAGGCTAATTTTATTCTTCGTTTAATCTCAGCCGTTTGATTTTCTTTTCCTATTTTTATTACATGTCCCAAATATATATACTCTTCCACGTTTTCTAGTTTTGTACCATCTTTATATATTTGTTCGTTGGTGTTATCTATTATTTTAGTCTTTGAGATGTTCATTTTTAAGCCGATCTTTTTTGAAGCATTATTAAGTTGTTCTAACATGTTGCTCAGTTCGTGCACGTCACTGCTTATCAGGACAATGTCGTCAGCAAACCGAAGATGGTGTAGATAGGAGCCGTCTATATTTATTCCTTTTATTTCCCATTGTAATGTTTTAAAGACGTTCTCAAGCGCCAGAGTAAATAATTTTGGTGATATTGTATCACCCTGACGTATTCCCCTATTTACCTTAATCTTATCCGTTTTTAGATCTTCATTTATTTTGACATGAAAAGTGGCATTTTTATATATATATTTTAATAAGTTTGTGTACCTGGAATCTATTCTAGCATCATTCATAGCTTGTATAAAGGCCCACGTTTCGACAGAATCGAACGCTTTGTGAAAATCCACAAATGCCAAGTGAAGGGGTATGTTGTATTCCGTTGTTTTTTCTATCAGTGTTCTAATAGCTTGTAGGTGATCCATAGTACTGAACCCTTTACGGAATCCCGCTTGCTCTACTGGCTGGTACGCGACCAATTTATTTGTTAGTCTATTGGTTATTATCCTGGTGAGGAGCTTATACATATGAGAGAGAAGGTTAATTGGCCGATAATTTTCTATGTTGCTGTTATCTCCTTTTTTAAAAAGCAGGATCACTTCCGCGTTTTGCCATGCATCGGGAATTTTGCCTTCTTGTAGACATTTATTTAAAAGAATTTGTAAAGATTTCTCGATAACCACTCCTCCCATTTTCAGCATTTCACATGTGATTCTGTCTTCTCCTGGACTTTTTCTATTTTTCATTTGTTTGAGGGCAACCTGTATTTCTTGCTTTGATATTTCAGGAATGTCTTCAGAGCCCTCATTGCATATAACCGTGCTCGTAATTCTAGGGTCCGGTGTAGTAGATGTGTAAAGACGGGTGTAGAATTCTTTGATGTGTTCCGCGATCTTTTTGCTGTCCGAAATTATGTTTCCCTGTTGATTTTTCATTTTGGTGATAAATTGTTTACCAGAGGATAGTTTTGACCTTAAGACTTTCATATTTACATTGTCCTCTATTACGTTTTTGATTGTCTTGGTGTTATAAACTCGGATGTCTTTTCTTACTTCTCTATGTATTCGTTTATTTAGTTCCCGATAATTTAGTGCATCTCTGGATGTTTTCTTTCTTTGTTCCATAAGTTGTAACGTCTCTGGTTGTATTTTAGAGTTCTTTTTGTTTTTTGTTTTCATGCATTATAACATTATTGTATATATGAAATATAACAAAATAATTATAGCATGAAAATAAAAGAACATAAATTGCAAAAAACCATCTGTTTTAAATCATTAGGCAGCAGATCTTTAAGTTAAAGTAAAATGAAAAAAATAGCATCGTAAAAATTCCAGAGGCGCAGTACACTTTTTATTATCAGTTTTGTGTTGGTGCGATTTTACTAGCCAGTAATTTAATAAAATTTATGAAGGAAGATGCAGCACAAATGACACCTATTAATTAGCAAAATTATATTTTTATAAATGTTATAATTTTGATCTTTTTTATTTATTACGTAAGGTTAAAGTGAAGCCATTTGTTTAAAGGATTATGTGCAATTTTTCAAATAACGTTGAGCATTTAGTTTAGATCGGTGACCGTGTATCAGTTGCTCTTGGTGCTAGATTAGGAACTGTTCGTCGAGTCCAAGTCAGTGGAAAAATTCGAAGTAGCTTCATTTTTTATTCCGCAATAGTAAAGGCTTGGTAAAAACACAAAAAACAATGCTAGATGACGTAGGCAAGACCCAGTTAAGAAACAGCATTTTAAATTATCATACGTCGCATAAAAATATACCTAGGCTGCACAAAATTCATCAATATTTTTGCGAAGAATTCGATTATGATGGGTGTAAAGAATCGCTTCAAAAAGAAATTCACTTGATATGTTTTAGATGGAGAAAAATGATCAAAAATTATTAGTGGAACGTGATTCAATCCGACATTTACACCTAGCATTCTTGAGAAAAATGAAGCAACATAGGAAAAACGGAAGGAGAATTGTTTATACCCATAAAACTTATATTCCTCACACTCACAATAAAAACTAGAAGAACAAAGGAAATTTAGAACTCTTTATTATTGTTCATGTAGGCAGTGAAGCAGGTTTATTCCAGGTGCATACGTTCGTTAGAAATCAAATTGTAAATCTAGGGACTACCATAATGAGATGAATTATGAAAACTTTGAAAAATGGGCAAAATAAAAACTTATTCCAAATTTACATACAGGTAGTGTTCTTATGTTGGACAATTCGCCTTATCACAACAAACTTGTGGAAAATACCTACATTCATAACCAAAAAGAGTGAAATGCAGGAATAGCTGAGAGTATTTTATTTCATAATGATTGGCTGAAACCGCAATTGTATGCTATTATAAAAAATGTAAGATCGAAATACAAGCGATACATCGACTAACTTCTTACAAGGCGTGGATTGTTTAATATTTGGTGAATAGTTAGTGGACTGTAAAACACTATGGAATTGAAACTGTTTGTAACTAAACTAGTATTACTAGTTAAATAAAACAATTATTGAAAATTGACATTTACAAAAAATGGCATGTCTGTCTGTCACTAGCTGGCCGAGATATGAATATTACGTTGTCGGTTGTCTCCAATAGCGTATAGCGTGTAGTGATCCCTAAAAGACATTAAAGACAAAAGGACACTACTTTAGAAATAATAATATTTAATATAATATTAATTATAGTATTTAAGGAGCATCGGCCGACCATACTCAATGTCATTCACCAAAGAAAGATTGTTTTTGTTATTTTATAAACAGACATGTATAGTTTACATATCGAGGTGGGCTGTGCAGAAAAACACAACTATGTTTCCTATATAATGGATGTGAACGAACCAGGATGAGATTATTATTATTGTTATTAATACTTCGAATAAGTCGTTTGATATAGTAGTGTATTTTTAATGTATTAAACTTGAACCCAGTGATTTTATAAATGTGTCGTTGTTTATTCTGTTCCCGAACACATGTTGCAAGGTAAGGGATCTCTTCCATAATAATATGCCCTTATGGTAAACATCGAGTATACGAGGGACCCTTACTAAGTAACCACCACAAGCGCACTCACTTTGTCATGCACAGTTGTCATGTATATTTTAAATAGCCAAGAACAAATAACTTCGCTCCGAAAAAAGTT
This sequence comes from Galeruca laticollis, assembly GCA_963921935.1. Lineage (NCBI taxonomy): Eukaryota > Metazoa > Arthropoda > Insecta > Coleoptera > Chrysomelidae > Galeruca > Galeruca laticollis. The sequence goes on along the minus strand of OY998178.1, from coordinate 222,548,628 downwards.
TCAACACAAATTAGAAGTACGATTACCGCCAAATCACCCCGAATTAAATCCAATAGAATTAGTTTGGGGTACAATGAAACATTTCAATAAAATTGCTGATTATTGCGACGAATTTTTTGACAATTTTCCATCGGAAATGTGGAAATCAAGGTGTGATCATGCCATGAAATTCGAAAAAGAATATAATGGAAAAGAACCACTTCTAAATATCATTATTTATGAATTTAAAATTAATCTGGAAAATGATTCTGACGAAAGTGGGTCTGATACGGAGGACGAGTATTTTTCAGATAAGGATATAGAATATGAAACTTCCAGAATTATAAATTTCCAAGAAATTGAAGATACTTCATCCACTCAATAATAATAAAAATTGGAAAAATGTCCATTAAAAATCGTTTACCAAAATATTGTAAATACCACCTACTCAAAATAAAATATTTTAAAGTTTTAAAATTGTGAGTTAGGGATTATAAACTTTTAGATCGTAATTTATTTCCCATTATGTTAACCCATTAACGCCCAAATTGTTTTTGTCGAAATTTTATGGAAAAACTGAATTTTCTTTTTCCATTGGGTAAATTTAACTATGAAAAAATAGTCACATATTTTTTTATTTAGCTCCTTTACAAAATTATGATCTATAAATAGATCGCTGGGCGTATACACTTATACGATTATTTTTATTTAAATAGTTATTCATTTCCAACATTTAATTTTTACGATGAAACTTGCTAAAACAGGTAGTACAAAGGGTAACATTTTTTACAATAGGTTAAAGGTCGACTTTTGCATGAAATGTATTGGCATCGTCTGTGATTAGACCGGTTTTCCAGAAAATGTCCCTTTTCGTCAAGTCTTATACCATCTGGCACCTGTGTTGTAGACGTTGATGGAAAACGAAGCGGTTACCTTTTAAAATACACCGTCCATGTTCAAGCTTGAAATAGGTTACGGCAAGCTCTGGTCAAAAATCTTTCAATGATATTGATTCTTCTACACAATAGAGACTCATGTATAATAGCCATGTCAATAGCTCTCGTAAATGAACACCAGTACCACTTTTTGCCTCTAATCGCAATAGAATGTTTCTCTAATAGCCAGTCGTGGTGATCCACTCCTCCCATACACTGAATGGAGTTTCCAACCGCGCCAACCCCTTACCCGCAGTACCGAAATTCTGCAACCGGTGCTCAAGCACAGGCCACCTTGCCGAATTCTGTAGGGCCAAACCGGTCTGTCCCTCCTGTGGAGCCACCGACCACAAGCCCGCCAATTGCCCAAAGGCAAACGAACCACTCTGCAAAAATTGCGGCGGTCCACCCTCGGTGCCCCAAGCGGCTGGAGGCACCAAAATCCGCACAAGAGATTGCACCCGTGACTCTTGAGAAGTCACCAACCACATACGACCTGACCACCGACTCCAAGATATTAATTGAGATCTTGGCAACCACCATAATGAACGCCGTCCCGACTGCCCGTGGCCTAGTTAGCCGACACTCTAACGCACCTCGTCCCCTCCTTTTACGGATACAACTGTACCGTAACAAGTGGCGCTGGAAACCGCGTCCACTTCGCCTTCACGACCAAAAGACAAAATTAAGTCACGGACTTTCTTACCGGGACCGTGAATTGCCAAGGTCTAGCCAGGAAGCGACATCTTCTCAAACACCTTCTGCACTCCCAAAATATACAAGTACTTTCTATAACAGACACTCTTTTAAAGAACCTTCCTCGCTTCACTGGCTACACCACCTTCCACCTAGACAGGAACTTCTACTGTCACGGCAACGGACTCCTCGTCCGAAACGGACTCCCCGCGTCACCACACCCACTCCCTGCACCTCTGTCTCAACAGAACTTGGATTGCATAGCCATCGACATATCGTGGAATAACACCACGACGACATTCTTTTCCTACTACAAACATCCCAATCAACAACTATCAGTCGACCTCCTCGAATATGCATCCTCTCTACCACGAGCCATAATTATGGGTGACTTAAACTCACGCAACATTCTTTTCGGTGATACACACACCAACCTCAACGGCAGATTTCTCGCCGACCAACTCGTCTCACTTCCCATCTCACGAATTAGAAATAATAATCCAACCCTAGTAAGTCACCTCGGCTCCTCCATAGTCAATCATATAATCTGCACAGACAGATTAATCACTCTCGTGGACGACGAATGCTTTATAGGTGACCCGATTACATCAGACCACGTTCCACTCCTGGTCAAAACCGCGTTACACAACCCAATACCACCACTTTTCGCGATTTTAAAAAAGCCGATTGGAGTTCCTTTGCAAACCACGTCTCTACCAATTTACCACAACCCGTCATTCATCAGAATACCGATGACATAGATAATCACGCAGAAGAATTCCAATCCCTCTTAATCGATGCACAAGACATCGCCATCCCCCTCACTACCGTACACACCAATTTTCATGCAGAGAATTTTGCAAAAAATCCGTCAGAAAAGACAGTTATACAGGTTATACGTCCGCACTCGAGATCCCGCAGTCAAAACACAATGGAACCGTCTCAACGCCCAGGTTCGGCAAGAAATCAATGCTGAAAAACAGAGAAAATGGAAGGCCGAAACAGCCAGACTGGACTTCAGACAAGGACGCGTGTTTTGGCAAAAATTCTACCGCCTCGTCGGCCTCAAGAGAAAGGTAGAATCACATCTCGAAGTGCAAAGACAGAAGATCTACACATCCGAAGACAAAGCCACCGCCTTCAAAAATAACCTACAAACTGTCTTTTCACCACTCGATAACCCCCAATTTCTCAGGGACTTTGCCGTCGAAACCGACCTCATGACTCGAAATATTACTCGAAGTCCACACGTACACATCCCACCAAATGAGAACTCTCCGCTTCTTTCACCTTTCACAATCGAAGGAGTTAGCTGGCGTGCCGAGCGGGGAGAAACAGTGCCCCAGGGCACGACGCAATCTCGAGGCAGGCACTCAAAAACCTGCCAGAAGAGGTCTTCCCTCTCCGCTCTGCGCCCTGCTGAACGCCTGCCTGGCATTTTCTTACTTTCCTCGTTGTTGGAAATCAGCCAACGTAGTTCTCATCCCCAAACCCGGCAAAGACCCTACAAAGCCTGAATCTTACCGCCCTATCTCATCAATCAGCGTCCTAGGTAAAGTCTTTGAACGCTTGTTAAAAGAACGAATCTGGGACTTCTGTACTGAAAATAATATAATTCCGGCATTTCAATTCGGATTCAGGCCGGGCAACTCTTGTCAGAACCCCACCACCAACCTTCAAACAATCGTCACCCGAGCTTTAAATCAACGACACTGTTCTGCCGCCATCCTCATGGACGTTCAGAAGGCTTTCGATCAAGTCTGGCACGCCGGACTAGTGAGAAAGCTACTGAGCATCCGATTGCCAAACCAAACCGTCAAATTAATATATTCTCACCTCACCGACCGATCGATCAGCGTCAAGTTGGTTATAGCATATCCGACCCTTTTACACCCCAAACTGGCGTTCCGTAGGGCTCGATACTCGCTCCTCTATTATACATAATTAATACGTATGATACACCTGTTCCACGACATCCCCGTGATAACATCCAACTATATGCGGATTTTTTTTTATTAGTCACGGGGGGGTTAGGGTTCAGGTGCCCTAATTGTTGCCGCTCAGCCATTGATTGGCTTATTGTGCACCCCCACTCACAGGTATTAAGCAGAGTCCCATCCTAAATTCTTAGCGAACATTGAGATAAGTCGGACTATGTTTTCCTGCATTCCCTCCTGATTTGTGCCTGGAGAAATATCTAGACAGGAGGCTCGCCTTCTGCACAGGGCAGGGCAATCGAAGACCACGTGCTTTGCGGTTTCCTCTGCTTCTCCACACATCCTACAATGGGGATTTGTTATTTCAATCCCCATTTTCTGTAGGTGTGCGTTGAATATCCAGTGGCCAGTTATGAATCCTACCACTTTTCGCAGTTCTTTCCTACCCATTCTAAAAGCATTTGCTGCGTAGGAACTCGATGGTCCTTTTAGCATTCTTTTGGATTGAGCATGCCCCGTGATTCTGTTCCAGCGCTTTTGGTGTTCAAGCGACACCCAGTTGGAAACGGTTTTTCGTACGGCGCTGTATGATACGCCGTATGCTGGTTCTGGTCCCATGAGGGTGAAATGAGCTCCTTTCTTGGCACACTCATCAGCTCCCTCATTTCCAGGTACCCCTATGTGGCTTGGCACCCAAGAGAGAATTACTCTGTTGTCTTTTGCCAAGGTTTTCAAGGTATTGTGACAGTCCCACACTATCTTCGATGTATAGCTGTGGCTTGCTAAGGCCAAAAGAGCCGCCCGACTGTCCGTGTTCACATAGATGGTCTTATTGTTGTATTTCCTATCTATGCATGTTCTGCCGCATTCGATTAATGCAGCTATTTCTGCCTGAAATACGGTCGTCGTTTTGCCAAGGCAAACACTTATGCTTTGCCTGGGTCTGACGCCGTAAACGCCTGCTCCTGTACCCGTTAGAGTCTTTGACCCGTCGGTGTACCAGGTGATACTGTTCAGCATGCGTTGAGGTTCTCCCTGGGCCCATTCGAATCTGCTACTCAAGTTGACACGATACGGTATCTCAGTTTCCACGACCTTGGACATTCTGTCAGGTGGCATTTCGATGATGTCGCACCTCATGTTGTCGTGTATTTTAGTATGTTTCATATCATGGTGCTTGCACCAGTTGCCATTGCACTGCATTCTGTAAGCAGCCATTTTAGCCTCCCCCTGTATATAGAGATCTTATGGTGGGATGTTTAGCAATATTTCCAATGCTGCGGTTGGGGTGCCTTTCATGGCGCCTGTAATGCTCAGACACGCAGCTTGCTGCACTTTAGAAAGTGTTTTGGCGGCTGTGCTTTGCTGAACTTTAGGCCACCATGCGATCGCACCATACACCATCATTGGCCTGATTACTCTGGTGTACAACCAGTTTACCATTGTCGGGGTTAGTCCCCAGGTGCACCCAATTGCTCGTCTCATCGTCATTAGCGTGATCTGAGAACGGCTTGTGGTGCTCGCTAGATGGCTGTTCCAGGTTAGTTTGTCATCTAACCAGATTCCTAGATATTTTGTCTCCCTGGCAACCTTTATCTATTTGCCGAAGAGTTTTGGCGCACTAGTAATGTCTGCGATTCGCTGTTTTGTGAATGGTACCATGATGGTTTTCGAGGGATTTACAGACAGTCCCTCCGCATCACACCATCTCTCCACTGCGGACATTGCCCTCTGCATTAGTTCCAGGCAGATTCCCACCTGTTTTCCCCGTATTAGAATGGTGATGTCGTCAGCATATCCTTGAGCATACCACCCCTGCTCGTTTAGTGAGACAAGAAGTTCGTCGACTACTAGATTCCACAGCTTTGGTGACAAAACGCCTCCCTGTGGACATCCTATTTCTGTCTTCACCTCTCTTGTGACTCCACACAGGGATGCTTGTGCTCTCCTGCTGCTTAGCATGTTCCCTATCCATCGGGTGATTGTCCTGTCTGTGCCTCTGGATTCCAGCTTTGACAATATTGAGCGAGTGCTCGTGTTGTCAAAGACAATATTGAGCGAGTGCTCGTGTTGTCAAATGCTCCTTCGATATCCAGGAACACAGCCAGTGCAACTTCTTTGTGGGTAATGGCTTGCTCTATCTTGCTCACCAAGCTATGTAAGGCTGTTTCGCAGGATTTGCCGCTTTGGTAGGCATGTTGATTAGGGTGCAGCGGCATGTCGCCCAGCACCGTGACCCTCAAATGCCTATCTATCATCTTCTCTAGTGCCTTAAGAAAAAATGACAAGAGACTTATCGGACGATGAGCCTTTGCAGTATCGTAAGAGGGTCTTCCAGGTTTTGGTATGAATACCACCTTGGAGATTTCCCACAGATTCACAAGTCTTGGAGTTATTATGTCGGCGCTTTTTTGGAGCAGTACAGGGTAGATTCCGTCCATTCCAGGCGCCTTGAAGGGATTAAAAGTTTGAATAGCCCATGTCACAGACCCGTATGTGACTATATGCGGATGATACCGCACTAATTATCTCTGCCACAGACATTCGCTCTCTCAACATTCGATTCCAAAATCTACTGTCCCAATTTTCCAATTGGTGCAGGAAATGGCGGGTGACTCTCAACCCTCAAAAAACCCAAGCCATCGTCTTCCAACATCCTGATACCATGTGCGAACGACTTCTACCCACAAACTTCCGCCTCGTGCTCTGGGGTGATCGATTCGAAATCCGTAGGGAAGTCGTCTATTTGGGAGTGAAATTTACTTACACTCTCAACTGGATGCCCGACCTAATGGACATTTTAAACAAAGTCCGACGAAGAGTCAATCTTCTCAAGGCGCTCGGCGGCACATTCGGACGTACACACCCTACCACCTTACTTCATACGTATAAAACATATATCCGTCCAATAATCGACTATAGAGCAAACGTCTACTGCACCCTCAGTTTCTCAGTCAGCGCGCACAAAACCACCCAACACACTTCCAACCTAGCCCTGAAGAGGAAACTAATCCTACACCAGGGCACCAAAGAAAAGTACAACTTCACCCAAGAATACTCTACTCAACAGAAGTCACTCTCTCTCTCTCTTTCTCTCTCTCTCTCTCTCTCTCTCTCTCTCTCTCTCTGAATGGAGTTATGGATAAGTCGAGGTTGAGGATACGTGTTTTCTTTTTTCCATTCCATCGTGCCCCTGTAGAAAGTGGCTTTATCTGATCAAAATTTGTGGCCATTGAAGCACGCTTATTGTCGTTCCACTTGACCATTAAAATGTTGTTAATGGTATCAAATCTAAAGTGATATGATCCACGATTGTGTTTTTCCAAAACTTTCGTTGACTCAACCGTGCACTGTGCTGTTCGATTTTCTCTAATTCTACCTGTAGCACTAAACTTCAGTTCCTTCAGCTTGCATTATAAAAAATTGTCAAAATATACACAGTAGCTTTTCAGATTATCCACTAGCGATAACATTTCTAAAACTACTCTGGTACCTAATGATTCTGTTTTTTTATTTACTTCTTTTCCAGCGTAAAGTGAAAAAGAAAAACAGTAGCCGTCTTCAGCACACAGCGCAATACGTATAACCAAAAAGAATATATTCAACATTAAAACCTGAAACTAATTCTGATTCCCCTTCTGCAAAATCAAAAGGAGTACGATTTGTCTCAGCTAAACTTGAAACTAACCATATAAAACATAAAGGTATTAATAAATATAAAAATCAAATATATTCTTGATATTTCATTATATCAATTAACCTAACACTTAAAATTAAAAATAGAAAAGATATTAAAATTAAAGCTAAACTAACTTCATAAGAAATTGTTGGCTTTGATTTGATAAATTGCTTTAACGAGGGCCGACCATAATACCTTACAAGAATTTGGTCAATTTCCTGAAAAACTCCAAATTTTCGAAACATTTTGTTCACCTTCTAAACAATGGTGTGAGTTTGACGACTTATCTTTAGCCATTGTGTTATCGACAAAATGTATACTTAATTTGATTTGAAGATAGGCGTATCTACTAAAAGCATTCTTTACAGTGGATTGACCTAGATCTTCTTCATCGGACCAATAATCCCTTTCGACAGGCAGTGTATGATAGCCACTGAATACGAGGAAATCGATGAAAATTTTGATATCATCTTTGGTGATCATAAATCCGTGTCTATTTTTTTTAGTTGCAGCATACCAGGTAGTTTCTTCCGTGGTCATATTAAATATGTCGTCTTTAAAAAATTGTTGAAGTTCTTAGATTATTCTCTGCTTCGAGAAATTCTTGTTCCGGGATTCCGAAGGTATACTTTAGTTGTGTCTTTGTCCAGTTAGTCTGTAATTTTACTTTTTCGCCCAACCTATCTAATATGCGAGAAAACTATTGTTTAACCCCGAAAAAAGTTGGAATTTTGGAATTTTTTTGAGTTATTTTTACGTTTTCCAGCAAGAATAACACGAAAAAACAGTTTTTAGAAAAAAAACTCCTTTGTGTATGTCGTCGTCGTCGTTGTTGTCGCCACTTTTCATAACATGTATTGTTAGCACGATACAGCTTCCAGGGTGCAACAAGTCACCAATTTTATAATTGAGTATTGTTCAGAACATCTCACAGATATATCCTATTGATTTTCAGCTCATCAAATTCAGTACAACGAGTGCTATGGTACTTGAAGTACGAAATTTTTGTGGTTTTTTGATTGAATATTGTTCAGGACATCTCACAGATTAACTCTATTGATTTTCAGCTTACTAGAGCCAGTATAACGGGTACTATGATACTGGAAGTACCAAATTTTTGTAATCTGGAGAATTTTCAGTTTGTTAGCACGATACAGCCTCCGGAGTGTATACAAGTGAACAATTTTATGATTGTATATTATTCAAGGCGTCTCATAGATGCAGAAAAGTTAGTTTTAATCTCTAAATCCGTTTATTTTGATCTTGGGTTCCTTTTTATCGGGAACAAAGCTTGTTGACGGCAAATTATCTTCATCGCTGTCTTCTTCACTGTCGTCTTCAGGGTCCTTGCGCTGTTTTTCTAGCCAGCCACATCTGTTACAGCAGGGATACCCGTTTCTTCATCATCGAATACTTCTTCATCAGTGAGTTTATCTACTTCGGATAGCAATACCGATATGTCGCCTTCTATTTCCTCGGAATATAAATACTCTACAACGTCTTGTAAATTCTTGAATCTATTACTTTTATCCATTTTCTATGCTGAAAAAAAGTTATTCGTGAAAAATTGGGAAAATTATTCTTACCCACCAAAAATCATACTAATTGTTCCGCGATTTAATAAATTTATTATAAATTACTATAATTTGGTGTGTTATATAACTATACTATTGTTATTTCAATTTATTATCATTATTGATGAAATCGATGAAAACTGTATGTAAAATTCTTGGATCACCCAGCGATCTATTTATAGATCGCTATTTAAAAAAAAACGTGACAAAAGGAATACAATCAAATACTGCCCATATTAAGTTTTAGTAAACATTTCGATTATGGGTAGGTAAATTTTACTGTTTGTCTCAAAATTGTTAATTATATAATTATTTTATTCCAAAAAATAAAATTATATTTCATTTTTGGTAATGAAATAATTATAATAAACAATTTTGAGACAATTGATTTAGGTTATAAGCACACATTTAAATTTTTTTTATTGATGCCTCATATTACCTATTTAAAGCACGCCTCAGCGTGTTTAAATCGAACTTTCAAACACACGCGTTTTTTAAAGTCTCTATGGTAAGTATCAATTTTCATTGTAAACCAATGTCTTATTTGGCTTTTTCTGCAAAATTTATATATTCATATATACATTGTATCCTTTTAAATATAAATAAAGAAACTTTTTGATTATTGATCTGACAGCAGTATCTCGTAACGTCAAATAAAAATAAATACTATTTAGGATGGACTTTCTCGAAACTTGGCTGGGCATCGAGGGCGGACTTTTATGAAATGAAACATGGCTGGGCATCGAGGACGGACTTCCATTTTTTTGTAGTAATAATATAATAATAACATCTTATTATTTCAAAATGCAGCAATAAAAAAAAATAGCGTAAAGTATTCGTGGATAACTGGTCTTTCAAACACTTGCTCTATTTCTAGCACTCCGGCTGCGCCGTCGTGCTCGAAATATCGCGCGTGTTTGAAAGACCTCTTTATCCACTTATACTTTAATATACTATAACAACCTGCACATAATATAAAAACAAATTAATAAAATATTTGTTTATTATACATACAGTTGAATTATTGGATCTTTACCCGTGCGTCATTAATATCTGATTACATAACCGACAAATGTCAAATTATTTTGTTCTGTTCTTCACTATTAATAGAAAGAGATGCCACTTAATAATGATGTCGGTTATGTTATCAGATATTAATGACGCACGGGTAAAGATCCAATAATTCAACTGTAGGTCTGTTATTTATACATGTTATTATATTAATAACTTCAAAATTCTTATAGTTAACGATAATAATAAAATACAAAAAAAATCTGATTTATATTATCAGTTACATTAATATTCATAAAATTTAAAATTTCAATAATATTTCCTATTATTAAAAAAATTATTCTAATATCCCACACAATTTTATTTTTCCTGACAATTCCAGACAAAAAACAAATTTTTTCCTGACACACGCACTATACATAGGAATTTATACGACTGTACATTTTTCAAAAAAATTCTATTGCAGCCTCCGCCATCCCCATAGCTACCTAGCTCTCACCTTTTTAAAACTTTTTTATTTAAGAAAACAAGAAACTTTACATTTACTTTTTTTAAATTAATTAAAACGACAAAACATGTAAATCAGAGAAAACCTACAATTGTATAAATACACAATGAACCCATGAACATATACTTAACGAAAACTAAAAAATGGCACACTAGCTTGAATATTAAATAATGTTTTAAGTCGGTAACACAGAATATGAAAAAACTATTAATATCCATATAATTAATTTACCATACAGTTACATATGATTATTAATCACAAAATTACATATTTCTACTAAAATTACAGCATTATACTTAAGAAAGTTAATCCAATATTACCTCAAATTGCACATTGATATTTTAAAATTAACGACAACAAAAACAACAAATATTTTAATAAAAAGCTTTTAAAAAGTGGATTTCTCATTTATATGAAGACATGAAAAATTAGACGCAATATATTGTTACCAAAAAAAAAAAATTATTTTTGTTTGTTAGTCCTCTTACCATCATTGTAATATTTTTTAATTAAAAAGGGAACACAAACTTTTATGAGTTGTGAAAATAGGTATGATTTATGTTCTTGGCAAGTGAACCAATCAAAATTTATGTGACCTTTTCCAAAGAGTTTTTTCAGTAATATTTCTACATGACCTAAAAGTGGTAAAAAGTGATAAACAATGTCATGCAGAACGGAAATAAATTTTACGACTTCTCTTTCTACATAAATTAGACGTGTTTTACCATCATTTTCTTTGAAGGAAATGAAAGTATGGTGAACATCTCAAATATCTGTTTGCAAATTAGCCTTACATTCTGCGCAATTAAAAGTTGTAATTTTTTTAACAACGAAACCAGAAACATAGCTTATTGCTTGAGTATCAAAATTTGAATCATTTAATTCTATATCTTAAAACGGGAATTCAATATTTTCCAATTAATGGTATTAGAAGTTAATGGTTTTGGTTCATTATAAAAATCTAAAAAAGAATGGAGGTTATCTAATAAACTGCAATCATCTGCTTCACAATTTGTTTCGTAGTTCTTGGCGGAAACAAAACTATTTAAAAATGACATTTTTAAGCGGATATAAATTGGTAACAATTTGGAGAGTTATTAACAGCACCATACTGCCGAATCGCCCCAAACATATTTTCAACTGGGTCCTTATTCAAAGAACGTGTTCTGATAAATTTGAATTCTAATTTCTAACATTCTCTTGTTAACAATTTGACACCACTAATAGTAGTTAACCAAGAAGTTTTAAAAGGCATTTTGGTTTTTCATAGGCTTCCCATTTTTCGGTAAAAACTGCCCAGATTTTATTTTTGGTAACATAGAATTCCAAAAAGCAGATGGTTTGACTTTTTTGAAACACACCGTCTAAGAGCCTTTCCAGCAATAAAGGTTGGTTTCCTACAATTAAGACTGTCAAATAACTTATCAATGTCATCAATAAATTCAGCAGTATAGATAGCCTCAGATGGTAAATTACCAGGAACAATTAAACTTTCAATGGTAGCAGCCATAGTGTGGCTCATTATTTTTGCAGCAACTGAAACTTGAATTTTCATTTTATTGTTTCTACGAAGATGAAAAAATTATTTTTTAATTTTGTGCAAAGCCTGAAATTTTTTTGTTTGGTCGATATAAAAGGCATTTTTAACTTTGCACATTTATAGTTATTCAAATAAATATCATAATTAAATAGAGCATTTCTCGAACATTTCAAAAGATGAGGAGGATCATAAAAAGTTATTATTTTCTTTCCATTTACAAAAAAATAAGGACCAGGTTTTCCAATGTCTACTTAATTGTCTCAAAGCTGCTCGATTTGTATCCCCTAGATCACAAACAGTTGCTATTACATTTAATCCTACATCTTGTAGTGCTGAAATTACCTCTACAATAATTAATTTCAAATCTTCAGATTTAACCTGATCCTTGGTAAAATAATAAGCCACTGGCTGCTTCCAAGCTTTATGCAATCCATTAATAACAAACACCAATGCATGATTGGTAGGTTGTAACTTTCTCCCTAAATTGCTATCAAGTTTTACGAATCCTACAATTTTGTCATTAGCCACATCCAAAGTCAATTGTTCGTTTAAAATGATTTCATGACAACCCTTTCTTTAAGCCTATCACAAATTGCTTTATTAATTCCAGTTTCAAATGGCACTGATCTTAGAAGTGACTGTAAAGTATATTTACTGGGAAAAGCTATAAAACGTTTAAAAAAATTATATCCTCGTGGTCCCTTCTAATAAATGGCTGATGAAAGGGCCTCATCCGTTATTGACCTTGAAGGTGCATGTTTCTTATTTTGAATTAAAATTTTTTGAAATAACTTTGATTCAGACAATTTGACTGCTTCTTTGATTTTGTTATTACTACTGATAAGTGCCTTTTTCAATTTACAAATTCTATTTCTCTAATCTTTATTAATTTGATATTTTTTCTTCTTCTTGGGAGATAAATTACTGACTCTAGTTTCGTTTATTTTACTTAAAATACAAGATTCCAAAAATTATTTTTTAGGCAAATGTTTTCAAATTGAGTTTCTTTAAGACTATCATTGTTGTTACAAAAATTGAGCCTTCTTTTTACGAGCAATACTGTACTTTCAAAAGTTTGGGTATTATTATTATTATCTTCAACTACCCTTGGTGATGTATGATGGAAGGGTTGCAAAGGTGAAGCAAATTTATTAAGTATTTTGCGTAATGAATTTGTAAATGTTTCATCATCAAAATGATCTTCACACAACCTTTGATCTTTGGATGTACAAGGAAGTTCTAAAATGTTATTCCAATATTTCCTTTGATTAATGTCAGATGGAAATTTGAAAAATGTCTTGTTCTTAAACTCCAAATTGCGAAGCGGCCAAAAATATTTACTATTACAGTTATTGGGTCCGGTGCACTTCGCGACCCTCCGAATTTGGAAGCGATTTTTTTTACTAGAAAGCCCTATAGTTATAGAACATTTTAAGAGAACAAAATTCTTGGATTATGCACTTTTGAAAGAGAAAATCGCAATTGAAAGCACTAAAAAACCGCCATTTTTTAAAAAAAATTGATATTTATGTCTAGATATCAGATGGTCACAAATTTTAGGAGGAGAAGGAGATGTACAATGTTGCCAGTTCTCAATTCCGTGACTCGTGACGGCTTGGAAATAACTTACACAAGATTTAATTAGCTTCATGATCTAAAATATATTGAAACTGTACTGTATTGGACGTTTTATGTATGCTCCACAGGTACTAACTTGGTTCGTATATTTTATGTGGTTGGGATAAATATAAAAACTATGTATATGTTTGTGATTGTTTGCTAAAAATGAACGTTAAATGTTCCGTTAAGAATACATTTTCTTTTTATAACGAACGTATTGTTGATACTTAAAGGTGGATTGTTTTATTCAATTTTAGTCATATTTTATATTTATATTGGTATTATTTTACATTTGACAAATGTTCAATTGAATAAATGGACAAATATAATTTCCACCAAACGATCGAAAAATCTAGATAACTTGGGCGATAAACAAGGTGAGAAAAGAAGAAGCGATTCAACATAACCTAATATTTTACATTTTTAAAAACAACGAATGCGATTAGTGATTTAATGTTGTGTCCTTTTTGTTTAACCTCCTTAAAAGTGAGTGCAAATGTGAATGTGATGAATTTTCGCAAGTTTTGTGCCTTCTTCGTGCTAGCTTTGTACAATTTCTGGTATACTAATATATCTGAGCTTACCTATATTCTATAGAGCACTCAAGCGAATTTTCATTTAATTTTAAACAAGACATCTGTGGGTCATACCATAGACAAACCAAATATGGTTATTTCTCTATGGGTCATACACAGCTGTAGAGTGCATTGTACATCGCTTGTTTAAAGCCCTTTAACACGAATTTTAATCATTTTTACAATAGCTAATCGTGAAAATGCCTGCTTTTTGTTGTGTTGCGGGATGTGGAAAACGTGGGGAAACAGACAACGTGAAGTTTTTTCGAACCGGCGCGCATTTTTCAAAATCTGTCGATAGCTGTTCACTCAATTGGGTATATACTCCTAATAGTATACCTATTTGAGCACGTATTATTTCATAATAATGTGGATAATCATTTGAGTTATTGAAGATCGGATTTCCGTTTGAAATAGGAAAGCAGATTGATATCGCGAGCGAAGCGAGCACGCCGGTTCGACGTTTCGCAATTCGCGCGCGCGAATTGCGAAACGTCGAACCGGCGCGCATTTTTCGAAATCTGTTGATAGCTGTTCACTCAATTGAGTATATATTCCTAATAGTATACCTATTTGAGCACGTATTATTTCATAATAATGTGGATAATCATTTGAGTTATTGAAGATCGGATTTCCGTTTGAAATATTAAAGCAGATTGATATCGCGAGCGAACCGGCGCGCATTTTTCAAAATCTGTCGATAGCTGTTCACTCAATTGGGTATATACTCCTAATAGTATACCTATTTGAGCACGTATTATTTCATAATAATGTGGATAATCATTTGAGTTATTGAAGATCGGATTTCCGTTTGAAATAGGAAAGCAGATTGATATCGCGAGCGAAGCGAGCACGCCGGTTCGACGTTTCGCAATTCGCGCGCGCGAATTGCGAAACGTCGAACCGGCGCGCATTTTTCGAAATCTGTTGATAGCTGTTCACTCAATTGAGTATATATTCCTAATAGTATACCTATTTCAGCACGTATTATTTCATAATAATGTGGATAATCATTTGAGTTATTGAATATCTGATTTCCGTTTGAAATAATAAAGCAGATTGATATCGCGAGCGAGACGGGCGCGCCGTTTCGACGTTACGCAATTCGCTCGAATTTTTCAGTATATGGTCTCGCTGGCACTAAACCATGACTGAGTAAATTCAAATGCTTAATTTCGAATTCTCGGAAGACAACACATTATGGTTTGGGTTTATGTTTACCACTTATCACAACAATCGTTGCCATGATAACTGATTACAGCTAAGTGAAAGTTGAGCTATTGAAACTAATCAAATTTAACTAATAGAAATTTGAAAATTGGTTTCAAAACAAATCCAAATTTACTAAAATGAATGAAATCTAATCTAAAATAACTATCTAAAATAAATATTTTCGTTAGTAGCGACTAATAGCTAAATTGATACATACCAAATAAAAATAAGTCGTTCCTCTCAATTAACTTCCAAGAACATATGTCCCTTAAATAACGGTAGTACTGAACTACCACTTTCTTGCTACAGCCAACTGACATAGCACTGGACCCCGACCGAATTTCACATACCCATTGCCATAACAAATATAAAATTGTTCGAATTGGCACTTTACACTTTTCAAAAAAAGTTCCCTTCAGTAAACTAATTCTAAGCTTACACTTATAGCAATTAAAACTATGTCCCAAAACACCCACCCTCCATTTTTGAAGAGAACATTGTCTTCTACAGCGTGCAGTAGGACATCTTATATTTCGCGGTAACAAATTCACATTTTGGAGTTTATTTAACAATTCCTCATCGTTTAAATTAATGAGCGAATTAAGTTGGAAAACGTTTTCGACTTCCATTTTGACTAGGTACTGTCAAAATACCATCATAATGTTATCATTTGTTTTTCACTTGCGACTACTAACAACCAATCATATGCCAATAATAAACTCAACAACATAAGAACAATTTTATCATGGACCATAATCGAAGGAAAGTGTATCTAGAAATAAATAAACAGTACATTCTAAGGATATTTATTATTTCATTCTTCATTATTAAGCAAATACTTTTCTAATATATTCATATATCGATTACAACACAAAATTAATTCAACTGAAAGAAAATAAATACTATTTGACAACGCCGCTAAAAATCACATGATGGCAGAAAAGTATCCTAATTAGTGACACTGGTTGCCTAGACATAAGATGTCAGTGTCTAATTTATAACCTATAAGTGTCAAGTGAAAATAATGATGCCTAAGAATATTTTTTTAAAATTGGCAAAATTAAAGTGTTTTCTTCCGGTTTTTTTATGAAACAGACTCATATTTAGTTCAAGATAATAACCTTAACAATTTAAAGTGAAAATATTTATCGTAAAATAGCATTAACTAGTATTGAAAAAGTACCATTTTTCGAACTAAATTCGTGATTTTTAAAGTAATTACTGAATGATCCAGCGAAATTTTTGTTCTAATCTACTTTATTTAAGGTAAGCTATCAAACAAAATTAAAATTAACTTAAAATTCGGAGGGTCGCGAAGTGCACCGGAACCCAATTATTTGCTATACAACTAAGACGAATTCTACCTGGTGATTACATTTTAAAGGTTCCCTTACTTTTATTTACTTTGTTAAAACTAAATCCTAAATAAATTAAAAAAAAACTCACTGTTGTAATGTCCTATTTTTCGGAATTGTTATTTTTGACACTGTCGCTTGAAATTTGACAAACAGAAGGTAGATTCACACCAACCAATGTAAGATTGATTTTGTATATTTTCATTTTTAATGACTTAAAAGTTGATGTACTTAAGATATTTTATAATATTTATTGATATTAAAGGCGATATATTAAAATGTATTGTAATTTAAGATATTTTGAGCTATTTTATTGTATTTTGTTTATGTAAAACAGTCTTGCAGTTCGCGATTGCAGAGACTCCATGCGCGAGTCGGTTGCGCAGAAACGTTGCCCACATACCGCCTATACATCAATCCATCTCTTATTTGATTTGTCTATGGCATTAAACCTATAATATTTTACTACAAAGATATGGTATGGGTGGGAACAACTCAGCTTTCTTCAAGGTCGTCTTTCAAAGGCGTACTTACTGTGGTGATCGATAAATAACTCGCTACAGGCTAATGGGTTAACATAAACCTTTTATAATCTTCGAAAAAATTATAATTATAACTGGTTATTTTTTTTGGCATTTTTATTTATTAACGAATATTTGAAAAAAAAATATACTACTACAGCTATTGATACTGTCTTGAAATAAACTATTCGCAATTTTATATGCCTCATGTTCCATTTACTAATAAATAAGCTATTTATCCAATTTCAAATTCTATCAATTTATTTGTTGTATAATAAACTTTAATCATTTAAAGTGAACAGAAATTATATATGAGATATTATAACTTGTGAACGGTAGGGAGTTAGCAGAAATTAAAAATAATTCACAGTCTACGAGATATACGGGACAGTGAAGTTTATCACTTTAACTCTATTCCGGATATCGTAAACTTGTAGTAATAGTAACTACGATACGGACATAAAATATCTCATTCTGTGAAATATCGGTTATTGATAGTTTATTAAACTGAGTGTGTTTATTTTGCTTCTAATTGTTTCTTGGCTCAATTCAGTGTCGTATCGAATGAAAGTGCACTATCTCCCAAAAACGGCATTAAATTAAATTTACGTCATATGACTAGCAAATTTTAAAAATAACGAAGGTTAAACAAGAGACCAACCTATAGTTTTTCAAACTTTTTAAATTTGAATACTCCGAGAAAATTTAAATAAAAGAAAGAATGTAGAATTGTAACTCCAGGAATCATACCCCTGAACTGCTGAAAAGGTTTGAGGCAGAAGTTAAAGCGCATGACTAATTTCGGCATATTCAGTTTCCTGATCTTATATCTTTGAACTTTTAGAATAACGATATGTATGAAAAATTATGCTTTAAGGCCCAAAAAAAAATCAAGAGCCAACTAAAAAAACCTATAAGAAAAGGATCAAATTAGCCTACAGTATAAGAACTATATTGACTTTTCAACGTTCCCCGTAACTCTCCGTTGCATTAATTTCATTATGATTATCGGAAACTCGCCAATATTCATAAACTTTGACTCTTAACAATATGAAAGCCGAAACAAATACTTCTTTACTGTTACTGATTGAATAAAAACGGAAAGGAATTTTGAAGTAACAAAAAATACTGTAATTTTTCCTGCAAATCCAAATACGCAACCTCACGTGATATGATAATTAACTAAATGAAACCAATGGTTTACTATATTCTATAACTATAAAATTTTGAACGATTTCTTGACACTTATTAAAATGTAATGAAATTGTCCGACGAGTCGGAAAGTTACAAAACAGTTCAACGGCACCAATAGCTAGCTGCTCACCAATTCTCCATCAACCAGACTCCCAGAATATTTATACCTTCCAGCAGAATCCCATGACGTGGACGGCGTACGCCTTACACAAGATGGCCTCCGGCAGGTATATAAAATGACACTTCTCTGGACGGACAATTGAATAGGACTGGCTCCTTCAACCTTTTACATATATCACCTCCTCTACCGGAACTCGTTCGTGACAGCGTTACCAACCGATATTTCTAGCTGCCTGACGAATCTTCGCGTGGACTAATTACTTCCGAGCACCCAATGTCTGAAAAGGAAGCATTGTAATGGTGCGAAAAAGAGTCGGGATTTTTTCTGGAATATCCGTTTCATGACTATTTAAGACGACTGACCAAGTTTGAGCATGATGTCGGTGCGTCCGTATGTTATAAATTTTTAGTCACGGCACATCTACTTTGAGGAGTTGAGATACTATTTTCAAATTCTGGATTTAAGAGTTTATGTACATAATGCAGAACCCAGTTACTTTTGGTTGAAATCCATCAACGGAAAGTGTTAGTTTACTTGAAGGTATTCTTAATTTTAGGCGGCATCCAAATTATAAAATGAAGGAAAATATTTTAAATAAAACTTGAAGATAAAAATTAACTGTCTCGACCCTTACTTCGTGGAATCTGCTCATATTAGTGTTTTAAATGAAACTCACGGTTTATAGTTAATTCCACAATATAATAAAAGTTATTGAAAATTCTAAAGAATTGACAATTGTTTCGATAAATCAATATCATCGTCAGAATGACAGAAGTTACATTTTATTTGATGCCTACCTGATGTTTAGTAGTTATTTTTGGCTAGACCAAGAAGTAACCTAACTTGTGATTGGCTTAATATATGTTTATAGAAAAAAGAAGATGTGATATTACAAATATTGAAGCTTAGATATTATTAGCCCTATGGTGATATCCTGGATATCATTTTTCCAATTAAGATCAGTATAACTGTGCAATGATATAGAAAACCAGGAAAACTACATCTGCTGATCTTTACAATTATCACTTAAGAAGACAGTTTATTAGTGGAGAATTCCCTAGATTTAACTGTTCATTGACAACTTCATATTGTGGGTTTCTTAAATGTCTTCTAATTTCCAATTCTTCAAGGAAATCTAGTTCTTGTTTCTTTTCACAAATATGCAGCACTTCTAGTTTTGTGTTAGGTGTCAATGAATGATTTGTGTCAAGTAGATGTTTTGCGTAGTGGGATTTATCTGGTTGTTTTAACCAGTATGCTCGTAAGTGTTCACTGTATCGGATTTCAAAATTCCTAAGGGTCTGACCCAAATAGACAGCATTACATTCTGGACATTTGAGTTTATATATACCTGGCTTCTTTAATAGTGGTATTTTTGTTTTTACATTTAACACTTTTGTACTAACGTTACTTTCTGTTTTAAAAGAAATTGTTGTATTCGTTGCTGAAGATATCATCTTTGAAATATTATTAGAAATACTTCCTGCATATGTGATGGTTTTATAAGTTTTTATTTCATCAGCTTGTTTAGGAAATATTAGTTGTAATGCCACTTTTTCCTCTTTTTCACTAATTAGCTTAATTATCATATTTAATGGATAACCGTTGGATCTTGCTATTTGTCTAATTGTATTAATCTCTCTATCAAAATTACATTTGTTCATAGGAACTGGAAAAGCTCTATGTATCATTGAACTATATGCCGCTAGTCTGTGTGACATAGGGTGATTGGAATTGTCACATCAGTCTGTGTTGGTTTTCGGTAAATTGAATAATAAAGTACATTATTTGAATTTTTAAATTTTTATATCAAGAAAATTGATTGAGCAATTTTCTTCAATTTCTAATGTTAGTTTAATTTTTGGGTGTAAATTATTGATGTGGTTGAAAAATACATCTAATTGTCGTTCACTACCCATAAAACAAGCTAATATGTCATCTACATATCTATACCAAAATAAAATATTTTTCGAAATGCTACTTTCAAAGATCTTTCTTTCTAAATTGTCCATAAAAACGTTAGTTAAAATAGGTGAAATAGGGCATCCCATTGGTAAACCTTCATTTTGAATATATATCTTATTGTCAAAAGTGCAATAATTCTGATTAATGCATACATCAAATAAATTAAGTATATCTGATATTATTCCTGGATTAATATTTTTATCTTCTGATAATTTCCTTACAAGTATTAGGCATTCTTTAGGAGGAATTTTAGTAAACATATTAGTTACATCGAACGAAATGAGTTTATAGTTATCTTGCAAGTGGATTGCTTTCAACTTTTTGATTAGTTCTATTGAATTTCTAATTGAGTACTGAGATTCATATCCGTAACTATTGAGTATATTGTTGAGCCTCTTAGCCAATATGTTATTAGGAGCATTAACATAAGAAACTACAGGTCTAATTGGTTTCGTTATTTTATGTAATTTAACGGTTCCATATAATTGTGGACAATGAGGATTCTTATGTATGATAGACCTCTTTTCGTTATCACTTAAAAGATAATTTGAATTATTAACAATATCCCTTACGTGTATTAGTAGATATTGTTAATAATTCAAATTATCTTTCAAGTGATTACGAAAAGAGGTCTATCATACATAAGAATCCTCATTGTCCACAATTATATGGAACAGTTAAATTACATGAAATAACGAAACCAATTAGACCTGTAGTCTCTTATGTTAATGCTCCTAATAATATATTGGCAAAGAGGCTCAACAGTATACTCAATAGTTACGGATATAAATCTCAGTACTCAATTAGAAATTCAATAGAACAAATGTAATTTTGATAGAGAGATTAATACAATTAGACAAATAGCAAGATCCAACGGTTATCCATTAAATATGATAAATAAGCTAATTAGTAAAAAAGAGGAAAAAGTGGCATTACAACTAATGTTTCCTAAACAAGCTGATGAAATAAAAACTTATAAAACCATCACATATGCAGGAAGTATTTCTAATAATATTTCAAAGATAATATCTTCAGCAACGAATACAACAATTTCTTTTAAAACAGAAAGTAACGTTAGTACAAAATTGTTAAATGTAAAAACAAAAATACCACTATTAAAGAAGTCAGGTATATATAAACTCATATGTCCAGAATGTAATGCTGTCTATTTGGGTCAGACCCTTAGGAATTTTGAAACCCGATACAGTGAACACTTACGAGCATACAGGTTAAAACAACCAGATAAATCCCACTACGCAAAACATCTACTAGACACAAATCATTCATTGAAACCTAACACAAAACTAGAAGTGCTGCATATTTGTGAAAAGAAACAAGAGCTGGATTTCCATGAAGAATTGGAAATTAGAAGACATTTAAGAAACCCACAATATGAAGTTGCCAATGAACAGTTGAATCTAGGGAGTTCTCCACTAATAAACTGTCTTCTTAAGTGATAATTGTAAAGATCAGCAGATATAAATTTCCTGGTTTTCTATATCATTGCACAGTTATACTGATCTTAATTGGAAAAATGATATCCATGATATCACCATAGGGCTAATAATATCTAAGCTTCAATATTTGTAATATCACACCTTCTTTTTTTCTATAAACATATATTAAGTCAATCACAAGTTAGGTCACTTCTTGGTCTAGCCAAAAATAACTACTAAACATCAGGTAGGCATAAAATGAAATGTAACTTCTGTCATTCTGACGATTATATTGATTTATCGAAACAATTGTCAATTTTTTAGAATTTTCAATAACTTTTATTATATTGTGGAATTAACTAGAAACCGTGAGTTTCATTTAAAATACTTGAAGATAATTAAATTTTCAACAACTTTACTCTGAAACATTTTTTCAAAAAATGTATAGTTCTTTTTCTTCTATTTTTGGATTTAGGGCTGGACACATGCAGCCAGAAACCACGTGCTTGGATTCAGCCCTAAAGCCAAATAAAATGTTCCTAAATATGCAGTGTGGTTAGATTTATTCAACTATTTGAAAGCAAATCCAATAGTTTTTATTTAGTGTATAACATGGCTGTTCAAAACTTGACATGTATCGTGTGTGAGGACGTATTGTGCTGGCCACAACCCATTTTTTCCGTTACACTGTGGAAAAATAAGGTTTATGGGTAGGAAGCGAAGGAGTTGACCATTACTAATAAAATCACTATAGTCCGTTACAGTCAAAACTGAAAATTCAAAGAAATAATTTGAGTGAAAATAGTTGAAAGACTCTTTTATTTTCTGATATACCTACCACTCTTTGCCAGGTAGAAAATAAATATTATTTTGTTGACATTCAGCTGTTCACAGATGTTTCAAAAATTTTTTTTCAGTAATTTGAAAGCTTCATTCATACAATGCTCCAAGAAGCTTACATCTATTCCACTTATCTTTCTAATCAAACCCAAAAACAGTTTTATTTTTCATTTTCTGGCTACGGCACAAATTATTCAGCAATAATGAATCTATTCTAATTTTCGGTATGTTACTTTCTGAAATTATGCTCTTTATGAACACACTTTTCAAATTACACAAAAATATCAAAAATAACAATAGTTATTTACATTACAAGCTGCGAAAGCTTACTTTTAGGTGCGAGGTTTATTTAAATAGCCGAGGCGAAGTGAAGCGTAGTCGAGGCTATTTGAATACCCCCGAGCACCTAAAAGGGTTTTACAGCGTGTAATGTATTAAGCTTTTCATTCTTCTCCCGATTTTATTATTAAAACACACAATTTAAAGATGCAAAAAATTCTTTGTAGACTGCAATAAAATGGGTAGAAGGCGTGGGTTAACGTTATTTTGGTAACATTCGTGTCAACAAAAACTAATATTTTGACAATTTTCAAATAATCATTCTTCCATAAATTCTACATCTTTTAAGTTTAACATTTGGCAAGAATCTAGTTAAAAATGAATTCCATTGAAGAAGCAGCAATTATTGCGTGCAGAAGTTTGTTACCGGAAAAATCTAAAGACCGTTACAATGAAGCCTATGAAAATTTCATCTAATGGTGCAACAACGAAAGATGTGTCCACAATAACTGAAGATGCAGTATTGGTATTTTTCTTAGAAAAATCAAAGACATTGTCCCCTGCTACATTATGGTCAGAATACTCAATGTTGAAATTGACTATTTCATTAAATAAGAACCAGATTATTTCGAAATTTGGCCGCTTGAAGGCATTCATAAAAAGGAAAAATGATGGATATCAACCTCGAAAATCTCAGTTATTTACAAAAGGTGATATATCAAAGTTTTTGTTAGAAGCTCCTGATGAAATATATTTAATGAAAAAAGTAGTAGCGATTTTTGGAGTAGCTGGGGCACGCCGAACTGACGAGTTATATAATTTAAAAGTGAAGGACGTGTAATATAAAAATTGTGTTATTTTAGTGCAGATTCTCACTACAAAAAATAATGTGGAAAGAAGATTTGTAGTAACAGAAGATTGGGTAACATTTGTTAATCGTTATATGAAACTCCGACCAAAAAAGGCGCAAGATGAACGCTTTTTTTATCGTTATGAGCGAGGCAGATGTGTAAATCAGGTGGTTAGAAAGCATACGATTTCAAAAATTCCGTACGACATAGCTGAATTTCTTAAAATTACAAACCCAAATCAGTACACCGGCCACTAGTTTCGAAGAACGTCTTCTACATTACTGGCAAATGCCCCAGGAGGCCGTCAGTGGTAGCGGAAGGATATATAGCAGATTTAGTGACTCGTAAAATAGAAGTTGGTAATAAAATCATGCCCACAAAATCTATATCTATTCAGGGAAGCCAACATTCAGAAGAATTTAATGATCATGTTGGGCAAATCGACAGGCAAGAAATCATGCCCACAAAATCGATATCTATTCAGGAAAGCCAAAATTCAGAAATAGAATTTAATGATAATGTTGCGCAAATCGACAAGCAAGTCAAAATTTCCAGTGACGTTGCTTTCAAACAAGATATCAATCAACATCTGCCGTTAAATCTTTCAGGAACATACAACAATTGTAATTTTACATTTAATTTCCCATCTAAATAAATATTTGACAAGTAATTTGACATTTTATTTGTTCGTTGTCCAGGGCACGAAAGTTTTTCATACTTAGCTACTGTAATAAATACCAAAATACGAAACATGGGAAGGATCATCCTGTATAACAAATTACTTTTTATATTGTAACGTTGAAACTATAGAAAGCGGTCGTTAACATCCATACAATGTAGAAAAAAAACACTTATCTAAGCAGTCTGCCTTGTTGCAAAAAGAAAAAAATAATATTTTAACCGGAAATAATAATAGCGTCAAAATGATGAAATTTTGCAGAATCAAATAAAAATTCAATGTTAATCGACGTAAAAAACCTATTACACAATTACGTCGAACGATAAGTTCCACCAATCAAAATTTAACAGGTACAAAAAAATAAAAGATTGCTGACATAGGGAAAAATGCCGAAACGACGAAAATGTAACAATTGAAGGGCAGTTGGTAAAAACACGCAGTCGGGAACGGTCAAGTTTTTTTGTGGGTTTCGCGGATATTGTTTTTGAGGAGTCCTGAGTTTCAGTAATTTATAATTTCAGTTTTAACATACTAGTTTATATTTTTTTTCGAAAGGGGAAAATAAGATTACAAGGGAGCGTCTACTGTACGCGCTCTAAAAGGTTTTTTTTTGTTCGAAACGCGAATCGTGGCCGTCGGCGTTTTTGTGAACACCCAGTCTAGGAATTGGTAAGTCTGATTTAAAAACTATACTAACTGTGTATTATGAATTTTTTGTAGTTTGGTCAGATTATCAACATTGCCAGCCCGCATCTATGATATTATATCTATATAATTTAATATAGTTCATATTGCACACGAGTATTTAATGGTGATACCTCACCGTATGAATCAGAAATAGGGAGCACATTTGGGGTGGAAATTGCCAATTTCAAAGTTTCATATTATTTTTAAAATAACAAATTTCATTTTATTCTGCGATTCATTCGCGTTAATGTAAAAGGGTATCTCCAGTTTTATCTCGATCCTATCACTGGTTTTATTTAATTACAGTAACAAGACTCTACATACGATTATTCCTGACGCCTTGTCAACTTGGTGTAATTTATTTTTATCTTCTTATTTTTTTTTATATCAAACTCGTTTAAGAAATCATTGTCGGTTAATTTATTTTCTCAACCAGGAGAGTATGAATAACTAACATATACACATAAGAGCTACACCTAAGATTTTTCCTCAACACACCCCTCGAACTGGCGTAACCCTATAACACAAGACCTCTCATTACAAACGACAACTAGTAGGAGCGGAGGCCGAAGCCAACTCTTTCGGATATTTCTTCCAGGAGCCGTCGACTCCTGTTTCCCACGAAATCGTAGGCGGTGACAGCCAACTACGCTGCCTTTTTGGTCCATTAGGGACATTTTGACAGCAGAGTTTTTTTAGATTATTACAACTGGTGAGAGTTTTTTTAGGATTATAGCGGAATTTCCTCGGGGATATTACAGGAATTTACTAGGTTATTACACTACCGATTACCTAGCATGTTCTACTTTCGCTTTTGCTTGTCTATTTAAAATGAGAAAATATATTTTCATAGGGGGGAGAATGAAATTTTTTCTTTAATTACCTATGCCATGCAAATAGAATACTTACAATCATATATCAAACACCAAAGCCGATGAACTGCAAACTATTATGATAAGTCGCCTGGTGGCGATTGTTTTCCGGCGTTAATTCGGCCAATGGAAGCAGAGAATAACGGTAATCATGCGCTCATCAATGTTTTGACTGGCTGCCTCTGTAAGTTGCTTATGGTCTTTCCGCAATTTTTTTTCATACAGGTAGGTCAGAATTACACATTCTTTAAGACCAAAAGTTCAATTCAATTAAAAATATCTTTATCTTAATATGTACGTTATCAGCAACACAACAAATAAAGATGGCTACAAGAACGAATTTCAACAGAAAATGTTGAGGGCCAGAAAATGTCCTTTGTGAAGTAAGGATAAGGATCAGTACAAAGTTGAAACAAGTCTTCTCAGTTTATTGACTCCAAATAAAAAGAGGGTATTTTAAATAGCCACCAAAGTAGAACATTATAGGATAATTTTATAGAAAAGCTTACGACGCAACAACTTTTGTAGTTAAAATATATCTATAATGGATACCTAACTACTGTTGGTTTTTCATATGAGAAAATTGAGCTAGAAAATGAAATTATACAGTATATGGTCGTGTCATTTTTTCTCAATAATTAATAAATCGTTGTCGACGTTCTAATTGTGAACTGTTTAATGTAATCTCAGGTTGGCAATTTTTGTATTTAAGAAAGTTTATTTTGTTACAGAAAAAAATGTTTACAATTTTTTGTCGCTCAGTATAATGTTCACTTCATTAGTTTTTATAAAACACAGACTCGTTTTTATATAGAGTCCATTAATGCTTCATACTCCATTAATTTAAAAGATGTTCACCTCAAGATTTAAAAATTTATTCTCTGTAAAGACAAGGAAGGGTATCACGTCTAAGGGATAAGAAACCTTATTTCAAGCCTCATCAGTAACACTAGTGGCCCATTATATTTCCTATTAACGCTGCCAGATAACCTATTTGACAACGATATTTTATTAGATAGATACGGGACGGATTTTATAGGTACTTTATTTTCGACCGTGTCTTCGGAAACGATTTACAAGAACGACACATTTTTTCGAACCTTACTATGAACTCTCATTTAGAGTTTAGTAAATATTATTACGGCCAACAAATTGATTAACTCTTCTCTATTTTTAGAACCTTGAGGTGCGTGCCCTCTTAAGTTGCTAATAGTATTCTATTTAATCAAAAAAATTCCTATTCATTGAAATAATTTAACGGCTCCAAATCGAGAAATTTTCTATTGGGACCCTGTTTCTACTATTTATTTGGCTAAGGTATTAAATATTTCACTTATATTCCTTCTGTGGTTTCAAATTGAAGCGAAAATTCCACTTTATGACTTCTTCTTCTTTAAGTGCCCTCTCATAAAATTCGTCTCCTTCCTACGCTGCTTTGGCTTTCTATTTCCCCCTTTATTATTAGTTGTAAGAGATTGTACTTCTTGCGACGTGTTATGTGCCCCATATACAGCAGTTTTCTCTCTTTGAACGTAAGCTTAATTTCTTTTTCTTCGCCGATTCTTCTTAGCATTTTGATATTTGTGATTCGATATAATCTACCCACGGAAGTCTCATTTCGAAAGAGTAAGTCATTGCGTCTGCATTTAGCGTCCATTATTCTATCCCATAGTTAAGCACACTACATAGCATTATGTAAATCGTAGTTTAATATCAGATCTTTGCTACAGAGTAATTTCTCATTATTGTTAGTTGGCACGAGCTTTCTCGATTCTGGTTTTTATTTCTGCGGTATAGCCATTGCTCTCTCTAAAAAGTGTTTTTAAATAAGTGTATATTAAGATTTGACTTCTGTAGCTGCTCTTACAAATTTTTATAAACATGGTTTTTTTATATTGAGGGAGAGTTTGTTTGTCTCAGTACACCTTAATATTTTGTTCACAACTCTTTCTAAATCCTTCAAACGTCTGGCTATTATTCCTGTGACATATCTGATGTTAATAAAAGCCACATTCACTTTTATAACGGCGGTCTCAAGGTCCAAGGCGTCTAGTATAATTTGCTCCGAGTATGCATAAAATAATAACGGCTATAGTATGCAGCCTTGCTTGACTCCTCTCTTTATTTCCATTTATTCCAATTTTTCCTTTCCATATTTTAATGTGGTCGTTGTTTGTGATATAGATTTGAAATTAATCTTACATCTTGTCTATTCAGATTTTTGTTTTTAAGAAGGTCTATAACTTTGTCATGATTTACCTTATCGAAAGCAATATTATAGTTTAAAAACTAGATATTGAGTTCTAGTTTATAATGTATTCTGGCGTGTACAATTTTTAGGAGAATTTTAACGTATGTGACATTAAGCTTATAGTCCGATAATAATTACATTCTTTCTCTTTTTCTGGTAGACATATGAATGTTGAGGTGGTATAATTCCTGTATTGTAGGTCGTGTTAGGCAACTCCAACAAAATATCCATGTTTTTGTCTTTGTCTTTTGATTAACACAAGCAAATCGCTTGGTGTCCCATCCACACCTGCAGACTTGATCACTGTGTGATGTCAGAACGTTAAATTATTATCCATAAACTACTAAATAACTAACATGTGTATTATGTCGGGTATTCAAATAGAAAAAGTCACGTCCACACTGCAACAATAAATATTTACTTAGAACTGCTGAGTACATTCTAATGCAAAGCTCATATTACAGGGAAATGTAAAAATAAAATTTTGGATCTGGTAGTAGTCATCCTATGACCCAACTCGTTGCGATAATAAGATAATAACATAAGATAAATGCACAAAAATAAAGTAAAAGTACATATCGTTTTTGGGATTTTCATTAACAAACACGAAACATGATTCATGCCTTGTCACCGTACTGAAATTTTGAATAATAATACGCTATTCTATGATTACAATTCACTATACGTGTCCCAGAACGGAGCCATATATTTCCAATGAGTGAAATAAGAAATGGGTTAATTTGGGATCACTAAAGGGTTATAAAAAGTACATTTTTAGATGGTTAAAAACTTTCCTACACTGGGGAGATAACAACAACATTATTAAATTGCAATTCATAATATTGAATGCCACACCAAAACCCGATATTTAACACTTTAAAAAGTAGAGTATATGCAAGAAATCCACAAACAATAAATTATTTGCAAAATCGCATAGTTGAAAAAATCGTCACTATAATAGGAATACGCTCCAAAGGGTTGAACATTCCATTTATGAGTGTTTGGCTCATTGCGAAATCGAAGGAAGGTCGACAATTTGAAAATTTATTATAAAAAACAGAAATAGAAAAAAATAAGAGAAACAACTTAAGCAAAAAACAATACTTTTCGATAAGAACATTATTACCCCCCCAAGCTAGCTCAAGAAAAATGCTATGTGTTTTCGGTAAAGTAGGTGGGTAAATGTAAAGATGCAAGAATGCTTTACAGTGTAAAAGTAATACTTTAATATCACCAATTGACTCTTACGATGTGATTAACAAAAATAAATCAGTTACCCCAAATGGTACCAGTTGGTTCCCAACGAGTATGTATAAGCAAACTCATGTGACATGTTATTATTATTATTAAATGTAAATATCAAGTTTGTGGAGTCCTCAAGGCCAATAATTATTTGGAAAGATCTTACTTGATTGTCTAGTGCTTCTCCAATTAAGGGTAGAATTGCTGTGAAACAATATCAGTGTATGGTCTGCGTGATTCAGTGCTGTATAGATGGCTGACTGGTGGATAGGGATGCAGTTACGAAGTACAGATAATGTAATGATGAAAGTAAGAAGAAGGTGGGAACTTAAAGGCCTAAAACAACAAAATCCTATGTCACCTACCGTGAATCAGTTAGTCAGTTACAGTGTTTACTCACCGATGATGTTGTGTGGCCTAGATGGATGATTTTATTAGCTGTTTAAATTTTCAAATCCTCTAAAGAGAGTGTTTTCATCAGCGAAATACAATTTAAAACAACTAAAAGTGTTTCTTTTCTTTTTAGGTATTAATCCTAGAAATCCTAGAATGTTAAGCTCTTGCTTAAAATCAGAAACCCAAAAGAAAGGATGTAAAAAAAAAACTCCAAAAAAAAAGTTGAAATGTTGGAAGTTGAAATTCCACACCAAGGAATTTCAAATATATCACCTGACTAACCTTGAAACGTACCTAATCATAGACTTATATGTGACATAGGACCAGATTAGATTTTCAGAATTGATGAACACAATTATAAGTTCCATGAAAATTTTATGTCAATTACTACCTATAACCTGTACTCATAAACAATATAAACATTAAAAGAATATACTTTAAATAATCCATCTTAATCTGATTCAATTCTATTTATTTTTTTTTATTCTGGCATAATCTGGTAAGTAATATAACAAATAAATTTAAGGACTGTTACTTTTAATTCGTAACAACATACAAAAAGAGACGAAAACACTGCAAAGAGATCCCACAACAAACAGAGAAAAAGCCGGAAGAAAGAATAAATGATATGAAAAAGGCGAATACATAACATGGATTGAATATTTTTAAAGGTATAATCATTAGCGCAGCTACAGAAATTTGTGGAATCTGTAAAGCAGATAATCAGAAAAAACAAACCGCATGATGAACTAATCAAATTAAAAAAATAGAAAGGAAAAATATTTCTTGAAAAATTCTTCAGAACATTATGAAATACAAAAATCAAAGAAAAAGAGTCAAACATTTAGTAGCAGAAGCGAAAGAAAAGACATGAATTAACTTTGGAAATAAAATGGAAACCGTCAGATCCAGAAATCAAAAATTATTTTATAAAATATCAAAATTACTCAGAAAAGAGATTGCTGTAAATGAAAGTTATGACAAAAACAAGAAATATTAACAAATGGAAATATCATGAAGAAATGGAAAGAGAGTTTCCAAGAATTATTATAGCAACAAACTCAAAACATCGAAGAGAATACAACACCTGAAAAACCGCATGATGACCAAGAGACCGAAATGTAAAGTTTAAAAATTGAAGAACTGAAGAATGAAATAAAAACACTATAAAATGGAAAGGCACCAGGTAATGACAAAGTCACGGCTGAAATGATGAAAAACAATCAAGCTTGGTATAACGAAAAAGTATCAGAAGAATGGGGAACAGCATTAATAACATCTATATTTAAAAAAGGAGAGAATTGTAATAATTACATTATTAAATACAATAGTGTTGCGAAACAGCACACTGGTATAGACCCTAAATCCGACTCTGTCTAAGCCAGGTATAAAAGTTAAAATTACGGCGGCTACGCAGTTTTTTTTTATAACTGTTTACGACTATCTTATCTAAACATTGTTTTTGTGACCAGCCTTATGTAGAAAATGCCAGAAAACCATTTGTTTTTGCGTAAGCCGCAGTCCGGAATTTTCTAGTAAAAAAGGAACTAATATAAATAAAGGACCGATCAGCGGAGTTTGGTTTTAGTTGATGAAGTGATCTCGACAAATAAACAGTAAATAAGTGAATATAAAAGTGTTGATATAAATTAATAATTAAGTTTGTGTGCATATAAATTAAATTTAAGTGATTAGTTTAGTGTTTAAATAGATTAGTAAGTAGCCGTACCATGTGTTTAAAATTTATCCCACCCGTTTACTGTTTAAATAAATAACAAAAACATCACAATAGTAAAGATATACGAACACATAATAAATAACACAATAAAACCAAAATTAGAACCACAATTATCAGAATCACAAGACCTTATTTTTGGAATAAAACAATTAGTAGAAAAACGACAATTACAAAGTATAAACCTGTATCTGGCTTCTATATATTTAGAAAAAGCGTACAGTACAATACCCAGATCAAGAATATGGAGAGTATTGAAACAAAGAGGAGTAAACAGCAAGATAATAAGAGTTGTCCAAGATCTTTATACAACAAACACTAATTATGTGATTAAAAATGATAAAAAATCAGAAGGGTTCAAAACAGAGATGGGTTCAAGACAAGGTGGAGAATTGTGTCCAACCCTATTCAATGTGAATATGCATAATATAATTAAGAAGTGCAAAAGTAAAACCAAAGCGATTTTTGTAGGATATAGAAAATTAGAGAGTGGAAATATCAAATGGACCTTTTGCAGATGATGTGGTATTAGTAGAGTATGGGAAACAACTGCAAGAAAATTTAAACACTTGGAATGAAGAGATGACAGAAGAATGAATGAGAATAAATACCTCTGAAACCAAAATATTGATAATAGTTCCAATAATATTCCCTAGGCAAGTAATAGCTGGCAGATTTGTAGCAAAACTAATAACCAAAAATATTGACCTAATAAATAATATCCACTCCTCTGTATTTTCTGGATCTTTCACACAACTATTATAGTAACAAGAATAATTTTACAATCAAGCAAGCCTATTCAAGAATCCATGAATTTAAAGAAGATATTTATACTACAAATTTAGATTTCATTTATTCCAGCGATATATATATATATATATATATATATATATATATATATATATATATATATATATATATATATATATATATGAAGGTATGTCTTTGCTGATCAGTTACAATGTAACTTCTGTGTAGATTTTTTGAGGGAAATTGCAGCAATAAAACGTATCCGTGTACTCTTTTAAGTATTTAATCCAAGCTTTCGAGTGAATTTTCACCCATCATCAGGGAAGCTACATAAAAATATACTTTGTTAAAATGATCTAAAATGTTATACAAAACACTATTTACTTACAAACTTACTGAGATTGAAACGTGATTAGCAGTGGTAAAAAATGGAATGGCCATCGACAGCACCAACAACTACGTCTATCATTAACTCACACTATATCACATTTCATTACAAAATAAAATTATTACACATTTTAAAATTCATTTTGGTTGAAGTCTGGTTATCGACCACGTGCTTGAAATCTCAATCCCACACTGACAGCAAATTTACAAGTTTATACATTATAGGTTATACAGCCAACTGGCCTATACATATTCAAACTATTAAATTTTCAGTTTTATACATTATAGGTTATACAGCCAATTGGCCTGTACCTATTCAATATACTAATATTTCTGATTTAAAATTTAACCATTGAGTTCACTCTATATAAATATGAAGAAAACTTTCAGGAGATGCACCTTTAAAATACATTTGTATGCCTGTTTTATCGAGAAAACAACCTGATTGTCAAACAAAACTCTCCGACACAATGCGACCACCGCAGTGCGCACACCCCACAGCCATTTGACTGATGAGATCAACGGCTGTGTGCGCCCCCAATGCATGATCATAAGGACTATTCAGCTAATGAGACTGAGAGCCCCTCAATGCGCATAGAGAGGTCCACGACCCCATGATGACCTCTGTCTTGAGCATCCAAATGTAGTAAATAAGCAAAAATATCACTGAGATGTCTAGTATCAGTTCTATGATTTATGTTGTCCGGATTTCTTTTTATATGCACCATTTCAAGAAAATTTCTTTTTGATTTGATATGTTCCGTATCCAATACCCTGACAGACTCATAGTTCATTGAATGACCTGTTTTATTGACATGTTCTGCTAGAGCACATCTTTCGGGGTGCAATCTACAGTCACTTTTATGGCTAGTGATTCTATCTTTTAAGTATCTTGAGGTTTGGCCAATGTATTTGGCATTACAATTTGAACAATCTATACTGTAGATCACATCTGACTTCAGTTTCTGTGGGATTTTATCTTTTGTTTGTGAAAACAGGTTTCCTACGGTGAGTGCAGGTTTGAACGCTAGTTTTATGTTTGATGTATTACGAAACAGACGATTAAACTTTCTTGCTATGTCTCTATGCAATGGTAAAGTTATATATTGGGTTAAGTGGGTGTTGGTTTCATTTATACCTACATCGCTACGTGGAGCGATCGTAGCTCCTCCAACTGATGTGTTGATTGTTTCGTTAATATTTATTGTGTTGAATAGGATCTTCTTAAGAAGTGGTTCTGGATGTGAGTTGTCCTTGAAAAGGTGAAATAAATTTTTTTTATTTTTCTGATGAAATGTTATGTCACTAATGGCTAAGACCCTTTGTTTCATTTGTTTGACTAAGTTGATTTTCATCTTTTGATTGTAATATGACCAATAGTTGATATATCTACCAGAGCTAATTGGTTTTCTATACCAATCGATCACAATGTTATTATTTTGTCTTATAATCAACGTGTCTAAAAAAGGGATGGAATTATTATGGTTTTCCCTTTCTAGGGTAAATTGTATATGTGGATCGAATGAGTTAAAATAATATAATAGCTCATCCAGATCAGTGCCTGGTAAAGCCAGTATGATGTCGTCCACATATTTCTTAATAAAGTGGAGTTTGAAGGGAAGAACCTGGATAACAAAGTCCAAAACCATGTCCATAACATAATTAGCAATTATGGGTGAAATTTTACTGCCCATTGGTGTTCCAAAGGTTTGTTTGTAGAATTTTATTTCACCTTTCAAGGACAACTCATATCCAGAACCACTTCTTAAGAAGATCCTATTCAACACAATAAATATTAACGAAACAATCAACACATCAGTTGGAGGAGCTACAATGGCTCCACGTAGCGATGTAGGTATAAATGAAACCAACACCCACTTAACCCAATATATAACTTTACCATTGCATAGAGACATAGCAAGAAAGTTTAATCGTCTGTTTCGTAATACATCAAACATAAAACTAGCGTTCAAACCTGCACTCACCGTAGGAAACCTGTTTTCACAAACAAAAGATAAAATCCCACAGAAACTGAAGTCAGATGTGATCTACAGTATAGATTGTTCAAATTGTAATGCCAAATACATTGGCCAAACCTCAAGATACTTAGAAGATAGAATCACTAGCCATAAAAGTGACTGTAGATTGCACCCCGAAAGATGTGCTCTAGCAGAACATGTCAATAAAACAGGTCATTCAATGAACTATCAGTCTGTCAGGGTATTGGATACGGAACATATCAAATCAAAAAGAAATTTTATTGAAATGGTGCATATAAAAAGAAATCCGGACAACATAAATCATAGAACTGATACTAGACATCTCAGTGATATTTTTGCTTATTTACTACATTTGGATGCTCAAGACAGAGGTCATCATGGGGTCGTGGACCTCTCTATGCGCATGCAGGGGCTCTCAGTCTCATTAGCTGAATAGTCTTTATGATCATGCATTGGGGGCGCACACAGCCGTTGATCTCATCAGTCAAATGGCTGTGGGGTGTGCGAACTGCGGTGATCGCATTGTGTCGGAGAGTTTTGTTTGACAATCAGGTTGTTTTCTCGATAAAACAGGCATACAAATGTATTTTAAAGGTGCATCTTCTGAAAGTTTTCTTCATATTTATATAGAGTGGGCTCAATGGTTAAATTTTAAATCAGAAATATTAGTATATTGAATAGGTACAGGCCAATTGGCTGTATAACCTATAATGTATAAAACTGAAAATTTAATAGTTTGAATATGTATAGGCCAGTTGGCTGTATAACCTATAATGTATAAACTTGTAAATTTACTGTCAGTGTGGGATTGAGATTTCAAGCACGTGGTCGATAACCAGACTTCAACAAAAATGAATTTTAAAAGAATTTTAAAATGTGTAATAATTTTATTTTGTAATGAAATGTGACATAGTGTGAGTTAATGATAGACGTAGTTGTTGGTGCTGTCGATGGCCATTCCATTTTTTACCACTGCTAATCACGTTTCAATCTCAGTAAGTTTGTGAGTAAATAGTGTTTTGTATAACATTTTAGATCATTTTAACAAAGTATATTTTTATGTAGCTTCCCTGATGATGGGTGAAAATTCACTCGAAAGCTTGGATTAAATACTTAAAAGAGTACACGGATACGTTTTATTGTTGCAATTTCCCTCAAAATATATATATATATATATTGTTGTAGATTATTATTTATCAATATATAAATACAGAAATTGTCATCTGCCACGCATTTGGGTTCATCAAAATTGTTATATTATTTATTTTCCTAGTCTTTTTTTTAACTCTTAATAAATTATTTGTACTATGATGAATGCTCTTTAGTTTTAAATTTATTATGTTGCGCCACTGATTATGATTTGTTTCTAAACATAAATGTTATTTTCCCGACTATTGAGACTCTATTTAAAATTTGTTTTAGTTTTGATGTATAATGGGTGAGTCCGGCACTAGCTTCATCCAACTATAATCCACCCGTATATTGAATGGTGTATTATTGGTTGTCTAATTTAAACAACATAGAATGTTTTCTGAATTTAATGCTAAGATATAAAAAAAATATCGACATCTCTTACTTGCTTATAATATCAAATAAAGAACGTAGATATGTGATATGAAAAATGAAAACAAATAACGAAACAAATCTAAAATATTACTTGATGATTTTAGTAGTATTAAAGCTATTTATCTATGGTAGTATGTATATTATTCATAAGTAAACGTAATTATAACCTATAATAAATGTTTATAGTTAATGTTTCAAATAGTGAATTTATCTAGTTACTCTGAAAAGGAAATGAAGAATTATAATGTTACTGACTATATACTGTGTGACTAAATCATCAAGCTTTTCTTCAAAGATATCTTTGTAAACTGTGACTAATACTAAAAACAGGTAAGTTTATATTAACTATACTTATAACTAAACGAATAAACTACCATGTTTGTAAACGTTCAAACACATAAAATATTAGTAAGTTCAGTTGTTTATTGTAACGCAAAAGAAATTATAAATGAAATAACTTATCTGTGTCCAATTCAGTTAATATATCACATAATGTATTACAGGTATCCATTTCATTCATCGTATCTCCAATTTGCATGTCTTGTAATGCATTATTTTGGGTTATTTGTATATTGTTAATTCCTTTGGAGGTTTTGATATGGTCCTTTCAAGAAACTCTCTAATTTTTCCCTGTTAATTTCTATTTTAGTTTCTCAAATTTTTTTACATGTCTGCTTCCATTTTAATCAAATATCTATCTCCTTCAATCGTTTTCAATAAATTTCGTTGCTAACCTCCGTTGCTATCAAACTGTTTATACTCTAATAAGTTTATATAACATATGGTGTCTTGATTTTTCTTATGAAATTCTTAAATTGCTTTAGTATTATTATGTCTTATGTCATGGATAACCAATCAAAGATAAAGATTTTATATTGTTGGTTTATTAAACATTTTTCTGGCAAATCTTCACAATATCACTTGTTACTTAAATTTCCGCGCACTTTAAAAGATAATTATTGTAAATATTATTATATACAGTATGTTGCATGACAATTACAGTTTGTTTTTTAATTGCTCTAGTTCTTTATTTGAAATTTATGTTATTGATGCCTATGTGTTTAGATCATTGAAATAGCTTATATGATAATGCTGTTTTACTACATAACAATATACTGGATGTTTGATTTAAATTAATTCTAGTGCAATAATACCTGTTTCATCCTATGCTGATTTCCTTTCTCTTGATGGATTAATTTATCAATATATATATATATATATATATATATATATATATATATATACAACATAAATAACCAGATACAGTGCCGATTCCTTCAAGACTATTCTTTTATGCCGATACAGTTGAGGCAAATACTATTTAAACATGATATAGAAAAATATTTCCCGAAAGATCATATCATTTTCACCGATGCATCCAAAATGGAAAACAAAGTAGCATGTGCGGTTTTTGAAAAAATAATTTTACTTTATCCTTAAGGCTGAATTACTGCTTCTCAATATTCTCAGGATAACTTGTTGCTATCCTGGAAGTGATAAAAGAAATTAAAATCATGGAAAGGGACAGTAATCAATATGTTTTAGTTTCGGACAGTAAAAACTCGATAGAATCCATTAAAAACGTCAACTAGTCGAGAAAATTAAACTATATCCTGACTAATATCTAACTAGAATATCAAAAATGGAAGAACTTGAAGTCAAAATACATGTTATATTGATTAAAGTCCACTGCGGGATTGAGGAAAATGAAAAATCAGATGAAGCAGCCAAACAAGGAATTTATAAGCAAGATTCTGCTTCACATAAGGGCATTCACAGTGATATATATATATATATATATATATATATATATATATATATATATATATATATACCCTTACTTGAGATCGAAACAAAGCCAAATTGGAAAGAACAATTTAAACGAAAAGAATCTGGTGAAGCATATAAAAATATGCAAACGGATATCCCATAAAAACCTTGGTTTACAGCTACAGCTAATACCAAAAGATTTGTCTCAATCACATGTAAGATGAGATTCAATCACGCACGTGTATCTTGTTGTACATATATCATTTTTTTTATTGTAAGTTTTTGATAATTTCTGTTTTGGGTTAAAAAACGAAAAATAAGACAAAAAACGATACAAATTAATTAATTTATTTATTTTGATCATACCTCATTATCGTTAATTGAATGTCTAAGGTAGCTATTTTATTCATGTTGACGTTATTATTAACATTTTATTGACATATTTTAATGATTTTTTACAAATACTCTATTTTATGTCTTCAAATATTTCAATAATAGTTGCTGTTACATTCTTTTGAAAATGCTCCAAAGATAGGAGTGAAACGTCAAAATTTTTAAATATTATTTTTTCATAATATGCGCCACTTCTAATTATTTAGAAAAAAGTTTTTGTTCATATAATAACGTGTAGACCTCTAATAAAATCTAGACCCTTATTTTTTTTAACATGTAAATGTAATAACGCTAGACCTTATTTTTACACTCTGTCACCAGTGTAATAAAGAAAAAAGGGGGTCAGAAATCCGCTGTCACCACTCTAAATCATCTGTCACCAGTGTAAATAATCTTTAACACCAGACATGTACGATATCTTAATCAAAATACCAATAAATATCCCTACCTTTTTCTTGGTCACTCTGTATTGATCCCGTCCTTCGATTCCACCAAATTCTGCCTCCAATGCGCGGCTGAGCGTGTAAGGCAATCCAGTCCGATTGTTTTTTGCTAGGTTCGCCTGGTCTTAAAACGGATGAATCTTCCTTTGCCAGGACAGGGTTTGTCCTCCTCGTCTCGGTCACACGTCCACGATTGTTACACTTCCAGAGGGGGAATTTTTGGAGTAGGGGTGATAGGTAAAATAATGTAGAACCTCCACGTTATACAAAATATATATAATAAAAATAATTTCTCCAAATCCCCATATACAGCTATATATATATGTATACTTAACCCTAAACTACAATCCCGTATGACCCAATTAACTAAAATTCCCTGGTATAACTCTACCTATACATATATTTATCTATAATTGGTTTATTATTAAACCTACCCCTGTATATCCTACAATTATAAAAAAAAATCAAATTTATGAACAGAGTTCTCGTTTGTTCGGTGGTACGGCAAAACTATCCCTCTTATCGGCTTGGTCTTTTTTAAAAAAATGCGTGAGAGGCGTATGGTTTATTATATTCGTTTCTCAATCTTTCTATTCCCAAGTGTCGAGAAAAATAAATAAATATTACGTGTAAATACCTTTAACCGCAACAATGTTTCACGTTACGTCGTTTCAGGTCGTCCTTGACCTTCAGGGAACGAAAGTGAAATTTTTGTTCTATAAAGAAAAATTCTGATGAGCTAAGGAAAACAATTTAAATTATTTATCGACACTGGCGTTACAAGTTGCGAAATTCCCCAGTAATATAATTACCTACGATAAATTTATGCATTTACACTGGCAAAATGAGAAAGAGTTTTAATTTATAATTTACGGCTGAACAAAAGACTGATACCAATGTTTCTCTATAATGAATTGACTTATCAGCGCAAGTTCGCTGAAGCCCGCGAAAATATGGAAAACATACGCTCCGGCCTTGGTGTTACCAACTACCAAAATAAACCTCGCCTAACTTTCTATCTCTTTCCTGCCTTCGAGGTGGAAGAGAATATGTGACCCAACAAATGATAACTCCTACTTAACAGAATGAAACCTAACTTGTGTCAAGTTGGCGAGCTCGGCAAATCTTAATTATTCCAGTACACACGGTAAATTATATATTTGCCAGGACGAAAAAACTTAATCTGAGAGTGAACAGCTGTGTCCAGTCTCTTTGAAAAATCAACAATCAAAAAAAAATCTAATAAATATATTTGCTATCGCTACACCTTGTATATAGCAATTGACCTATACTCCCAAGTTCAGAATCCAGCTCTACCAATAACGAGTAAATATATCACTGGTAAAAAAATTATCCCAATCTCAATTTAATTCAAAAACTTACTGCTTGTCAAACTTCCTCCGTCTCGCCGGGAATTTTCTTGATTTTTTTCTGTCTGCTTGTTCACCGCGAGTCGTGCCAATAAACGGAATCGTGCTATGTCGAAAGGCAATTAGCGTAGAGGGTAATTCTACCGTTTGTGTATCGAAAAAGGAGACAGTTTTCACCGTCAAGGAATAATCTCAGTATCCCTATCACCTCCTAACACAACGGAGAGAATTTTTACCACTCGTACCGCTAACACTAAAAACACTAGTACCGTGTACCGTGGCAGGGGAAAAACCTTTCCCTTCGCGTGTTCGACCCCCGGTACGCACTGCCGCTCCTGGTCTGTGTACACTCGTTTTTTGTTTTCCCCCGACTTCGGTTTTGGGGTTTTCGTCGAATTGCAAAAAACAGCTTTTGTTTTTTGAATCGTGCTAGTTTTTGTTATCGAAATAATTGTATTCAAAACAATTATTTTGCTTTGACCCAGTAAGATGTTTTTTATTTCTCTATTCTGTTTTGACTTCGTATTGTCTTATTAAACATAATGTGGGTCGTATTCCATTTAATATTATGATTTAAAATAAAATATGTTTTACCGTGTGTGCTGAAATGTTCTACAATAAAATTATCTTTTAGGTATTCGTATTTATTACATTCATAAAAAGGTAGTAACAGATTTTGAAATGAACAACTGTGATTTAATACGAGAAGTAGTGCTGAAACAATTTTTCTTTGCTTTTCGTTAAAATTAAAGTAATTTTTAGGTATTTGGACGATCACCTCTTTTAGTGTCCAACGCATAAAGTAACAACTTTTTGATTGTTCAAGAAATCTGTTAGTAAACTACATTACAACCGAATGGAATCTAACAAAAGTAAAAATTGCGAAAAATAACTTCAATCTTGAATGACTATTGGTGGAGGGGCCTGCTCCTTTGTTGTTTTCACAATAGGAGTTGAAACTATTTGACTTTGTTGTGGGTATCAATCAAATATGCACTTCCATTTTTAATGCGCATCTCTCGTTAGTACCCTCATCGTTTGATATTCAACTGTGTTGGATTTGGGTTCGCCCACTTCAAGGAAATTCTGTGACCTTTGCCCATAAACTATATTTCCGATTATTTAGTTTAATTGCGTTTGGAGACTATTTATCATGTTAATGCCATGCATATACTTTGTTTGGATTAGTGTATAAGCGTTTTCTCTTTCCACGTATCTTACTTACGATCGAACATGAAGTACCAATAATTACCAAACTTTAACTATTGTCTCTCTGATATTTCTTGATTAATATATAAAATACCTATTAGATAATATTTGAAATTTATCCTTTCATTATAAAGCAGAAATACATAGTAGCGAAACAAAATGTTATTGAGAACGGACCCTAATTAACCTGCTTTTACAGTACAAAAAATAAGACGAAAATTTCATTATATCTTTATGTCTAGCCTTGAATCTTCAATAATGAAGATTATTTTTGAAAATCTGAAATTGAAAAATTTTCATCAGCGCCATCTCGTGGTAAAAACTTGAAAGGCGTATTTTTTTTAAAAACATGAATTGTATTTTCTAAGCCAAAGTACATATTAGCCAATTTTTTCGTCAAATGATCTGAAATGTAAATGTTTTACTTACTCTAAAGGCCCATCATCATCGTCGAGAAATAACTTTTATATTTATTAATGTGCCATTTGGCTGGCTCCTTTTCCTTCGAAAAAGATACCAGTAAGTGGGCACTTAATATTTTATTGCTGTTCAATTTTAGTGAGTACTTTTATAGCGCATAAAAATACAATATTATTAATGTAATTAACGATAATGGTTTGGAATCCTGTACGGGTTTGTTATAATGTTTAAGTGTGTTGCCATTAAATTTTAAATAATTTGCGTGAACAAATTGAGGAGATCCCGCGCCGTATTGATACAATTCGTTAATTTATAACGCAGTTTCGAAAAGAACAGGAAAAAAATAACAAGGGATTAAAAAAGCTGTTATAATTAATGTAAATATCTCGTAGCGACGAACCAGGTTAATATTCATTTTATGAACCTGATAAAACGATTTTAGAGCGTGCAAAAATTAATACGACGGCTATTCAGAAATTAATAATGGTACTAGTACTAGTAGTAACGCAGACCATTGAATTTTTTCTCTAATTGAATATTTATAAACAATTAAAACGGTTTTACGTGCTCGAAGCTAGTTTTTTTAGAACAAATGAGCCCATTACGTTGGTATGATTTATTCCAATACAAATAACATAAAAATACTATAAGCAAAGTTGAAGGTGAATTAGGAAAGAAGGAAGGAGATGTTTGAGAAGTAAGGTAGATTGATATCAAAGTTATGTAGCAGCCATCGACACAGAATTGTTCATTAATAATAGGGCACAAAACAAACAAATGTAGATTGTTTGTTTAATCATATTGCAATTTAAGACAATCTGCATTTTTCCTCGTATTTTGAAGTAAATTACTTTCCAAAAACAAGGAGATTGGAAAAAGAAACGGTCAACTTTGGTCTAATAATCAACGAAAGCGAAACCAAATACATGGTAATGTGACGGATGTATTTATACTAGTATACTTGGAAGTAGCAAGAAACGAAAAGGGTTACGAGAAGCATCCAAGGTAGAATAGTGAAAGGTAACAAAAAATATGGACAGTTAATCAAACATAGGAAAATTCTCCTCTAATGTATTTCTCATATCGAATTTGATCATAGTTTGTCTCTCAAACAGTTTCTAATTTATATTGAGTGGTCCTTGCTACAAATTTTGCAAATTTGTTGTCACTTGAATTGCTTTATAATAATGCTGAAAATTAATGTGCAGAAAATTACTGCAACCCTCTGTCGAGCAGTTTAAGGTAAAATTAATGAGCAGTGGTTTTCTGCAAATGTTTACCGAGGAAACTGTCAGATGCTTTTAATTCTGCTATGACTCAAATTTTCAATACAAATGTAGTCTTGTTGCAATTCAACTTAATTGAATGCTAGTTAAAATAAAAATAAACTCTGTTCATTATTTATTTATAATCTTTATTTATTCTGTAATTATTTATTATTTATACACTGACAAAAATTGTATTTTTGAATGTCCAACTCCAACAATTTACAACAATTCACATAAACGATTAACAGAACTATATGACCATATGGAGAAAACACAAACTTCAAATAATGTCAAATTGCTCGACACAGGATTGCAGTAACTTTCCGCAAACCAATTTTGGTCATAAGAGAAAGTGGGATAACTCACTTCGTGGCACGAACAAGGACAAAGCAATGATGACTCATGGGGCCTAGAATAGACCGCAGTCACAGCTGTCTGCGAGCGCGCACTCTGCCAGCCGGTGCCCGGCGGACGACACGACAGTCTGGCTTCTTGAATCGATCACTCAACACTGTGTGTACTTTGTGAGTAGTATTGCGAGCAAATAGAGTTGGAAAAAGTAGCAATGGATACGTTTTTGAAAAGGCCGTCGTCAAGTAGTGATGCTAGTGAGTGCGGAAAGACAAAATTCCGCAAATATGACCAGTCGTACATACAATTCGGTTTCACTG
Source organism: Galeruca laticollis (assembly GCA_963921935.1). Lineage (NCBI taxonomy): Eukaryota > Metazoa > Arthropoda > Insecta > Coleoptera > Chrysomelidae > Galeruca > Galeruca laticollis. The sequence goes on along the minus strand of OY998178.1, from coordinate 222,504,691 downwards.
AACTGGCAAACAAACCTCAACGTGTGGTGTGTAGTGAAGTGTTGTCAGCTGAAAGCATGAAGCCTTCGAAAATGGAACGCCATCTTGAAACGAAACATTTTGCTTTGAAAGACAAACCAGTGGAATTTTTCCAAAGAAAACTGTTATCCCTTCGAAGTCAACAGGTAAACATTACAGATCTTGCTAATGTTAATAAAAATGCTCTTAAAGCTTCATACGAGTTAGCACTCAAGATTGCTAAAATAGGGAAACCCCATACAATTGCTGAGGAATTAATTCTTCCAGCTGCAATTGATATGGTTTCAAATATAATCAGTCCTCAAGATGCTGAAAAATTTAAAAAAATCCCGTTATCAAATGATACAATTTCAAGAAGAATATGTGACATGGCTGAAGATGTTCAGAACCAGCTAAAGAAGCAAATAAAAGACAGTACTTTTTTTGCAATTCAGTTGGATGAGTCAACAGATGTTGCCAACTGTGCTCAGTTTTTATGCTTCATCCGGTACGATTACGGTGATGCTATTCATGAAAATATTTTGTTTGGTAAGCCCCTTGCCGAATAATACAACAGGTGAAAGTCTTTATAAGGTGTTTTGTGGGTAGTCAATCCGTTCAGTGATCAAGTCGTAACAAAAGCTGAGCTAACTGCTCGTCAACATGATCAACTGATCGAAATTTCAAGTGATCAGTCAGCAAAACTCACTTTTAACAGTGCTTGTATCGACAAATTTTGGATAGGTATTAAAAATGAATACCCAGAACTGTCCACAAAAGCATTACAGACTTTGATGCCATTTTCTACGTCTTATAACTGTGAACAAGGTTTCTCCATAATGGTGAATATCAAAACAAAATCAAGAAATCGTTTGACCCTGGAAAATGACATTCTTTTGTGTATAACAAAACTCAATCCGGACATAAAAAAATTGGTTAATTCCAAACAAGCTCATGTTTCCCATTAAATAGTATTAGGCCTTTTTCAACTTGTATGTGTATTACAAATTTGTGTAGCCTATGAATTTTGTTATTAATAAAAACTACAGCTATGACTGATTTGTTTTTTTCCTCCTTATCCCGCGACCCCCCTGGACACATCAGTTTGAGAACCCCAGCTCTAGGTCATGGTCTCCTTCGAATGGCGCTAGTCGGCTTTGGTGACCTACTTTTGGTTTTCCGTTGGGGATCTTGCTTATGCGATATATAACATCATTGATCCTTTTCTTGATTAAGTATGGACCTTCCCAGGATTTTTGTAATTTTGGTGAAAATCCTTTTCTCCTCGTCGGGTTGTGTAACCATACTTTGTCCCCTCCTTTAAAACCGCCTTCTGTGGCCTGCGTGTCGTACCGACTTTTCATTCTGTCGCTGGCAACTTGAAGATTTGTTCGAACTAATTCATGAATATCGTCCAGCCTTCTTCTCAATTGGATTACGTAGTATTCGCCTGCTAGATCTTCTCCAGGCCGACAGCCAAATTCCAGGTCACAGGGAAACCTCATTTCACGTCCAAACAGGATTTTCGCAGGTGTTTCACCCGTGGACTCATTGACGGCAGATCGATAAGCCAATGCGAATAGGGAGAGATACTGGTCACAATCTCTCTGATGGCTGGATTCTACTTTGGACAGGTATTTTCCAAAGTCCTGTTCATTCTCTCGATCATTCCATCTGACTGTGGATGTAATGCTGTTGTCCTGGTCTTCTTCATTCCCAACTTCTCGCAAATTTCCTGGAATAGATGACTTTCGAAATTTCTTCCCTGGTTACTGTGGACTTCCAATGGCACTCCATATCGGCTGATAAATTCTTTCACCAATACATCCGCGACAGTGGTGGCCTCTTGATTCGGGATCGTGTAAATTTCCACCCACTTTGTGAAATAATCCATTATAACCAGGATGTATTTATCACCATTTTCTGTCGTCGGAAATGGTCCAGCGATGTCTAAAGCAATCCTTTCGAAAGGGCTTCCAACATTATACTGTTTTATAGCTGCCTTTCTCTTGTGATGTGGTCCATTAATCGTAGCACAAGTCGTACATTTCTTCCACCAGCCCTTCACATCATCGGAGCTGTTCATCCAATAAAACCTCTCATGGATTCGCTGGAGCGTTTTCTTCGCTCCCAGATGACCTCCCGATGGACTGTCGTGTAACTTCTTTAGTACTTCAGCTACTCTTGTTCTCGGGTATAACTAGCTGTCTCCACATCTCGGAACCATGATCGTTTTCAAGGACTCTTTTCAACAGACCTTGCCATGTAGGTCGCCGATTTTCTTCCTTCCATTGCCGAATCTTCTTTAGGTGAGGATCATTCTCCTGATCTTCTCAGATCCTGGTGAGTGACCATTATTCGTTGACTACAGTAGTTCTTGAAACTCTAGCTTCCCTAAATTCTGCCTTGTTGCAGCGGGAGCAGTCTGTTGGGCATGGCCGTCTGGACAGGGAGTCGGCATTTCGGTGACTCATACCAGATCGATGTTCGATGTTGAAATCGTACTCTTGAAGTCGTTCAATCCATCTAGCGATCTGGCCCTCGTGATTCTTGAACTGCATCAACCACTTGAGTGCTGCATGATCAGTCCGGATTAAGAACTTCCTACCATAGAGATACTGGTAAACGTGTTCCACGGACTTCACTACCGCCAAAAGTTCCCTTCTTGTGACGCAGTAGTTTCGTTCTGGTTTGGAGAGGACTTTACTGAAATATCTCAGCACTCTTTCTTGCCCTCCTTGGATATGTGAGAGCACTCCTCTAATTCCTACGTTGCTTGCGTCAGTGTCAAGAATAAAGTCTCCCTCAGGTAATGGGTATCCTAATATCGGCGCCGTGGTTAAATACCTCTTCAAGGTTCCAAAAGCTGTTAGACAGTCTTCGTCGCATTGGAAGGGTCTTGCTTCTTCTGTAAGTCGAGTTAGAGGCTTGGCAATATCTCCAAAATTCCTGATAAATCTTCTGTAATATGTGAAAAGTCCAAGGAAACTCCTAATTTGATGTTGGTCGGTTGGTTGCGGCCATTGCTGAATGGAAGAAATTTTCTCTGGATCCACCGCCACTCCTTAATTGCTCACTATATGACCTAGATCGTTGACTCGGTTTTGGAATAGCTGACATTTCTTCGGGTTTAACATGAGCTGGACAGCTTGGAGTCGTTTGAATACGTCTTCCAAATTTTTCAGGTGTTCGTCAAATGTCTTCCCCAGTACTACGATGTCGTCCAAATAAACCAGGCATGTCTTCCAGGACAACCCTCTCAAGACATTTTCCATGAGTCTTTCAGATATCACGGGCGCATTGCAGAGCCCGAATGGCCTGACATTGAATTGCCATAATCCACATCCGGTGGTTAAAGCAGTCTTCTCTTTGTCTTCTGGGTCCATTTCCACTTGCCAATAACCAGGCTTCAGGTCCAAGGTGGAAAACAGTTTGCTGCCGGCCAAAGTATCTAGCGTGTCGTCAATTCGAGGCAGAGGATAGCTATCTTTATTCGTCACGTTGCTTAGCTGGCGATAATCCACACAGAATCTCGTAGTTCCATCTTTTTTCTTGACGAGCACTACTGGAGACACCCATGGACTAGTAGATGGTTCTATTACTTTTTCTTCTGCCATTTCTCGAATTATTCTTTCAGCTTTCTCTCTCTTCGCTCGTGGAAGTCTTCGAGCTGATTGCCTAATTGGCTTAGCATTACCCGTATCGATTTTGTGTTTGACGGCTGATGTTCTACCAGTCTTTCCTCCTTTTGGTACGAATAGGTGTCGATACTGCAAGAGAAATTCTCTCAATCTCTTTTTTTCAGCTCGATCCAAAGATTGACCAGCTACTGAGACGCTGGATCCAATCTTGGTTTCCTTCTTAATGGTAATTGGGTAATCGTTCACGTTTATCAATCGTACATGGATCTCTTTCGCCGAGGTAACCAATCCTTCTTCAATTAGTACTCCTTTGCCAACCTCTTCGACGTGGTTCCTTGGCTCCATCATAACCGGTGTAGGTGTACCTTTCTCCATGATTCCATGTAGCCGTGCTACTATCATGGTTTCGCTTCGTGCAGGTAGAACAGTGTCTTTCTGTATAGCCTGCCAACACCGCGCTGCCTTCATATGGATGAAGAAATACCTCCTCGGAACCCACTTTAATGGTTCTGCTCCTAAAGTCTAATTGGAAACCATCTACATTCATTACGTCCATTCCCAGAATCACGTCTTCTTCAATGTCAGCTACGATTACCGTATGCATGAACCTTTCCGCGCCAATTCCCAATTGGATTCGTTTCTCACCGTGAACGTTGGCACTCTCACCTGTGGTGGTCCGCAGTCGCAGTCTCGTTGGTAAAAGCTTCTTCTTATAGTTATCGAAAAGAAACCAAATTTTGTATTTTGGTACAAGAATTTATTATAAGCAGAGCGCTTTCGGTTTAATGATAAACCATCATCAGTGCCCCATGGTCAGGGTGTACTCCAAACCCTCACAAATTAGAAGATACATAAAGCGAATTAAAATATAATGCTTGAAACACAGTCACTATTTAATTAGAATAACAATAAAAAGCACACACAACCCATTGTACAGCTGACTCACAAATAATGTTTTGAGTTATATTTTATCCCCTATTTTAGGGATTCATTCATTGTACAATGGGTTGTGTGTGCTTTTTATTGTTATTTTAATTAAATAGTGACTGTGTTTCAAGCACTATATTTTAATTCGCTTTATGTATCTTCTAATTTGTGAGGATTTGGAGTACACCCTGACCATGGGGCACTGATGATGGTTTATCATTAAACCGAAAGCGCTCTGCTTATAATAAATTCTTGTACCAAAATACAAAATTTGATTTCTTTCCGATAATTGTTTTTCTCTGGTACACTCAGCTGACTTCACTAATTTCTTCTTATAGTTTATTATTTGTGGTCGTATAATGTTTCTAGTTGCTCCTGTGTCTACCAGCAGAGTATATCTCTTGCCATTCACTTCGCCATCTACATATACCCTGTCTTTGCGACATTTGAGCGAAGCTATCAGTATGAGAGGGTCTTTCGAACGTTCATGGGTCGGTGCTGCCCCCTTGTAGCCGACCCATTGCAGTTTTCCTGTAACTGGGGATCTTGGTTTGCAGGAGACCTGGGGCGCTTACACGAATTACGTACATGCCCTAGCTCGCCACAATTCCAGTATCTGATCTTTCTCGGCTTTTTGTCCATCATAATTTTTATTGAACTGACAAACTGGTCAAATCTGTCTTCGACACCTTCTTCTTGGATGGTCCTAGTTTTGTCATATCCCGAAGCCTTCGTTGCTGCTTCATATTCAAGAGCAGCTGTCAATACGTCAACTAATGTTTTCGGATGGGCTAAACGAAGCATCCTCTGCATATCGGGGTCCCATAAGTTATCAATAAAGGCCTGGTTGCTCAGACATTTCATCATGTTCTCTGGTGCTGACGGATAAGCAAATCGAACAAGTCGGGCAATATCCACTTCATATCCTTGAAGTGCTCCGTCACGTTTCTGCCTTCGGTTATTCAGCTGGGACTGGTACAAATGTTCTAGATGTTCGAGACTGTATCGCATGTCCAGCCTCTTCTTCAGCAGCTCGAAGTCATCCGTTTCTTCAAGCGGTATCGTCTAAAGTACATCTAAGGCATCTCCCCGAAGCACTATAGTTAGGTTCACTGCTTTCTCCTTATCGGACCAATTATTCACTCTAGCGGCTGCTTCAAACTGTTTCACATAATTGGTCCACGACATTTTACCATCGAACGTTGGCGCCTTGACTCAGGTAAAACTGCCAATGTCTTCTAACTTAAGTTGTGTTTCTGTCTTGCAAGGTTTCGTTTGCTCGGTCTTCTTTTCTTCCGCTGGCGTGTCTTGAGTTCTTATATCTGTCATCTTTTTGCTAACTCCTTGATTCTCTCGTCCATCGTTGTCATCTTATTCTCAATCTTCTCGTCCATCGTTGGTATCTTATTCTCGATTTTCTCGTCCATCGTTGATATTTTATTCTCGATTTTCTCGTCCATCGTTGACATCTTATTCTCGATTTCAAATTTTAGAGACGGAATTTCATTTTCAACGTCAGCGGCAATGTCGTTTTTCATTAATCGGCAGATATATCGTTCTTCAAAGCAGAAATCTTGTCGTTAATATTAGCAGACATGTCGTTCTTCATAGCAGAAATCTTCTCGTCCATGTTCTCTTCCATGGCAGAAATATTAGCAGAAATTGACGAGATTAAGGTGGAAGCCTCGTCATTTAATAAAACTGTTTCTGGATCAAAGCCGTCATTTTCCAGTGCCACTTTAAGTTTTTCTACTAATTCACTTTTCTTACCGAACGTTTCCAGCTCACGATCTTCCAATTCGGCTCTTAGCTCAGTCACTTTCAAGACACATAGTCACTTGGCCATTTTTACGTAGCAATTTATTTATATTATCTCACTTCTGACACCAATGTAATGTTTTTCTTATTTATTTAAACAGTAAACGGGTGGGATAAACTTTAAACACACGGTATGGCTACTTACGAATTTATTAGAATACTAAACTACTCACTAACACTTAATTTATATACACACAACCTACCATAATTATTAATTTATATTAACACTTTACTGTTCGCTATTTCGGTGTATTCTTGTTTATTTGTCGAGATCACTTTATAAACTGAACTAACTCTCCGTGGACAGTCCTTTATATATTAGGGCCTTTTTTACTAGATAATTCTAGATTGCGGCTTACACAAAAACAATTGGCTTTCTGGCATTTTCTAGACAAGACTGGTCACAAAAACAATGTCTAGATAAGATACTCACAATCGTAAACAGTTCTAAGAAATCCCTGCGTATCCGCCATAATTTCAACTTTCATACATGGCTTAAACAGAGTCGGATTCAGGGTCTACACTAGTGTGCTACTTCGTAACCATATCATATTTAGAAGGATTGCAATTATTTGTTATAAAAGAGCATCTCTGAACAGAATTGAGTGACTAATGTTTGGTAGATGGCTAATTTTATTAATGCAATTCAGAAAAATTTAAACAGTTTAGTTATTGTGGAACATCGCAGCAGAAGGAATCAGCAGTTTGGATGCAGAGTAGCTTGGTACTGATGTATATTTAAGTAAAAAAATGAATTCTCTTGATTTATCTATGTCAGCGATCGTCCAGTTTACGGCTGACCATTTATTAATTATATTAAAGAATATCAAAGTTATCAAAATATCTAGAAAATAAGTTTTCCTCTACGCTAACAAATCTGAAAAACTTGTCATACATTTTTGCCACAAAGTGCTTCTTGAGAAGTCTCTGAGAAACAAAAACGTATATCGTGTGCACAGCCAAAAAATACAAATACTTTACAATACTTTAGCGGAAATCAAACGGAATAAGTCTGAGGGAGAAGCCTGTAACCAAAACTCTGTCACGTACATCAGAAAATGAGCAATAGTTATTTGTATACTAAGGCCGCAAAATGCTTTTTCGCGTTCCGAGAGAGAGATTATCGCCGAAGCCGCTCCGGCCGAGGCAAGATAATCTCGAGGTCGCGAAAACATTTCGCGGCCATAGTATACACAATATTTTTCGTGCAACCGTGAAAATTACATAATTTCAATAAACATTATGTCTCTTTAGAAAAGTCAGCGTTTCAACGCGAATAGAGAAAATTACACGTCAATATCACAATGTTTCTATGAAGATGAAATATTTAGCAATACAAATCAATTTGACATTTCTCGTGAAGTCGGGAAGATGTCCGATAGCGATAGTGATATTTCAGTTACTTGCACTCCTCCTGAGCTGAGAGATCTCATAGACTCAGCACTTTCTGATTTGATACCCGAAAAATCTAAACGGAAATATGAAAAATGTTACAGCAACTTCAAAGATTGGTGTGTCAACCAAAATGTCAAGACGGTGTCAGAAAACATATTATTAGGATATTTGATGCAGCGATCAAAAGTTGTGAAGAGTTCAACTTTATGGAGCATTTATGCTATGTTAAAGACTATGCTTAACGTACGAGATGGAATTGACGTAAAGAAGTTTTCAAAATTGGTACCGTTCCTCAAGAAAAAGTCAGTTGGTTATCGAGCAAAGAAATCAAAAGTTTTTACGCACGAACAAATTGATTCATTCCTCAAACAAGCTAGTGATGCAAATCATCTACTGTGGAAGGTATATAAATATGGAAAAAAAGTGAAGTATGATGTTTTATTCATAATAATAATTATTATAGGTAGTTTTGATAATGGGAATATCAGGAGCATTGCGACGAGATGAATTAGTGAGAATGACCCTCGAAGATATTCAGGAAGACAAAACTGTATTGATAGTAACTGTTCTTGATACTAAAACTGATCAAAAGCGTGTTTTTACCATTACTAATCAAGATTATATGAGAATTTACTATAAATATGTAACTTTTCGACCAAAACATACTGCTATTCGTCGTCTATTTCTGAGATATGAAAATGGAAAGTGCTCGGCACAGGTTGTTGGAGTGCATACGATTGGAAAAATACCTAGTATGATTGCAAAATATCTCGGCTTACCAAATAGTGAGGCATACACAGGCCACAGTTTCAGAAGAAGTTTCGCCACGCTGCTTGCCAATACAGGTGCTGATATATCAGTTCTTAAACGCCACGGTGGATGGAAGTCCACTACTGTAGCGGAAGGATATGTCGAGGATTCCACCCATAATAAGAACAAAATTTCCGATGCAATTTCTGGCACTGTAGCATCTAGTTCAAATGTAGTCAATCGCAAAATGTTAATGTCTAAAGAAAATAATACGTTTTTGTCTAATGTAAATAATGATTGTTCAGAAACAATAGATTTAGTTGCTTCATCTTCAGGGATGAATATCAGTAATAATATAAACAGTACAATCAATGTTAATATATATCAAAAATAAAGTATGTTTCTGTTGTGAATTTGAAAATAGTTTTTGGTTCGAAATACATTGTTATTGTCATATTTCAGAAATGTTAAATGCTGTAGTGGCGTTCAGTTTGCCGGCAGTCACTATGGGAACGGCCGTAAAAATGTTTGTCGGCCGTCACTGTGGGTAACGGCCGCAAAATATCATTTTGCGGCCTCTGTTGCGGCTGCAAAATGCTTGTTTTGCGTCCGGTTGCACGAAAAATATATTTTAATTGTGCTAATGACGAAAGGAGATGGTACAGAAACATCAACTACAAAGTGAAACAATGACATGAAAAATATTACAATAATTCTTTTAAAACAAGATTAAATTGATTAACTACCACAGACAACGGTAGTTGCCGAGTGACGCCATAAAAACCACCACACCAAAGAAGCCCAATACAAACTGTCTACGGCATGTAAATCAAACCATGAAAAGTCACTCTACGTATACAGTAATTTTTTTTCATGCAAAATGTCAATTTTCAAATGGACGAAAAAATAGGAACGCGTTCACCGATCACAATGGAATTCTGTCAGTTGACTTGGGGCGATCAGTAGATCAACAGTAAAATTTTCAGCGTCGATATCGCCGATTAAGTTCGATTACGATACCAGATCGATACCCACTTCCTCGTATCGACGATTTGCTACACACAGCAAAGAGCAAACCTTATATGACCACCTTGGATCTCAAATCTGGTTACTGGCAAATAAGAATGCATGAGGAAGATAAGAAGAAAACCGGGTTTATTACACCTTTTGGAGTTTACTGCTTCATGCGCATGCCATTCGGTCTAATAAATGCTCCGGCAACATTTCAGAGATTAATGGATAGGTTTGAAATTAGTCTCAGTCATATAACACTTCTAGTATATTTAGATGACTTGATTATTCGCTCATCAACGTTTGAAGACCACTTGAGGGACTTGGAACAAGTTTTTCGACGTTTACACGATTTCCAACTCCGTATTAATAGAACTAAATGCCGTTTTGCTTGTTCGACCATTTGATTCTTAGGCCACGTGCTGACACCAGATGGGATAACGATGGATCTCAACAAAATTCAAGCAATTGTGGATTTACCTGTGCCTACCCATGTAAAGGATCTCCTAAGATTTATCCAAACTTGTTCATGGTATCGCCGATTTATTGCAAATTTTGCCAGCATTGCAAAACCTCTTACAAATTTGACTCGGAAGAATACTCCGTGGAAATGGGGAGCAACTGAGCAAGATGCGTATAACAAATTAAAGAACTGTCTGATAACTGCTCCAATCCTCAAACAAGCAGATGAGAGTGAACCCTTCACTATTAAATCCGACGCCAGTAGCTATGCCATCGGTGCAGTTTTGGTCCAGGGGGAGGGAGCAACCGAACACCCTATTGAGTATGCGAGTCGCTTATTAACGAGTGCAGAGAGGAACTATACGACTACGGAGCGAGAAGCCTTAGCAATTGTTTGGGCTATCTCGAAATTTCGAGGATATATCGAAAATTCCGAAACAATTGTCATTACTGACCACCAGCCGTTGAAGTGGTTATTAAGATTGAAAACACCTACGGGACGCCTTGCACGATGGGCACTACAACTTCAACCTTATAATTTAAAGGTACTTTATTCTCCTGGTAGAACCAACATAGTAGCAGATTTCTTATCTCGACCACCATGTGCTAACCACTGCGATCCTCAACTATGTATCTGCCGAGTGGAAGTTGAGTTGCCCCGCAATAGTGAAAAGCAGGTGCGAGCTAAACAGCTACTTGACAGCAATCTAAAACAAATAATAGACTCTCTTGAACTTTCGTCATCTGAGGAGACTCAGAAATGGTTTCATCGGGGTTATTTCATGAATAAAGGAATACTCTACCGATACGTAGAAGAACAGGATGACGAAAATGCCCGAATGGTGGTACCCAAGAACGAAAAAAAGAATATCCTTCACGCTTACCATGATTCTCCAACTGCTGGACATTACGGCGTCGACAAGACGATCAGCCGTATTTCGAAAAGGTATTACTGGATAGGAATGCGGCGTGATATTGCCTATCATATAGCTTAATGTGTACCGTGCCAACGTTATAAAATTTCCAATCTAAAGCCAGCCGGTTTATTTCAGACAACCGCAACTAACCAGAGATTCGAGGTGCTAGCCATAGATCTCTTCGGCCCCTTGCCGACCACCGAAGACGGAGAGAGATGGATTTTCATCATTGAAGATGTTGCCAGCCGCTGGGTTGAACTATTTGCCCTGACCGAAGCTACGGCAGAGACTTGCACCCACACCCTTAGTAACGCTGCTAAAGGTTACTCGTCAAAACTTGCACCTCGGCGTGATGGACCTTACGTTATCATCCGCAAACACGGCCCTACTAGTTACGAGCTTGCTGACCTTGAGAATCCTACTGTACCTCTAGGCGTCCATCACTCGTCCACTATTTCTCTGTACCAAGGAGATAAGAATGAAGATGTGACCCCCGTGCCGGTAAGAGCTATGAGAAGACGTGGAAGACCACGGAAGGTAGTTCCATCAATGACCACGGAGGAAGTAGCATCACCTGCCAATCCACCCCTAAGGAAGAAAGGATTACGAGGTAGACCCAAGAAACAACAACCTTAATCGTCCTGCTTGGTGTGCTAGCCTCTCATCGGGACGATCTCGAAGCTAAAGGGGGAGTTTATAGCAGAACGATCCCTACCAGGCTATACAGCTCTATCTACAGTACCACCTTCATGTAGATGCCCCGCACAACGTCTGAGACTCTGTTATAAATGGTAAGATGGCGCCACTCGAATCGCCTTACACCACACCGATAGTGATGTAACCTAGTCCTATACATAGTAGCATGGTGAAGGGTAGAAGGGAACACGGATTACGTATTATTATATACTTTAAATAGTTCATGTTATTTCCATTGTTTGTTGTTAAATAAAATTATTACTACACCTTTATTTTAAAAGTATATATAGTACTTGTGTCACCCTATACATCGTATGATTTGATATCACATCTTTTATAAGGGGGTACACAACTAAAATTTTAAAATGCCTCTTATTTGAATCACAATACTGAATATACTCGTAGATTATCAAGTGCCAATGGTAAAGTTAATATGGAACTTTTGGGTTAGATAATCTGCTTTATTCAAACTAAAGGTATAGTTATGTTGAATTTGAAATTTATGGAAGATACTCACTCATAACCTCGTTTCTTTAGCAATGTTTTCATAGTACTGGAAACTTCTGTAGCACAAATCTCGTCAAAAAGTGGCGCTATGTGTGCTGTTACTTCTCCATCTCCTGCACCTAAATCTATAAGTGTTCCCGATCGCCAATCTTTGTCTACTTTTAATAATTTTCTAAGCTGGGATTCCGATAATACGAACATGGAACCACGTTGGAGCCACCTGGAACAAAATATTACTTAATATTGTTTGTACTAGAAAGAAAAAATAGGATGTAAAAAGAAAATAGTACGGGGAAGGTATTTAATTTTGTATTTATTTTTTACCAAAATCTAATTGATTGTTCAAAAGTTGTGATTGATGAAAATTTCAGTCAAAATTCAAATCTCGCTTATACTGATAAATAATGGGAGCAGACAGTCTTGATAGTCATTTGATGTAAATCATGGAAGCTATCCGGTAGGAATGATTAAGGAGGGCTAATTAAAATTTACACTATTATTGATTTTATATTTATTCAAATATCCATTTTGTTACACATCGTATGAATAATTTGAGAATTTTCTGGATAATTATATATTCATCAGTTGTACTCTTGACTTTGATACTTATTTCAGTTGTTCGGAATTATAAATTTTTCTCGGTTTTACCACATATTTTAAAGATAAAAAAATCTTTTTTATCGAACCTATACCTTAAAAACATTAATATTAAAGACGTTTAATAGCAGTAATCCCTCTTCAAGAAGACGAAAGTGCCTTGTTGAAGCATTTTCTCATCACGATAAATATTCTTTTCACGTTTTGTAACGCAAGTTTGTATTCTTACGCCTTGTCGTGCAATAAAATTGGATATTTGCAGCACTCACAATAATTAAAATCTGACGATTTTACTATTGGAATTTTAATACGGAAATAATCTGAATAGATCTTAGATCTAGACTTCATTTTTTTCAAATGGAATGCCGTACTTTTTTATACATTTTTAGAACCGAAACAGTTAGTAATATATACTCCCAAATTTTGATCAAAGTAGATAATCAATCCAGTATCCTTGTATTTGAACAATGTTATTGTTTTAACGATACCAATTTTATATGTTTTTAATAAAAGACTATTATTAACAGCAATTCTAATTTATTTAAAAATTACCATTTTTTATTTCATAAAAGGTGCTCGAAAAGTCTGCTGTTTTCTATTATACATAAATTTACTCGTTCATTAAATGATGCCAATACGTTTACTATTCGATGCTTCATATCTTAGGTGTTGTAGCTGGAGTTTGATAAACAAGATTCTTAACATAACCCCACTTAAAAAAGTCAGGTGATCGAACTGGCCATTTTTTGGAGCATTTCTGCCATCCATCTATAAGGAAACTGTTGATGTAATAAATCCGCTTCATCATGTTAGTACCACAGATAACCCACAGATAGATGAGACATTGATTGTGGCGCCATCTACAGAGCCTGTCGACTAAACAATTGAGTGATGTTGAAACCTAATATTTGTTTAATTAATGTTTGGCTAAAACTATCATCAATAACTCACAAATTAGGGCAATTAGGTATAGGGAATTCTAAAGAAATAATAAAGTGCCATACAATACCATTTCATTACGATACCAATATGCAGGGTGTTCCATTTAAGAAAACCCAGTAAATGATCATTCCGATTTATGACCAATGCTGTATATAAAGAACGAATATCGCGCTATGTTAATAATTTTGGAGATTAGTAAACTATATCAAAAATCGTTTGATCGTCAATGGATTTCTTGATATCAAATCTATACAATAGTACAGGGTATTGATGTTACTAGGAAATTACTAAAAAAGTGCTTATATCTTTTAAATTACCTCGTATAACATTGCAATACCTCATATTGCACAAACAAGAAAATCCAGAGGAAAAAAGGTGGAAATATACAGGGTGTTCCATTTAAAAAAATATAAGTTAGGTTCATTCTGCCAATATGGGCGGCCCTGTATATTTGAAAATATTTTCAAAATATGGTCCTATATATGGCTTAACTTTTATCTCAATAAAGTTTTTGCGTATCTCTCACCACTAATGCCGCACTATATATATATATATATATATATATATATATATATATATATATTATAATATATTTAATGTTCTACTGTTTTTATAATTATGTATTATATGATTTTATTTGAAATTTGATTATTAGATGCTGTTGTTACAATCGTGGTAGTAACTACACTAATGTGAAAACACCTTTATCACTGAATATAACCTATTTGAAATTTTGACAGGAATTGTCAAATTATTATGCCCGGCTCAGATGAATATGAAATTTTATATTCTGAAAGATGAATTATTACAAAATCGACTTACTCGCTCTTACCTCAGGGAGGGTTCAAAGATTAAAAAAAATTAATAATTTAAATTTTAAATTTATAAATTTCCAAAGAATATTCCAAAATTGGCAATTATACTATTGCAAATCTATAGTGACTGCTTGTTCAATATATTCTAAGACCATTAAATTATCTAATGACATCTACAATTTTTCTGTCACTGAAAATTAACTAAATGTCACTGATTATATCAAAAGTTTTATAGGATCCAAAATTTTTCAAATTCACTGAAATAGGAGTTGAATTAATACCAAAGTGAGTTGGAATCAAAAATTATATATTATATACCATCAGATAACAAGTGAAAATGAATTATTATTCCCAAAATATAATAAAGAACAATAATCGTACTTTCTACGAACCTTAAAATTAAAAAAAACAACCTATATACTAGAAGAACAACCTAATTAACTACTTATTCTTAACGTACAAATCGTCGAAAATTACACTTGACGTGTATAAATGTCAAATAACTATATGCGATAAAATTGTCTATTCAAAAAAATTTTCTCTTCTCTTCAGGTGAAATTTTATATATCTTTAACGTTAATTTTGTCAGTATTCAAAAATGTGATATAGATGCATCTATCTTAATTTTATTTAAAGGCCTGTTAATTCTTGAAAAATAATTTATAAAATCTGGACTGGACTCACCAACTAGGTATCAGGATCACTCGTTCTGATTCTAAGCACGTCTTTTAGAATCGCTGGAACCACTTTTCTAAATTTTTAATTTAGAACCCGGAAAAATCACTAACACTATTTCAATATAATTATTTAAGGAATTATTCACGCACTGATCTTATCATGCTAATTATTATAATCTGATGCTATTTTAATATATCAATTACTATTATATTATTCAGCAAATTTGAGAGAACTCATATTAGATGTTCTCTCGAGAGGGGTTCAAAATCAACTAACTAAACTTTTTCCATAAAATAATTCTCTTCTCCTTTGGTTACCAAAGAATTCCTTTTTTTAAAAAAAAATACAAATTTATGTTTTCATATAACAAAGAGAGATTTTCATTCTTTAATTCTAATTGTAATTTTGCTACCAGCGACATCTGTATTCTTTTTTTAAAATCTTTATAAAATCTATGTATCATTAAGTATCTTCTGCATTATTGTCATTCGAAATTGTAATGTCAAATTTTATTTGCATATTGAATCTTTTAAATTATTTATAATACATTGTATATCACTAGTATTACATCCAAATATGTACATTTTTCTTTATTTCAATGTTTTCTTTAGAATTTAGATAGAGTATATGTATTAATATATTGAGATGATATATTCAATAAGAAATAATATTTTAAGATCATAGATGTTAAAGATTAAAATATCATAAGATGAAACAATCACAACAATAAAATATGACAACAAATTCAGTTTCTTAGAACATTCAGTCAATAAAAATAAGAATTTCAAGTAGTAGGTCAAAATATAATATCAAATATGATATAAATTCAATTTGATTAGCATTATATAAAGGTATAATGTCTAGTAGCAAAATTTCTTAGAAATAATAAGTTGATTTAAGTTCAAAATTATAAGTTATTAAATAGATCATGAATTGAGGAAAATGGAAGTTTGATAATAAAATGTGTCAAATTCATCAAACCTACAGGACTCATAAGTCATATCGATAGATTTGTCTGGAAATTAGATAATTAACTTAATAATTAAGAAAGATCTAAAACTGTTATTTAAGAACGTCAATTAAAAATGTTTCAGATAAAGATATTTAATTTAACAAAAACTTATGCAATTTGAAACGTGACATCTAAATATTTTCATAAAATAGTTTTAGTTTGAAAGAAAAATTTAAACAAAAATTTGATGAGATTACTCAATTTAAATTTAGAAACAATGGAAAATATTATATATGGAAAAGAATTATAAAACCTATATTATAGCGTATGTAGAATAAACAAGTATGTAAAAATTCCTATTGATTACTTAATACAAAATAAATAATCATTTGTCAATAATTTTCTCTAAACTTTATCAATCATAAATATTTATCAAGATATCAAATTAAATTTCAATATAGTAATAATCAAAGATAAATAAATAAGCTAGATCCAAATTTCATTACAAATTATCAACAAAATAATTTTACGTTATAAGTAACATAAGACAGAATCTTGAAAGAAACCAAGCACAACTAATTAATTTAACGGAAGCGAGACATTGGACACTAAAAAGATTTATTTGTTAGCGACATAAATTTAAGAAAATCTATAATTTGTATGCTATGTCGATAAAAAAGGGAGTTAAAACATGTGAAAGAAATACCAACTGATAATAACTATGATTATTGACAAATGATGAGATTGGAATTTTATAAAAAAGGAAATCTATTGAAATATTATGTTTAGATATGTGGTGAATGAAAAACCGAAAAGATATAGATTGTATACATATGTTTTTGAATATTTCTATTGTAAAATTACAATATATCGAAATTAGCGCTGACCAATCAGACAATAGAATGAATGGAACATTCTAGAGTGTGTAAAACTTCCGGTTATCAACAAAGGGTTGAAGAAGAAGGAGGATGAGGAGGTTGTTGTAAGAGAAGCCGAGGTGATTAGATGTTTTTTTGAATCAGTTAATGAATTTTATTAAAAGTGAAATATCATCATAACATATCTATCTTAAAAATCATTGTGTGCACAATTAAATCAAAGTGTGAATCATATTCCTAGAATATGAATAGTTATATCCAGTTTCCAATAAAAAAGATTAGCATCAGGAAGAAATTGCAGTATCAAGAAAGTGCGGACATTTTGTGAAACGAAAATACAAACAGGTTAGTGATTTTTGAATTTATTTTGATCAAAATAATATACAGTACTGAATTAGAAGAATGATCACTGCAAACTTGATAAAAAATTTCTAAAAGGCCAAAATTAAATAAGAATTTGTACGTAATATTAAGAATAACGAAATATGTGTAATACTATATGATAATGTTAAAAGATTATATAACTTACCTGATATTTGGTTAACAGATGTAGATGGCATGTAATAGTTTATAAGAATTTATAGTTTCATAAGTCACAAAATTTATCATTCACACACTTATATTTTACCAGTAACAAATTTCACTTGCTAAATATTTTAACAATTTAAACCGATGCACCACGAGAAACGTTTTAAAACGAACTGTTTTTGAATGCTTAAATATAATTCTTTTCCACATAAATTTGTGTTATGATACAAAAAAAGGTTTTTTTTGTACCATGCAGGTGCTTCTCTAAAAGCTTTTGAGAAACGATTTTAAAATTATGCAAATGATTTCATAGGCATCACATCTATATTTGTAACATTTAGAATATGAATTTATATAAATGGTTTTAGTTAAAATTTTGTTTAATTTCCAACATATCTAATTTCCGTTTTTGAGACTAATCCCCTGAGAAAAGTTTAGGTTTCATGCATATTAGAAGAAGAGAATTAAGAAAATTAAGGTAAGAAAGATTTCATTGAGCAAAACATTTAGATAAAAGTAAAATTCGAAATTTTAATAATAAATGAACTGAATTGGCATCCTAACATTTAAGTGATACTATTTGATTAAGGTTTTGATAACTAATTAAAATTAAATTGATTGTATCTTATATAGAAAGTTATTTTTAGAATTAAAATTAATCAACAATAATATCAATTTAGAAAACATATATAACACAACAAAATTAATAAATAAAAATTGAAATAAACATATTAATCGGCGCCCAAACGTGGTAAATATTATAAATAAATCAAATTAAGCATTTTAATTGTCACCAAAACGTGTGACAATAAATATTTAAAATAAATTAGCATTTTAATATATATATATATATATATATATATATATATATACATATATATATATATATATATATATATATATACATATATATATATATATATATATATATAATCGAACACCCTTTTACCATAAAGGTCTAGGGTTTACATTTTTGTCCTTATAGATGAATCTACTCTATTCTTTTCTATCATTTGTGAGAGTTACTGCATCCTTCCAAGATATACCTCTTGATTGTAATATGCTTCCCAATACTTTATTCCATGTTTGTCTTGGTCTACCCCTTTTTCTTCTTATTTGTACCGTACCATTGCCTCATATGTTCTTTTGACTTGTCTTGTTTTATTCATTCGTTGAATATGTCCCCACCAACGAAGTTGTCGTTGTTCTATACATTTTAACACTGGTTGTACTCCTAGTTTATCCCTTATATCAGTGTTTGTAATTTTGTCTCTTCCAGTTATTCCTAACGTGCGTCTCAGATATTTCATTTCTGCGGCTTGTATTTTACTTTTTTGTTGATTTATGAGGATCCAATATTCACATCCGTATGTTAAGACTGATCTGTATATACTTTTATACACTTTGATTTTGGTTTGTTTGGTCTCCTATTAATAATATTTTAGTTTTATTCACATTTATTTTCATACCCTCTTCCTCCAATACACTTTCCATATATTTAAGTTTTCTTGTAGCCGAATTTCGCCGTCTGCCAATAACGTTATATCATCTGAAAATACTCCTTCAGCTATATCTACTATATCAAGCGTTTTGTGCCAATATACATTTTCTTTACAATTTTTTTTGATAATGTTGTCCATATGCACATTCAATAGCGTAGGGCTCAGTCCATCAGCTTGTCTCAATCCTACATCAGTTCTAAATCCTTCTGACATCATTTTGTTTTTTATTACAAAGTTTTTGTTAGTTTTATATATATATATATATATATATATATACATATATATATATATATATACATATATATATATATATATATATATATATATATATATATATATATATAATAAGCAACGAAGATATTAGTGGGTATTGCACGCAAATAGAAGAAGGGGCTACTGAGAAGAGTGGTAACCGCAGACATGCATGTTCCTGGCTCATTAGCCGTCCTCGGTACGGTACAACCAAGAAAAGACGTGAAACTTGGGAGCAAAGGTGTTGAATGAAACATGAGAAAATATAACAGAATTCAGCAGGATAGTCAAACACAACTTTTGTGTCAGTAATATTAGAAGATCTCGAATATTCGAGACAACAACCAACATAGACACGGAGGCGCATATAACACTCCCGTCTGAAACTTCCAACCCAGATTAATGAAATAACAACAAGATGTACGAATAGTGCGTGACATATGAACAATAAGTAACGAAGAGATTAGTGGGTATTGCACGCAAATAGAAGAAGGGGCTACTGAGAAGAGTGGTAACCGCAGACATGCATGTTTCTGGCTCATTAGCCGTCCTCGGTACGGTACAACCAAGAAAAGATGTGAAACATGGGAGCAAAGGTGTTGAATGAAACTTGAGAAAATATAACAGAATTCAACACCTTTGCTCCCATGTTTCACATCTTTTCTTGGTTGTACTGTACCGAGGACGGCTAATGAGCCAGAAACATGCATGTCTGCGGTTACCACTGTTTTCAGCAGCCCCTTCTTCTATTTGCGTGCAATACCCACTAATCTCTTCGTTGCTTATTGTTCATATGTCACACACTATTCGTACTTCTTATACATATATATATATATATATATATATATATATATATATATATATATATGTTATATACCTTAAATTACTTAGTACATATTAAATAAATTGCTTAATCAGCATATTGTGTAATAACCTGTTGTTTTATAAATTGTTGAACCTTATTTTTGCTTACATTGTATTTTTTACCTTTTTGAATTGTTTAGTTTATATAGTCAGTCTAGAATTTACTTAGAATCTTGAAACTTGTAACTTTTGTTAAATAAAGAATTTTTAAAAAACCTTTTTCCGTGTGTAAAAAGTTATTTGGCGCAGTCAGTAGGATATGTTAAACGGGCGTTAGTGAATATAACGATCGGTTCGTATCAACGATTTATTAACATACCTCAAGTGAATAATTAGGACTCTTGGTTAAGTGAATTAAGTAGCTTAACTCGAAGACAGTTGGCTCGTACGAAGAGGAATTTCAAGGGAATATTGGTAATTCCAACTACAGGTAAAACTAGATGGCGAAAGCACTCCTAATTTTCATGTAAGTACTTTATGTCGTATAGAGGAAATAATTGTTTATTTAATTCAGATTCTGATTCTGATTTAGATTCTGGCTCACAAACATATCGTAACCGTAAAATAAATATCGAACTATCAAAACCTAGAATTAAATTAAATACATTATACAAAATGCCGGTAGATCAAGTGGTACCGCAATTGAAAAAGGAATATCTGGACATGATTCCAGAATTCCATGGCGAAAATTCTTTATTACCCAGATTCATAGAAATTTCTAAAAAATTAGTAAATAAATTTTACAATACAGTAGATTTAACAGACTTCCAAAACGAATATTTGATGTCTAGTATTTTACCTAAAATTAAAGGCCAAGCCGCAATAAATATTTCAGCTTGTAGTATTTCAAATTGGCAGAATTTGAAAGATGCTTTATTGAATACATACGCTGATAAACGAGACATTTACACGTTAAGTATTGAAATATCGGAATTAAAGCAAGGAAATGAATTACTTTTGACTTTTACAATAGGATACAGCATCTTTTAAATCTACAAACATCATTATTAATGACACGCTCAAATGCAAGTGAACAAGCCATTTTAGGTAACTATTTTAGGAATTTAGCACTAAGAGTACTATTGCGCGGTTTAAAGGAACCTCTCGGTACACTAATGCGTACCAAGAATCCTAGCGATCTAAATTCAGCTTTAAATGTTCTAACGAATGACTTCCAAGTTTATTTAAGTAATAATAATAACAAAACACATCCAAAAAATTCATTTAATAAGCCTAAGTCTCAGTTTAATGTTACATCACATAAAAATAATTATTCTAATAATAATCAAACGGTAAGCAGACTGAATTTACAACATAGTTATCAACCACAATTTAATAGAAATTTCAACAATGAAAATAATTTACCTGGTACAAGTAGAGATACAAATTTTCAGAATAGAAATACTAATGTTTTCAGACCTAGTAGAAATTATCAATTTCAAAAACCTACTCCAATGAGTATATCTACTTTTAATACGTACAATAAACCAAATGTACAGAACAAAAATAATGGCCTAAATCAATCGCATTTCGTAGGTAATAAAAAAAAATTTATTTCGGAAGAATTGCATAATATGGACGATACTGAACGTCACACTGATGTTGAAGATTGTTTTTTAGACGAAATTGCCTCGGAAGAGACAGACACGTAGAAATGTTTAATTTTACGAATTATGAAAGTGAATTACCGTACATAATATTTCCTGAACAAAATTTAAAAGTAATGATTGACACAGGTAGTACAAAATCTTTTGTAATACCTGAAATTGCAAAGAAATATTTTTCAAAAGCAACTATGAAAAAATCTTTCAAAGTAACTTCTGCTTTAGGCTCAAGTCAACAAAATTATTGTACAGTAATTCCATCCCCAAAGATATTTAAAATGAGAAATAAAATGAACTTAGAATATTGTATATTTAAATTTCACAATCATTTTGATTGCTTATTAGGTTTAGATAATCTGAAAAAATTGAATGCAACTATTGATTAAGTAAATAATGTTTTAATTACGCCTTATAGTGAAATAAAAATAAATTATTTTCAAATCAGAAGCTAGAACACGAATTGTATAGTAGTGCCTCCGCGAACTGAACAAATAATTAAATTGAATATTGATAATATTAATAATGGCGATATAATTATACCTTATACAAAAATCGGAAAATTAGAAACTCCCGAATGTCTTACAAAAGCGGAAAATAGTCAAGCCGTATGCACTATTTTAAATCCGTCATATTTTAAAGTAGATTTAAGTGCTCCTTTAGAAGTTGAACAGTTCGACGAATACGAACAAACCTTGAGCCCTAATTTTAATGCTATTTATGCAGAAAAATTCAAATTCGATATTAATAAAGTTCGAACAAAACATATGAATTCTGAAGAACGCAACGCTATTCTTAAATTAATTAAAGAATATTCTAACACTTTTCATGTTGATGGTAATCAACTAACTTTTACTAGTAAAATCAAGCATCAAATAAAAACTACAAATGATGTACCTATTTATACTAAATCGTACAGATATCCAGAAGTATATAAAAAAGAAGTCAAATTCAGAGTATTTTAGATCAAAATATCATAAGAGCCATCCTCACCGTACTCGAGTAGTATCTGGGTTGTACTAAAAAAATTGGACTCTACAGGTAAACAAAAATTCAGAGTCGTCGTAGACTATCGCAAGCTTAACGAAATAACTATTGGAGATAGATATCCATTACCAAACATAACTGATCAATTGGATAAATTAGGACGTTGCCAATACTTCATTACATTGGATCTTGCCTCCGGATTTCACCAAATTGAGATGGCTGAAGAAGATATACCCAAAACGGCTTTTACTACTGAAAATGGCCACTGGGAATTTTTGAGAATGCCATTCGGACTAAAGGGAGCTCAGCAACTTTTCAAAGAGTGATGGACAACATTTTAAGAGGTATCCAAAACGAAAAATGTTTAGTTTATCTTGACGATATCATATTTAGTACAAGCTTGCAAGAACACATAAATAATTTAAAAGAAGTATCTAAGAGGTTACGCGAATCGAATTTTGAAATACAAATTGACAAATCCGAATTTTTGAGGAAAGAAGTAGCTTATTTAGGACATATTGTTACCCCTGAAGTTGTAAAACCAAATCCCGATACTATACCAACTATAATTAAATTATATGAAACTAAGCAAAGAATTCTAGTACAATTTTCTAAAAATAACTTTGAACAAGACGTAATAAATTTTGTGAAAGAATATGTAGCACCAAAAGCAAACTATCATATTTATTTTGAAGATCCCTTATACGAAAAATTCAGCACTGTTATACAAACATATTACAAAAATGCGCACATTTCATTTATCAAATGTAATAAAAAATTAATTGACATCCCTCTAAATGAAATCAAAGAAGTAATACAAAACTATCATGAAAGTAAACGAAATCATAGAGGATTAGATGAAACCGAAAATAATATAAAATCTCGATACTATTGGCCTAATCAAAGATCTTCTATTCAAACGTACATTAACGAAGGCGAAATATGTCAAATAACAAAATATGATCGCAAACCCGTGAATTATATCAACGATTTCCATGTTAACTGATGAGTTGCTGTTCCACGGTGTAAGATGCAAACCCTGCAGTCAGCATAAATATTATATATATAAAATTACTTGTTGTAAATAAAGTTAGTCAGATACTAGATTTCATGTTGTTTGTCGTAGTTCGTAGAACTTTCATTTTGTAAAATAAACGTTTTTAAAAAGAGTATTTCGAGTTAGTAATTTGAAAGTGGCGCAGTCAGTAGGATATTCAGAATTAATACGTATCGAACGCGTTAATTTTCGTTTTAACGATTGACTGAGTATCGGAATCTACGGACTTAGTTATTTTGTGCAAGTGGAAGTTTAGAGTGGCTCCTAGAACGTCAGGAAACCCAGTGTATCACACACCGAAACGATCCCAAGCACGAAGAAGTCCAACAACGGGAATTGGAACGACAATTTTGCAGAGATATTCATCTGAGGAAGACAAAAATTGCCGAACCGGAGTATATCTCTATAGGAATGCTTGAAATATTTCTTCTATTATCACTGTAAGTACAATAAATTTTTATGTCTGAAGTTGACCAATTATCAAACATTCTTCAAAGTTTTAAATTAGATCCTTCAGCTGACTCACTAATTTTAAATCAAAGTTCAATTAACAATAATTTAATCATGGCCGAATTTAGACCAGAATATCTAAAATGTGTGCCAGATTTCGATGGCAATCCAAATGATTTGAACAGATATCTAAGTGTCTGTAAATCATTAATTGATTCATTTTACAGAATAGACACACCAAATTGTTTACAAAACGTGTATTTATTGAATTGTCTAATATCTAAGTTGACTGGTAATGCTAAATTAGTAGGAAATATACAAAATGTATCTACTTGGAACGAGTTAAGAGATGTTTTAACAAGAAATTTCGCTGATCAGAGAGACGAAACTTGTCTAAATAGGGATTTAGTAATTATGAGACAACAATCAAATGAAAAACCACAGCCATTCTATGATAGAGTTTTAAACATTCTCAATCTTTTGTGTAGTTATGTAGACGTTCATGAAATCGAAAATGACTCAAAAATTTTAAAAAGAAATTTATATAATAACGTAGCTTTAACAACATTTTTATCAGGACTTAAAGAACCGTTAGGTACAACTATTAGATGCATGAAACCAAATAATTTAGCCGAAGCTTTACAATATGTTTTAAAATAAGACAATGTACATTATTTCCAAAATTTTATTCATAAAACAAATATAAAGCAGCCTCAATACTCTGGTAAGCCTTTTGTACAACGACAGAATTTTAACAGTAATCCAACTCAATTTAATACTCATACACCTAATAATTTCTTTAGAGCACAGAGATCATTTCCATCTCAACCTATACTTGTTGGTCCTATAACTCCAAGACAACCCCAACGTTTTCCTACGAATTCTCAAGTCTTCAAACCTCAACAGAACCATAATGCATTCAAAGCAAATCAAAATTTAAATTTACCAAAACCCACACCCATGAGTATTTCCACAAGAAATACAGTGAACAATCACCCAATGAGTTCACCTATTGGAAACTCATACCCAGGTTCTTCAAATCAAAATCATTTCCGAAATTCTCGACCACAAAATAATTTTATAGCCGAGGAATTATTTAATGCTGATATTCAGGACGAGGAAACCGAACAATATTATTATTCCGATAACTCATATTCTGAAAACGAACAATATCAATTTGAAGAACAAAACAATAATGATTATTTCGATTCCTCAAATCAAGATTCTACAAATGTTCACGAAACGCCTCAGAATTTAGGGGAAACATAGCCCCCGAATCAATTCCATTAAATTTAAGTAATAATAGTGAATTGCCTTATATAATATTCCTCGAGTATAATATCAAACTTTTAATAGATTCTGGATCATCCAAATCATTCATAGATCCCGAAATTGCATTTGAATATTTTTCAGATAACCTAACTCATGACCCATTTACTGTGAAATCAGTTTTTCAAGAATCTTCCCATAAATATAGCACTCTAATCCCCTCTTCAAAAATTTTCAATTTATCTGTTAATTTAAATCTCAAATTCTATGTATTCAAATTCCATAGTGTATTCCAAGGGCTTATTGGCCTAGATAACTTGAAATTATTGAAAGCCAACATAAACTTTTCTAGTGGATGGTTAATGACCCCACATAGTAAAATTAAATTAAATTTTCATAAAACTCAGAAAGACATAAACTCTATTACTATCGAACCTAGAACTGAAAAGGTTATTAAAATGAAAACAAGTATAAAAAATGGTGAAATCATCATTCCACATCAAAAATTTCACGGTTGTGAAATACCAGAGTCGCTATCAATTGCAAGAAATGGAGAAGCCATTACTACAATTCTAAATATCACAACAAATCCAGTTAAATTGAGTTTTTCAGAACCACTTCCGGTAGAAAAATTTGATAGCAATGCTTTTAAAAATTTCGAATTGAATAATATAGAAGACACTTCTACACAAACTTCAGATTTAAATAATATTAGAACAGATCACTTGAACGACGAGGAAAAATCCAAAATACTTGAACTTTGTTCCGAATATTCTGACATATTTTATAACGAAAACACACCACTTACTTTTACGAACAAAATTAAACATGAAATACGAACCACCGACGAGATTCCTGTTTACGCTAAAACCTATCGATATCCTTTTGTATACAAAAAATAAGTAGATAAACAAATTCAGAAATTTCTTGAACATAAAATTATCCGACCAAGCTCAAGTGCCTGGGATGCACAAATTTGGGTCATACCCAAGAAACAAGACGCTTCTGGGAATGCCAAATTTCGTGTAGTCATAGACTATAGACGTCTTAACGAAAAAACTATTGATGACAAGTACCCACTTCCTAATATAACGGATTTATTAGACAAATTAGGTAGATGCCAATACTTTACAACCTTGGATCTAGCTCCAGGTTTTCACCAGCTAGAGATGGCCGAAAAAGATATAGAGAAAACAGCTGTCAGCACCGAATCCGGACACTGGGAGTTCCTCCGGATGCCATTCGGTTTGAAAAATGCCCCAGCTACCTTCCAGCGGGCAATGGACAATATACTACGAGGCATACAAAATGAAAAATGCCTTGTATACCTTGACGATATAATCGTTTTTTCCACTTCATTACAGGAGCATATAGAGAGACTAAAATGTGTATTTGATCGACTTAGAGAATCTAATTTTAAGATTCAATTAGATAAATCGGAATTCCTGAGGAAAGAAGTAGCTTATCTCGGACATGTAGTCACCCCTTCTGGAGGGAAATGCAACCCAGATAAAATTAAAGCCATCAAAGATTACCCCATACCCAAAACTACTAAACAAATCAAAGGTTTTTGGGACTGATGGGATATTATAGACGTTTTATAAAAAACTTCGCCCACTTGACGAAACCACTGACAAAATGCCTAAAAAAGGGCGCGACAATCGAACACAATGACGAATTCTTATCATGCTTTGAAACATGCAAAAATATTCTGACCAATGACCCAATTCTCCAGTATCCCGACTTCACAAATCCTTTCAACTTGACCACAGACGCCAGTAATGTGGCACTCGGTGCAGGGCTTTCTCAAGGTCCTATCGGAAAAGGTCTTCCAATTGCTTACGCATTTCGAACCCTTAACGATTCTGAACGCAATTATGATACCACAGAAAAAGGACTTTTGGCCATTGTATGGGCCACCAAATATTTCCGACCTTATTTATATGGCAAAAATTTTACCATTGTTTGTGACCACAAACCACTTCAATGGCTTTTTTCTCTAAAAGACCCAAATTCTAAACTCATGAGATGGCGAATTAAATTAGATGAATTTGATTATAAAATTGTATATAAACGTGGAAGCCTTAATACTAATGCGGATGCATTATCTAAAATAGAAATAAATACTAAAGAAACGAACGAAATTCGTAATGATGAAAATTTTTGGAAAAATGTTGACGATGTTTTGAGCCGCGATATTAATTTTAGCAATGAACCAATTCCGTCTCAATCACAACGAAGTATCAATACACCTTCGCCATTTACAGTTGAAAATCAACTAAAAATTCCAACAACAGAAGTAACTCAAGACGATAACCCTGACCTAGATACTATATCCCTGATAGTAAATCCCGACGCTGACCTAGACAATGAAAATTTGTCGACAACAAACTCAAGTGATAACAATCCTGACTCTGCATTACAGCAGATAACACCTGACCGTCAAAATAAACCCAACGACCATAGGATCAATGTAGACGAAAACGAGTCTCTTACGATTCATTCTAATGCTGAAGAAAATCCGGTAATAGGTATCCCTATCGCAAAATGCGCAGTTAACGTCGGACAAAATCAAATTATAATTAGTTCCGTTTTACATTCTCCAACGAAACCTAAAGTTAGAATATTATTTGAGAAAAAGAAACAAATAACTGTGCAAATATCAAAAAATAACCTAGAACAAGACATTATCAATTTTATTAAAGAATTTATTTCACCAAATATTCAATATCACGTTTATTTCGAAAGCCCCGAATTGTACGAACCATTTTCGACAATATTACAAAAATATTTCAGATCAAATTCAATCCAATTAAAACGTTGTACCACAAAATTAATAGATGTAACAGATCAAGAAGAGATCAAAACTATCATACAAAGCTATCACGGAGGAAAATCAAATCACCGAGGAATAGATGAAACTTATTTAAGATTAAAAGAAAAATATTATTGGCCTCACCTAAAAGAATCCGTACAAACATTTATAAACGAATGTCAAATTTGCCATTAAAGTAAATATGAACGAAATCCAGTACACATGCAATTAAATATCACCCCAACCACCTCGAATCCATTCGAAATTATTCATTTAGATTCTTTCACGATCGAACAAACAAAATTTTTAACTATTATTGATAGTTTTTGTAAATACGCTCAAGCATATCACATAAATTCTGCCTCTGGTACAGAAGTGGTAGACAATCTTATCAAATTCTTCTCTCATCACGGCATACCGAAACAAATCATAGTTGACAATGACACAGAATTCAAAAATTTCGTATTAACATAACTACTGAGCCTTCATAAAATTCAAGTTCATTTTACCTCTCCCAATCATCCTCAATCCAACGGACAAATAGAAAGACTCCATTCAACTCTAATAGAACATATACGACTCCTAAATACTAAAGGTTTCTCAAAAACCCCAGTTAAAATGAAAATGTTATATGCTATACTTGCTTACAATCATTCAATTCATTCCAGTACAAAAATGAAACCGATTGATATAGTCAACGGACATATTAATAATAATGATGTTTATGACATTGACATAAATAAAATACTCTTAAATGATTACATCAACTATCACAAAAAAAAACAAAATTATTGTACCCAAAAATTAATTCCGACTTAATTAATCGAAAAGAAAAAATTACTTCTAAACTAAATACAAACCTCAGACAAACCGGAAATATTTAAACCTAATCAAAAAGTATATGTAAGAAAACACATACGACAAAAACACGCTAATAAGTACACTTTACCAATCAAATTGAAAACCGTTAACCTTGCACATAAAACTGCTTCAACAGAAAATAGAGATAAAGTACATATGAATAACTTGAAACGTCCCCGGAAAAAACCTGAAAAATAGAAACTTATGTATGATACTTTTACACAACTTTCAAACGTAATATTAAGACAATAATTTAGAATGTAGAATTTAACTTTATTTCAGATTTTCTGTACCTATGGAACTCCAAGATAAAATAACAATTAGAAATCTAGTTAACAATTCCGGGTTGCTACCAGTGATGTTCTCACCAATTTTTTTGAGAGTATACTATACGGGTGGCCCACTGAGGTCAACATAAAAAAATGTCATTTCGGGAGGTGGGCTGTGGCACAAAAATACAAAAAGAAAATAATAAAGATCTTAAATATAATAATTATTATTGCTGAATTATAGAGTATCCAGCAGGAAAGTTCTTGACAAAATATGGGCTTATTGCTACTTATAGTACGCTTCCTTGCAATTATTTTGATATTGTGGATTAGATCATATGAATTTTGAGGATCGAGGAATTTGAGGAATTTTAGTTCTGGAATTTTTATACTTTGTTTATTCAAACATCAAAGAAAATTAAATTATGTTAATTAAATATATTTATAAAAAATGTTTTTCGAGATGCATCGTCTTCTTTGTCTGCCTTCTGATGTTCTGTGACTTTACCACGAGGTGCTGAACTTGCTGATCGATGGTCTTGTAACCAAATCTTAACGTATGGTCGCGGATTGAAGTCTGCAACGGGAGGACCATTAATGGAGATGAACATTAAGTCTGACACATTTTCAATAGTTAGACGGGCCCTCAGATCGGTTATTGTGAGGTTCATGTCAGAGAATCCCCTTTCGCAATCAGCTGTTGTAGTTGGAAGGATGTTCAATATTCTTAAAAGAGTGGAAGAGGCATTTCGTGAACGAAAGTCGACTATGCTTTCAAATTCAGGTAACCCAAATCGACATGCCACTCTTTTGACTTCATTTTCGCCTTTGGCGTCATCACTAACTGTTTTGAAAACTTCGTCAACCACCTAAAATATTATAGTATTAAGTATTACAAAAATGTCAGTTTTATGACATTTGTCTCTCTTACCTTTAGGTCTTCCAAAATTGTGTTATTTGTAGGGTCATTGAACAAGCGCTGTCGCATTCTATCAATTAAACTCTGCAAAAATTGCAATCTATTGATCCTTTCTGACTTTGTTGCTTTAACAGCGACACCTTTAAAATATCCATTTTGAACAGCGCCTACAACTTCTTTTTCTTTTTCACCTGGTTCGGCTTTTAGGCTTTCCAGAATTCTGATAGTTCTACACATCTCTGTTTGAGCGCTCATAAGAGTCGTTGTTCTTGATTGAAGCATAGAAGATAAAATTCCTAGTTCACA
Organism: Galeruca laticollis; assembly: GCA_963921935.1. Classification (NCBI taxonomy): domain Eukaryota; kingdom Metazoa; phylum Arthropoda; class Insecta; order Coleoptera; family Chrysomelidae; genus Galeruca; species Galeruca laticollis. The sequence continues at coordinate 222,474,028 of OY998178.1, read as the reverse complement.
CAGAACATCATAGAAAAGTCCAAGTTCTTCTAGGAAAGATGCGGACTCCAATTTCCGTTTTAGCCCAGTTGCTGTGGCATCGCAAAATTGACTAATGTGTGCATGCATAGCAGGGTAATTATCCCAAATAGCCTTTACAGTTCTAAAACTGCTTGCAGACCAACGGACATTTAGGACACGACCTATTTTTTTCATTTCAATACCTATCTCCTTGCAAGCATCTTCCAGACCTCTGGAATTCTTTGGACTTTGATGATAATAAGCATACAGTTTGTCCATAAAACTCTGAAAACGGGAAACTCCGGTACAATCTTTTAAAACGTCGTTTACTGAAAGTTCGATGCGATGACATAAACAGTGCCAGAGGAAGAGGCGTGGTATTTTGTCACGTAGTCTAGCAGCGACTCCAGTTTTGTTCCCTGTCATCACACTTGCACCATCGCTCGCAAACGCAATCCAGTTTTTGAGCGCGAAAGACTTTGATATGCCTAAACGTTCTAAACACGACCACAGCGCTGTCTCTATAGTTTCTGCATCTTGACCATCGAGCTCAATCAAATCTAAAAACGCTACAATGGGCGCCTCTGCATCAAAATATGATGAAATATATACTATAAGCGTGCACTTACTACTTAATGTTGTTGATTCGTCCACCATTATAGTGAATTTTGAGTTTGACTGTACAAGGCGTGACATAAGTCGTTTCCGCATTTCTCTCGCTATGACATTAACCATCCTTGTAGCAGTTATTCGACTATGTAAAGAAAGTCCCATGTTTAATCCATTGATCTGCTGGAGTTCAACAAGCTCTTCAAATTGCAAAAAAGGCCGATGATTTTTTGCCATACAATATACTGTATTAAAAAGTCGAATGTTGGAGTCCATTACATTTTCAGAAACATGTTCGAACATTTTATCTAAAACTTTTTCATCGCCCTTTTTTAAAATATTTTCCGCAATCATGTGCGCTTTACTTTCTGAGTGATGTTTGATTTTAGTCCTCAATGAAGCCAATTGATTTTTTCTGTCACTTCCAGCAGCCATGATTTCAAAATCCGTCCACTCAGGCGAGATTCGAACTTTACAATCGGAAATAGATTTTTCAAATTGAATATTAAGTTTGGCTTTGATACACACTCCGCATCCTAGTTTTCCATTTTTGCAAGATAACCATGGATTTTTTTTCTGAAACTCCGCCGCCTGCTCAATAGTCCACAATGAAGGCCATATTTGGCATGTTGATGATATATCCTGGTCGTAATGAACAGTAAGATTGCTATCTTTCTGTGAGGATACACTTGGACCAGCACTAACCGTACCAACATTCCTACTACTACCAGCATTGACATTACCATCACCATCAGCCTCATTTTTACTTTTCTTAGCTTGAATCGTTGAGAAAAAACTAAAAAGTGTGCCACGTTTATTGGAATTCGAACTCATTTTACGTTTCAAATGAGGATTTGAATAAAAATTAAGTTACCGCACGTTAAGCAGACCGCACATTGTTCAGTGTACTACTGTTAGATTATCGAACGTCGAACCACGCCGCACCCAGGCATCAGTTACGTCATGCAGTCATCCCTTCCCTAATCGAGTTGCTTGTACTGGGGAAGTCGGTTGAGCTTTCTCTTCTCGTGTATCGTACCAGTGGCGGCGGAGTCTGAGAGTATACGCAACCTATTTAAAAAATGTTGAGAGTATACGGCGTATATGGAGTATACCCTATGGGAACACCACTGGTTGCTACCCTTTAAGTTAGGAACCGTAAAAATTGAAATGTACAGTTATGGACACTATTATGATTTGAACCCAATTATTTTAGAAATGAATAAATTACAAGTTCAAGCCACAAAAATTAGGGCCTTTGCTGTTCAAAACATACAATACGCTAATGATCTCTCAAATTATTGTAAATTGCTTGACTTCACAGAAACCAAGATTAACGATAAGCTAGCAGAAATATTACCCCATCCTTCAAGAACTAAAAGAGGCCTTATAAACGGCATAGGATCAATCTTTAAATCTATCACTGGAAATTTAGATTCTAACGATGGAGAAAGATTTGAAACTCTCATCAAAGAATTACAAAATAACCAAAATCATTTAGCTAGTAGTATAAGAAATCAAAATTCATTATCAGTCTCGCTCATTGATAAATTTAATAGAACCATCGAACAAATAACCAATAACGAACAAATTTTGGAAACAAAAATTAAATTTATCCATAATTTAATCAACAGACAAGCAAATTTCGAATATTATGCACACATTAAGATGGCTATTAGCTTAATCATAGATCTGTATGAATTGATTAATTCGGTTTTAAACGATATTGAAAATTCAATTAGATTTGCTAAACTTAAAGTGATGCATCCAAGCATAATTAAAACTTTTGATTTATTTAAAGAATTGAAGAATTTGGAGAAAATATTTACAAAAAACGAATTGCCCGTAGAAATTGAATTCGATAAAATTTTACTCTACGAAAAATTAATTAAAATTGATTGCTACTCATATAATAATAAAATTACATATATTTTAAATATTCCTATAACATATCCCAAAGTTTTTGATTACTACCATTTATTTTCGGCTCCAATACTAGAAGGGAGTTTAAGGTGATAATACCTCAGAATAAATTTTTAATTACGAATGGTGTCAACTTCGCTTATTCAAGCAAACCTTGCAAAGAGATTCTCCCTCAGCAGTATGTCTGCCCGAGAATAGACCTGCAGGAAATTCAAGAAGAAAGGCCTTGTGAAATAAACTTACTTGAAATGAAACGCACTTCCACTTGCGAGAAAACTAAATTTCAATTGTCAAAACCATTTCTGAAACAACTAAACAATTTCCACTGGTTGTACATCATTCCATTCCAGGATACAGCAAATTTCAAATGTCCAATTCAGGAGGAAACCAAGTATCTTACAGCGGGTACTTATCTCTTAGAAATTCCTTTGAGATGCTAAGTAGTAGCTCATCACACAGTCATAAATAACCAACAACTCTATAGTAGCTTCAGCCAGCCGATACTACTATTAAATCTAGACAACAGTACCTTTCGCCCAACCACATCAAATCTGGACTTTCATTTGGAGGAAGCAGAACTAGACGATCTTCAACCGCTAAAAAGTAAATTTGTAGAAAATCAACCTCAATTAACATTCGGACAAGTCTCAAAAACCCCCAGCATATGGACCTTACTAATTTATTTATTGTTAATTTTTATTTTTGTATTCTGTATATATAAAAAATGGGCATCGAAGTACTGCAAAGCTGCAAAGAAACCATCCCAGGTGGACCACTCAACCGTTCAACTTCCTCGCTAGCTGCGTAAGTTGAATTTACGAGGGGAGGAATTATATCAACGATTTCCATGTAAACTGATGATTTGCTGTTCCACGGTGTAAGATGCAGACCCTGCAGTCAGCATAAATATTATATATATATAAAATTACTTGTTGTAAATAAAGTTAGTCAGTTACTAGATTTCATGTTGTTTGTCGTAGTTCGTAGAACTATCATTTTGTAAAATAAACATTTTTAAAAAGAGTATTTCGAGTTAGTAATTTGAAAGTCGTGAAACCATATTTTAATATTACCCCAACAGCTATTAAACCATTTCAAATAATACATTTAGACACTATTACTTTAGAAAATACGAAATTTCTTACTTTTATAGACTCATTTTCAAAATATGGGCAGTTGTATAAATTGAACGGTATGTTGTGTTTGACTATCCTGCTGAATTCTGTTATATTTTCTCATGTTTCATTCAACACCTTTGCTCCCATGTTTCACATATTTTCTTGGTTGTACCGTACCGATGACGGCTAATCAGCCAGAAACATGCATGTCTGCGGTTACCACTCTTTTCAGTAGCCCCTTCTTCTATTTGCGTGCAATACCCACTAATCTATTCGTTGCTTATTATATATATATATATATATATATATATATATATATATATATATATATATTGTGCTGTATTTTAATTTGAGTTACAGGTTGGTTTTTTTTAAAAAAATTGCGATGTCAAGTTGCAATATTGTTGTGGAATTTTCTATTATTTATTATGAATATTGAATTTGTTAATCATTGTATTTCCCTTTTTTATTATGGGCGCCAGAACTCGCATGGTCTGCTTATTATAAACAGAGCGATTTCGTACCTAATACAAGTTCAAATATTAATACCAAAAGCTTTATTCCTTTTTTTTTAGATCTCAGGGGTGTGTCCGGCACTAGCGTTGAACAGTAACAGGAAACTGATAGGTTTTTGAGAACACTTGAAGGAAAACAAGGAGGTATGAATGTGGTTTTGTATAATTAATCAAAAATTCTATGTATTTCTTAACATTTCTCCCTCAATACTTACTGATGATAAAGCCAGAACAAATTACATAATTATTTACAAACATCTATATATAATTCTCCTAGTTAAATGTTTTAAGTGAAATTATTATGATAAAGTAACAAAAATAACTAATAAATACTGTGTAACCATGATATCATCGTTAACCCGCAATCAATTCCCACCTCTAGCATTTTAAACCAGAAGAATGATGGTGGCGTGAATCACGTCATATGACCAGATAGCTTGTCAATCGCAAAATGGGTGTTTAGAAGTAATAGTTTTTAAAGTTTATTAATATATTTAGTCCTTAATAATAAAATCAGTGAGTGATTTCGTCGTTGTTTGGAATTAAATTGAATTAGTAGGACAGTGGAAATTGATTATTCTTAAATAACTAGGTAAATTCAAAAAGATATGTTCATAATATTATACCTAACCTAAATAATAATTCCAGAAACCAAATGTTTGTGAATATATACAGAAATTCATGAGCTTGAAGATAACAAATGTCTTGTGTTGCCACTCATTTCAGTTCAATGAAACTTGTGATGAACAGAATGTATCAGCTTTTCTATTCGACGAGGAGTTAAAAGTTTATCATATTCGGATTACTTTCAATGTAAGTAATTTCTGCTACGAGGAAAATGTCACCATAGCCAGGAACAAATAAGGTAAAAATTAAATTATCTTACCAAATTCTAGTAGACGATTATAAAAAAGTTTTTTTTATTTGATATTCAATTATTGGGAACTGGATCATTCCATTTATTGCCAATGACGTTGTCACAGTATTTAGTCAAAATGTTGTCCTTTAATTATGATTTTTTAACTTAATTGTATTATTTTATTCTCGTTCTCACATCTTTCCATACCACCTTTTCAACCTAACAACCCTCTCTCGACGCTCAACAATCAACAACCTCCTTCTGTTTTTTCCGATCCTCTTTTGTTAACTTGTAAACAGTTATTGTTTTTAAAAAAAATCTATTTATCCGCGTCTTGTTCTTTTTCAATTATTCACTCCGTTCGAAAATACCTCCGCGATTGCACTAATGTCACTTTATTTACACTTAATCTAAATATTGATAAAGCTGTCACTTTATATATAATACTATTCATGTCTATTTGCTTTTTTAATCGTCGTCAAAAAAAATAGTTTATCGTATACAGGGTTTGTCAAAAGTTATAGCAATCGGGAAAATACAATTATAGAAGTTGGTTTTTATTTTAAAATTTATGTTACGAATGAATAATATCTTTTTATAATTGACTCACGTGTTTGCAACACACAACTATATGTTAATAGATTCGTTTATCAATATTGTTTTTATCATGAATTTAAATATCATGTAACTATGAGCATTATAATTCTTTTTGGTTGCAAATGGGCATTTATATACAAAATTTTATTTGTTCATTTTCCTGTTATTAATATTTCACTTTAATATATATATATATATATATATATATATATATACATATATATATATATATATATATATATATATATATATATATATATATATATCTTCTATTACTCTTATTGTTTTGTTTCCTATTCCTGTTTCTTTTATTCCTTTCCATACTTTGTCTCTAGGTACTCTCTCAAATGCTTCCTCTAAGTCTATGAAAGCTAGATATATTTTTTTGTTATAGTTGTCTCTTCTCGGTAATTTGTTTAATAGTAAAAATGTGATCTTAAGCACTTCTCCCCGGTCGGAATCCAATTTGTGGTTTTGATAATTTGTTTTCTAAGATTGGTTTTATTCTGTTATTGATAATTTTTTCACGTATTTTTACAATAGTATTTAATAGAGTTATCCCTTTGTAATTATTGAAACTAATACTGATAAGAATATTTTTTCTAAACATAGGGCATATGGTTTCTGAGATAGACTTAATTATTGGTATTCGTTCTGATCCTTATTTCTTGCTCTTTTAATATGTGTATATTTCCATATCAAATTATTAGGATCTCAGTATATACTGATTTTATGAGAATTTTTTGTTCGATGTAAACATTTGTACAAATGTTAAAAAATTCTGGTATATGCTTCTTCATAGGAGCATTTATAATTTTCTAAAAATTCTGGTATCTGCTTCTTCATAGGAGCATTTATAATTTTCGTGTGAAGTATTCGAGTGAAAATTCCGAACCTTTTTTCAAGGAATAAATTGAGTTAAATTCATTATTTGTACAATGCTCATGTTAAGATTTGACTTGTCACCATCCTTAATAAATATTAATCAGGAGATAGTTACTGTATGCACTAGTTACAAAAATGTACGCTGCGTGCGTCGACTCAAATAGTCGCAACATTTTCGATACATATTGCTAAAGAATACGATATCAAAAACTAATGTACCGAATTAACCTTATACTCACTCGACTTTAAAATTGTAGTCTTTCTCAAAAGAAATTGTATTTTTCGGACGACCTACAAGCAAAAATCGAGAGCTTCCGTCATTTACAGTCTATACTTTGATGCGATATCGGGAGAAAAAGGAGTCTTTGGTGAAAGGCATTAAAAAGCCATCGGACGACAATGTCCGGCGAGAGGTGACAGCGCGGTGCCGCTTCATCCCCTCGCGGCGTTCTCCAATCAACCCCTGCTAAAAAACTCGATCAATACATAAAAATTTCATATTGAAAATGATTGAGGGCAAGACGTGGACGAGGGAACCTGTAAAGCATGAGAGGGGAAACAGCGGAGACGGCAGCTCAATTTTCCTCTTTCTTATTAAACTATTTTTCTTTTCTCGGTGAAACTTTATTATTCTCCAGAAAACTACTTTATTTCTTAAAAGTCTGAAAAGTTACTGGAGATCAAAAGTATTAATTAGGTTTGAGCGATTCGAAAAACCGAAGAGAGAGGACTTGGACGAACATTTATGAACTTAATAAACTGCAAAAGTTTAAATTTTTCTAAAGTGGATCGATGCCAGCCAGTTATCTACTAGTGAATAAAATTACTAATCTTATCATGTTGATATATGCCGATAAAATAAGGTTAGCCGATAAAATAGACTCCTTAAAGCTTCATACAAGACTGGCTCAAAATTTCGGGTTGTAATGTGTTAAAAGCAACACTTACCCCAAGGTAACTTCACAAAAAGACGTCAAATCAAAGTTTTAGTTAACATAAGTTTTATTTTTACTGATCTAGAATACAATTGCAAAACATAAAAAATGGACATATTCCTGACAAATTTAAATAATCTCCTAGTTTGATGATTGGGTATGTCTCTTGATCATTCATCTAAGAATCAAAATAGGGAAGAAGTAGGGACTAAATAAACTATAAAACAGTCGATGAAATAAAACAATATAGTGTGTTCAAATCTTCATATATTTGAACTAATGTTCAATTTAAACTTGTTGACGCGTTTCACTAACACAGTAGCTTTGTCAAAACGAATGAAGGTAAAATATAAAAAAGACCCAACTAATAAATTTCAGAGAGAAATAAAATTAGCAGTAGATAACGTTAAATCAATAATTAACGATAAAGAAAAATATAAATTATTTTTACCCAATCCGCAATACCCTGAACTTTATTCATTAATTAAACTCCATAAAGAGGGGTACCCTATCAGGCCAGTTGTTTCTTATTTCACAGCACCTTCATTCAAAATTTCAAAGATTCTCATAGATGGCATTTCTAAATATTGTTCATTCATACCTCGATTTTCAGTTAAAAACTCAACGGAATTAATTAATAATATTCAAGATATAATACTACCCCATAATTCTAAATTCATATCGTTCGATGTAACAAATCTATTCCCTAGTATACCTCCTAAAGAAACTATAACTCTTGTTGATAACTTGCTCACATACAATAATGTTAATCCTATAATTCACTCTGATATCATTACTTTATTAAAAGTGTGTTTGAATCAAAATTATTTTCATTTCAATGGAGAGGTTTATAGCAGTAAAGATGGTTTGATTATGGGCAACCCTCTTAGCCCCCTACTAGCAGAAATATTCATGGATAATATAGAAAAAATAATTCATGAACACCCCCTTAGTAAAAAATTTATGTACTGGCACCGATATGTGGACGACATTTTAGCTAGCTTCATCGGTACAAATAGACAATTAGAGAGCTTCATTACTTACATAAACTCGATTCACAATAATATCAAATTTACCGTAGAACTTGAACAAAATAAGTCTATAAACTTTCTAGACCTTACAATTTCAAATATAAATAATAAACATGATTTTTCTATATTTCATAAACCATCACATATAGATATTACAATTCATAATAGTTCGGTCCACCCATTCAGTCATAAACTAGCAGCTTTCAATAGTATGATACACAGACTCTTAACAGTCCCATTAAATATTAATAATTATACCAAAGAATTAAATATCATAAAACAAATAGCAGTTAATAATAATTACGATCCAAATTTAATTGACAATATCATAAATAAAAAGATAAAAAAACAGACTTTAGAACAAGTATTCCCTTCAGATAAAAATAATAGACAATTTGAAAGCTTAACATACTTTGGAACACCATCCTTAAAAGTTAAATCATTTTTAGAAACTTTAGACATGAATATTTCCTTTAAAACTGATCACAATTTATCCAAATTCATTAAAAATATTAAATCTAAATCTTCAAAATTAAACAAATCAGGAGTTTATAAATTAAAATGTGGTAATGACAATTGTGATAAAATTTATATCGGTAGAACTTTTAGAAATTTTAAAACTAGAATTTCGGAACACAAACGTAGCTATGACAACAAAAAATTAGATTCTAACTATTCAAATCATTTATTAGAAAACCAACACATTTTCGACCCAAATTTTGAAATTCTCCATGTAGTCGGTAAATCCTTTAGTTTAAATTTATTAGAAGCCCTAGAGATTAACAAAAATAAATATTCAGGTAATCTCCTTAACGACCAAATAGATATCAATCAGTCTCCTTTATTGAACCTCCTTACCTAGAAGATAGCTTAGGAATGTTTGTAGTGAATGAATTTCCAGGTAATATCTTTTAATACCATTGTTAACCTTGGTAAATAGATTTAGCACTGTATATATTAAGACATTTTTATATTTTACCTTCATTCGTTTTGACAAAGCTACTGTGTTAGTGAAACGCGTCAACAAGGTTAAATTGAACATTAGTTCAAATATATGAATATTTAAACAAACTATATTGTTTTATTTCATCGTTCAGTATGGATCTTCATCAAGTAAAAGCCTCATCTATTCAATTTATAAAACAGTCATCTAATCATAACTTCTCTTCATGTTTTGAAAAGGACCTTAATTGTATATAGACACTTTATTTTAAATTCACCACTTGTTTAATGATTTAATTGGAATCCAGGTCCTCGAAAAAAGTGGATCCACTGGCGATCACTTTTTTGTCAAATTCTTTCTTTTGATTCAAGAAGTTCGAGAATCATATTTTTGTGAGTATTGTTGAAAATTTGATATCAGTTCGTGAAGAACTATCATTAGTTCAGTGGAATTAGGTTTATACCTCGGAACCCACTTATAATGAATGGGTTTCAATGTATTCGGGTTTTTTAAATTTTTTATACTATGTTGTATTTGCTACTTATTTTCAAGTAACCCTAATGTACTAAATTTGAAGTAAATGAGGAAAATATAATTTGATACTTTATAATACTAATTAAACACTACTATTAATTTGATAGCTGTTATTATTTGCAATATACATGAAGAATATGTTCCACACCCGTATATCGAACAAGCCACCCTAATCAAATATAATATCAGTGTTTTAAATGAAACTTACTGTTTCTAGCTAATTCCACAGAGTATTGAAAAAATGTTGAACATTCTAAAAAATTGACAATTGTTTCGATATTAAATATCATCGTCAGAATGACAGAAGTTACATTTCATTTGATGCCTAATATAATATCGATACAAAAAAAACATCCATAGACGTATCAGCATAATTTCAACCAACACCAAATTAATTTTTACTTTTCCGCCCAACCTCTATATGCCTGAAAAGTATTGGTTTACCCCAAAAAAAGTTGGAATTTCGAAATTTTTTTTGAGTTATTTTTACGTTTTCCATCAACAACAACACGAAAAAACGGTTTTTAGAAAAAAATCCTGTGTGTATATCGTCGTCGTCGTCGTTGTCGTCGGCCACTTTTCCTTACATGTCTTGTTAGCACGATACAGCCTCCAGAGTGCAATAAGTCAGCAATTTTATGATTGAATGTTGTTAAGGACATGTCACGGATGAGCCCTATTGATTTTCAGCTCACCAGAGCCAGTACAACGGGTGCTATGGTGCTTGAAGTACGACATTTTGTCATTTTTTGAGAAATTTCAGTTTGTTAGCACGATACAGCCTCCGGAGTTCAACAAGTTACCAATTTTATGATTGAATATTATTCAGGATATCTCACTAATGGACCCTATTGACTTTCAGCTTACCAGAACTAATACATGAGGTGCTACAGTACTTTAAGTACGATATTTTTGTAATTTTTGGAGAAGTTTCTGTTTGTTAGCACCACACAGCCTCCGAAGTATATCCAAGTGACCAATTTTATGATTGGATATTATTCAGAGCGTCTTAAAGATGAACTCTATTGATATGCAGCTCTCTAAAGCCAGTACCACGGGTGCTATGGTACTTGAAGTACGAAATTTTTGTCTTTTTTGGAGAATTTTCAGTTTGTTAGCACGATACAGCCTCCAGCGTGTATACAAATGACCCATTTTATGATTAAATAATGTTCAGGGCGTCTTATAGATGAAACTTATTGATTTTTAGCTCACCAGAGCTAGTACAACGGGTGCTATGATACCTGAAGTGCCACATTTTTTGTGCTTTTTGGAGAAATTGGATATTTTTCAAGGTGTCTAATTTGAGGTATCTCACAGATGTATTCTACACAACGGGTGCTATGGTACTTGAAGTACCAAATTTTTGTCATTTTAGGAGTATTTTCAGTTGGTTAGCACGATACAGTCTCCAGAGAGTATACGATTGATCAATTTTATGATTGAATATTATTCAAGGTGTCTCACATACGCGCCCTATTAATTTTCAGTTGACTAGAGCGAGTACAGCGGGTCCTATAAATCCAGATATACTAAATTTTTGATTATTTTTGGAGAAATTTCGGTTTGTTAGCACGATACATCCCCCAAAGTGTATACAAGTAACAATTTTATGATAGAACATTGTTCAGGGCCACAGATGCGGAAAAGTTAGTTTTAATCTTTAAAACCGTTTATTTACATTTATACCATCGTATACAATTTAATACCCTAATCCTAATTATCCAAACCTAATCGTTTAGGAGGTTTAATTTTTAATTTAATTATCGGTTTGGATGAAGTATTGGCTGGTAAGTTAGCTTCCAAAGAAGTTGGTGTAATATCGTTATTTTTATTAACAGTTTTAAAATTTTCTTCATAATTATTTTGAGTTTCAACTGGTAATAGTATATTACGTAACGTGTGTTGCATTTTACGCACGAATGGAAAAGTTACGCACGAAGCCGCGTAGCGTATAATGAAAAAAAATCCCAATAGCATAGAACCAATTGGACCCGCTTATTTCAGTAACATTTCTGAATTAAATCCAAAATAAATAAAAATTCAAATTTTGAGTATATGGCTTAAATTAATTTATTATTCTGTTTCTTCAAGGTTATTGGTATTTTTTATGTAAGTGTAAGAAAATTCCTCATCACAAAAAATTTAGAAAGTATAATTTTAAAGTAAAGTTTTGAACTCTACTCTACATAGAACATGAGAAACATTTTTGGTTAAATTAAAAAGAAAATATTTCAAGTAGAATTTTTACATCAAATAAAAAAAATAGTTACAAACGTTATAGTATGTTTTGAGATGTACAAAAAACCAAAGTAACATTTGGGCATCAAATCAAAAACAAAAAAAAATAAAAAAAATTCTGGTAAATTTGTGAGTTTTCTTAAATAAATGTTTTAATGTACGTTTTAGAGAAAAATGTTGAATACAAAAGTTGTAGAACGTATTAGGGTCTATGAAAAATTTCAGTAACTTTTTTGCGTCAAATAAAAACAAAGGAAATACGATTTTTTTCAACTTTGACAGGCCGCCACTTTGTTTCTACTGGGCCGATTTGGCTCATTAACGAACTCGTTCAAGATTTTGGCTCAACCAATTTTTGTAACGAGTTTCGTCACGATCCATCAAAAAATGCGCCTTATAGCGTGCTTACAAATTCTGTTATAACATATATATATATATATATATATATATATATATATATATATATATATATATATATATAAATTCATTTAGTTTCTTCAACCATTTGTATATAATATTGGAAATGTTTATATTCTTGGGTTCATAGGTTGTTTTAAAATAATTAAAATACGATTGTATTTCACATTTTTCTATTGAAAATGGATAAAAATTTTAACGTTTCGCCTCCTCCTTGGAAGCATTTTCAAAACAATATCATTATAAGAATAAGGTACGATTAAAATATTTGTAAATAGATAAAAACATAACATTAGTAGGTTTTTTTAAAAAACATTAATAAAAACACAGAATTAAAATTGACGTACTCACCTTAGAATTTCAATGTAACGATACTATACGAGGGAAGTTGAAATGAGTTAATTAATCAGCTTATAGTAAATTTGACTCAAGTTTTTTATATCTTGTCTATCATTCACAGAAAACTCATCTTGTTTTATGTGTATCATTTCTTTAATTGATAATTTCTGATAATTTGTGTCTTGAGCTAAGATTTTTGTTTTTTTATAATCAAATTCATGATTCTCAGTGCTTTCATGTTTGTGTAAAGCAGTTGATGCATTTTTTGTATATTTGTGACCATTCATCCTGCCCTCCAAGTACTGTGTAGTCATTCCTATATAATGCTTCGGACAATTCATGCATGGTATGGAGTATATAATATTAGATTTTTTATTATCTTTGGTTTTGTTTTTTAGTTTAGTAAAAAGTGGCGATAATGTGTTGTGGGATTTATGGCATACATTGATGTTATATTTTGATAAGATGTATTTAAGCTTTTCAGATAATTGATTTGTATAAGGTAGAGCTATATATGTATCATTTTCTTGGTTTGGTTTTATTTGTGTACTTGGTTTTATGTTGTTATTGTATAATTTATATGTACGTTGTTGAATGATTCTGTTAATTTGATTTTCTGGATATTGATTATTTTTTAGAACATTTTTAAGTTTTTTCAATACCTTAGGGCGATACTCAGGTGAAGTTAATTTGATAGCTCTATCTGTTAATCCTATAATGACACTGTTTTTTTGTGATTTGGGATGGCATGAGTTATAATTTAGATATCGTCCAGACCATGTTTCTTTTGTATATAGTTTAGTTTTTATTTTGTTTTTGGTTTTTATAAGTGTCATGTCTAGAAAATTTATTTTGTTATTGTTTTCGATTTCTAAAGTGAATTGGATACTTGGGTTGAAACTATTGAAAGCACTCAGGAATGCATCGCACTTGTTACTCGGAATTACAGCTAAACAATCGTCAACGTATCTTTTAAAAAATGTTACATCAAAATCTATATTATTTAATACTTTTTCTTCTATATATTCCATGACAATTTGCGCTAGACTTGAAGAAATTGGAGATCCCATTGTACATCCGTTTAGTTGTTGGAAAAAGTTGTCATTATATTGAAAGTAATTATTTGTTTGTATAAGCATAATGCCTTCTAGAAATTCGTCATAGTTAAGTGATGTATGTTGTTTGATCGAATCCCATTTATCTTTTAGTACATGTGTTATAAGATCATTTGGAATATTTGTATACATTGAACTGACATCTAGGGATATGATTTTATAATTATCAGGAATATGCACTGTATCTAAAAATTGTTTGAGCATAAATGAATCTTTCACATAAAAATTATTCTTAGTTGTTTTTGATAGACTATATGCAAGATATTTGGACAGCTTATAAAAAGGTGATTGGATGTATGACACTATTGGACGCATTGGTATATTTGGTTTATGTATTTTCGGTAGTCCATATAGTTTTGGTGGTAAAGCATTGTGTGTTTGTAATTTTTTTGCTTCGTTGGCATTGATAGAACCATTATTTAAAAGTTTTTTTATAAATGTATTATTTTTGTTTTGAAATATTTTGGTTTTATCTGATTTAATTTTTTGATAAACTTTTCTATCATTTAGTAGCACTGTCATTTTATTATTATAATCATCGGTGTTCATTACTAGTGTTTTATTACATTTATCCGGTTGTAGAATTGTAATTTGCGGATTGCATTTTATAAATTCTTCAGTTTTCTTCAATTTTTTTTGGATGTTTTTTTGAGTTTTATTGATTTTTTTAGTTTTATGATGACGGAGTTTTATTTTATGATTGGTGATAGTATTTACTACATCAGCTCTAATATTATCTTTTATTTGATCTGGTTTATTAATAATGGCTGTTTCTATACTTGCAATATATTCTGTATAAGGTAATTCGTTCTCATTTTTGTATGGCAGAGAGAAATTTTTTCCATATGCTAATATTTCTTTTATGTCATTTGGTATATGTGTATTAGAGATATTCTCAATCCACGAGTCAGAGTTTATTTTAGTTTCATTTTGTGTACAGTTATTAATTAAATTATTAAACTTTTTTGAATTTGCTTTTTTCACTTTTTGAAAATGTTTTTCATATTTTGTTTTTTCTAGATTGACATATGAATTCAATAAGCTTTCTGGAATGATATTTTTCAATTTGTTTATTTCACAATCAATAGCTTTTTCTAGTTTTTTTATTAGTTTAACAGATTCACTGATACTCAAGTTGATAATTTTTGATTTAGTTGTATTTATAATATCGTTAAATTTCCTTCTAAGGTACGTACCTGTCACATTAATATGATTTACACTAAAATTCAAAAACTTCGGTTGGACTTCTGAATCTTTACATCTTAATAAGAATATACGGCGATTCTTTTGATTGGCAAGTTTCTTGAAAGAATTGGTTATAGATTTCATAGTTGCTACAGTTGATGCTCCGTAATTTCTGCGTATATCTTCGTAATATGGCATTTTGATGTTGTGAACTTTTGCACTTTAGACCCTTGCAATAAATATAAATTCATTTAGTTTCTTCAACCATTTGTATATAATATTGGAAATGTTTATATTCTTGGGTTCATAGGTTGTTTTAAAATAATTAAAATACGATTGTATTTCACATTTTTCTATTGAAAATGGATAAAAATATACAAATCAATTATCTGAAAAGCTTAAATACATCTTATCAAAATATAACATCAATGTATGCCATAAATCCCACAACACATTATCGCCACTTTTTACTAAACTAAAAAACAAAACCAAAGATAATAAAAAATCTAATATTATATACTCCATACCATGCATGAATTGTCCGAAGCATTATATAGGAATGACTACACAGTACTTGGAGGGCAGGATGAATGGTCACAAATATACAAAAAATGCATCAACTGCTTTACACAAACATGAAAGCACTGAGAATCATGAATTTGATTATAAAAAAACAAAAATCTTAGCTCAAGACACAAATTATCAGAAATTATCAATTAAAGAAATGATACACATAAAACAAGATGAGTTTTCTGTGAATGATAGACAAGATATAAAAAACTTGAGTCAAATTTACTATAAGCTGATTAATTAACTCATTTCAACTTCCCTCGTATAGTATCGTTACATTGAAATTCTAAGGTGAGTACGTCAATTTTAATTCTGTGTTTTTATTAATGTTTTTTAAAAAAACCTACTAATGTTATGTTTTTATCTATTTACAAATATTTTAATCGTACCTTATTCTTATAATGATATTGTTTTGAAAATGCTTCCAAGGAGGAGGCGAAACGTTAAAATTTTTATCCATTTTCAATAGAAAAATGTGAAATACAATCGTATTTTAATTATTTTAAAACAACCTATGAACCCAAGAATATAAACATTTCCAATATTATATATATATATATATATATATATATATATATATATATATATATATATATATATATATATATATAAACAAAGAGCAAACAACAAGTATTATCATGGGAAAGCACGCAAAAATAAAGAGGTTACTGAAGAGGAGTGGTAACCGTAAACATGCATGTTTCTAGCTCATTAGCCTTCATCAGTACGGTATAACCAAGTATGGATGTGAAACTTGGGAGCAACGATGTTGAATGAAACATGGAAGAACACTAAGAACGAAAATAACAGGACAACCAAACGCACATTTGTGCCATCAATTGGAAGATTCCGATTTTGGAAAAACAACCAATATCAACACGGAGGCGCATAAAGCCCTCCTGTCTGGTAAAAACCAACCCAAGGTATAGAAACAAGATCAAAAATGGATCATGCGTGAATTTAACAAAAACAAAGAGCAAACAACAAGTGTTATCATGGGAAAGCACGCAAAAATAAAGAGGTTACTGAAGAGGAGTGGTAACCGTAAACATGCATGTTTCTAGCTCATTAGCTATATATATATATATATATATATATATATATATATATATATATATATATATATATATATATATATATATATATAATATATATATATATATATATATATATAAATTTAGATTTTCTACTACACCTGTGTTAGTCGAAATTTCAATAATTTCGACTTATTGGCCTGACCGTTCTTCGGAGGGCAAAACAACTACATTCCTGGCTAATACCACGCAGAATATTGAATTACATCCCCTTCGAAAACCGTGACGTCGATCGGCCATTTTGCCGATACGGACATCTGTGGTGATTCGCAACTGATAGCGGAAGAGCATAGTACACTTACGCGTTTCGCCCTTCTTGGGTCTCTTCAAGATGGCCGTAATGCCTTCCAGTTCAGAATCTCTAATCCGAACTGAAGATTACACCCTCCGACAACCTCTCTTGGTTCGTGTAGTTACACAAGCGAGAAGTAGTCAGTTGGCGCCATCTTCACTTTCAGTTGCGAACCAACACCTCAGATAAATGCGACCGTATTAGTCGTATTAAATGAAAATGAATATAATTTCATAAAATACGAGGTGCTATATGAAATATAAATTTCGATTTTCTACTACACCTGTGTTAGTCGAAATTTCAATAATTTCAACTTATTGGCCTGACCGTTCTTCGAAGGGCAGAACAACTACATTCCTGGCTAATACCACGCAGAATATTGAATTACATCCCCTTCGAAAACCGTGACGTCGATCGGCCATTTTGGCGATACGGACATCTGTGGTGATTCGCAACTGATAGCGGAAAAGCATAGTACACTTACGCGTTTTGACCTTCTTGGGTCTCTTCAAGAGTGCCGTAATGCCTTCCAGTTCAGAATCTCTAATCCGAACTGAAGATTACACCCTCCGACAACCTCTCTTGGTTCGTGTAGTTACACAAACGAGAAGTAGTCAGTTGGCGCCATCTTCACTTTCAGTTGCGAACCAACACCTCAGATGAATGCGACCGTATTAGTCGTATTAAATAAAAATGAATATAATTTCATAAAATACGAGGTGCTATATGAAATATAAATTTCGATTTTCTACTACACCTGTGTTAGTCGAAATTTCAATAATTTCGACTTATTGGCCTGACCGTTCTTCGAAGGGCAAAACAACTACATTCCTGGCTAATACCACGCAGAATGTTGAATTACATCCCCTTCGAATTAGCCAGGAATGTAGTTGTTTTGCCCTTCGAAGAACGGTCAGGCCAATAAGTCGAAATTATTGAAATTTCGACTAACACAGGTGTAATAGAAAATCGAAATTTATATTTCATATAGCACCTCGTATTTTATGAAATTATATTCATTTTTATTTAATACGACTAATACGGTCGCATTTATCTGAGGTGTTGGTTCGCAACTGAAAGTGAAGATGGCGCCAACTGACTACTTCTCGCTTGTGTAACTACACGAACCAAGAGAGGTTGTCGGAGGGTGTAATCCTCAGTTCGGATTAGAGATTCTGAACTGGAAGGCATTACGGCACTCTTGAAGAGACCCAAGAAGGTCGAAACGCGTAAGTGTACTATGCTCTTCCGCTATCAGTTGCGAATCACCACAGATGTCCGTATCGGCAAAATGGCCGATCGACGTCACGGTTTTCGAAGGGGATGTAATTCAATATTCTGCGTGGTATTAGCCAGGAATGTAGTTGTTTTGCCCTTCGAAGAACGGTCAGGCCAATAAGTCGAAATTATTGAAATTTCGACTAACACAGGTGTAGTAGAAAATCGAAATTTATATTTCATATAGCAACTCGTATTTTATGAAATTATATTCATATATATATATATATATATATATATATATATATATATATATATATCAGTGGTCGTATCCTTATATACTTTTATTTTTTTGTTCGTACTATTTTTTTTATTTTTCAGGTATCGTTTCTATCTAAAGAAAGCTCTATGACCTGATTGTATTAGCTGAGCAATTTTTAAAGTTCGGTCGTCATCTTTTAAGAAGCTTCATAAATAATTGAAGGTTGTCATTACCTTGTATTCGTTTTCTCTCATCTTAATTGACTCCGGTTGAACTCTATTTCTGGATTGCTTTTATTTTCTATTCATTTACCTCCAGCACTCATTTTTTCAGCATCAATCATCAATTTTATAAAGATGTCTTTCAGCTCTTTGATATTTCTTGATATTATCGCTATATCGTCTGCATAAGCTATAGTTAGTGTCAGTTTTGTTATTATGATACCTCTTAAACCAACAGCTCTTATGATTCCAACTAATGCAATATTAAAAATAGTTGTAGATATTATCGACATAAGTGTGTACTGTGCTTTAAGTGATCAGTCAAATAAAAATCGACTCTGTAAATTAATACTGAGTCACTGTGAACTTTACCAGGCCTTGGGACTCCGCTCAGGTGGTGAATTCGACCTCAGTTTCACTACTTTTTATTACCTCAATTGGGATAAGGTGAATCAATAACAAAAATTTCGGGAAAAATGGATTTATTTTAATACAAAAACAAATTCACATTAACCATGTACTCACAATACAACACGAATAAAAATCAGTATTACAATAAAAATGTCCAACTCAAAATTTTATATCTACCGAAAATAAGTTTAAGGACTTATCTTGAAGAAAAACCGGGATATACAGTCGCAGCGGGATCTTGAGTAGCCTGGTCTGCTCTCTGGGGAATTGACAACTTCTGGATGGGCTTCAGATGTCCTACTTGCGGGCTTCAGACATCACGTACGGCTTCAGGTGCCACGTACGGGCTGCTGAGCAGCGAAACAGGGTACCACCGTGAACGAAATGTATAATGGTCTACTGAATAGATAGATTTGCTTCTAGTGAAGGATGCTTAACGATAAAGAGACCGATTCCACTGGAATTGCCGTTTAAATAGGAACATTACGAATGTGAAAACGGTCATTCGACGCGTTCTTAACATATCGAAGTAAAATAACCTAATGAAATTGACTGTCTCGACCCTTACTTCGTGGAATATGCTCATATTAGTGTTTTTAAATGAAACTCAAGGTCTCTAGTTAATTCCACAATATAATACAAGTTATTGAAAATTCTAAAAAAATTACAATTGTTTCGATAAATCAATATCATCCTACAAACAAAAGTTGCCAAAACAACAGGAATGTGGTGATCAGAAAGAAGAAGATGTAGTAGTGCTTAGAGATTCAAGAAAACAAACAAGAAATAAAAAAAGATAAGATCATAGAGAAGAAAAATAGGAAGAAGAAAAAGAAAGGAACATATTCAATGAATGTCCAAGAATTGTTGCTTTCTAATTCAAGACTTCAATATAATTTTGAAAACTTAACAAAAGTAAATATAAATATATATAATAGGTGCTGATACCTGTTAGCAATAATAACACTTGCAAATTAAATGCAATTATGCTCAAAAAAATTCAAAGAAAATGTAGTAAGCATAGGAGCTCATTCCTATTAACAAAAAAATGTATCAAAAATCAAACGATATCAGTTATGGGTACCGTACAGAGAGTCTAAAATATCCAAAAATATTAAATTAAAGGGGTAGCCTCCACCAAAATATGAGACGCGAAACGCCAAAAAAATTAGAGGGGTAACCTTTACTAAAATATGAAATGGTAACATCTCAACGATAAGACAAGAGAATAACTGTATTCCTTCAAATTGTCGTTTAAATACAAATGTAAAAACGGTCATTCAACGCGTTCTTAACATATCGAAGTAAAATAATTTTGAATTAGAGGTGGGAGTAGCTGAAGAATAAGTAACGCTCCTAAATAACTAATGAAAAATTGAAACATGTCGCGACGACATGTTACATGGTATGTAAACACATTTGTAAAACCTGATTTTTGTATGTGTTATAATAGGAAATACTGACGCTTAGATCTTCCGTATTACAAATCACCTGCTCACAAAATCCTAGGAGTTTACAAGTGAAATCATAACCCTAAACTAATACAAACAACCACAAAAACGATCGACTGAGAAGTGTGTATTGATAGCAGTGTAAAGGTATCCACCCACGCTGTGAATAATTTCTGAACTCTCGCACTGAAATGCCTGATTCAGATATAACACTAACAATTGATGGATGAGATTCTGAAGAGCAGAAGTTAATTAAAAAATTCAATTGAGGCTAGTGAAGCCAGAGTACTGGTGAAATTCGACGAACTCAAATCAAGAGTATATGAGATATGAAAACTTTTGACTACGAGAAGAAAGAGATTCTGAAAATAAGAGAAAAAAAAATAATATAATAGTTTTCGGGCTTTGCGAAAAAGTGATATCCCTAACTGTAGCTCATTGTGTGAAAAACTCAAGAACCTATTAAAAATTGACCTGGATCAGAGGGATATAAGCGACTATTTTTTTGGGAAATAGTGAAAAACGTCCTCTCAAGTCTTATGCAGAAGAGTGTTCTCCAAAATTGCAGACATTCGAAGGGTACTAACATAAGTACATCAAATGATCTCACCCCTGCACAGAGAGAACAATATAGAATCCTCAGGAAACACCTCATTTTGGCAAGACAAGACGATAACAAAGAGTGCTTTATAAAAAACAATAAGTTGCACCTGGAAGGAAGAAGGTATAATTGATTACATCTTCAGAACTGGAAAAACAAGAATTCAAGTCACCTAAATCTAACAGGCATTCAAGCACAATGAGAACCCTGAAATCTCCAACAGCCAACTCCAGTTCAAGAGACGCCATAACAGGAAAGAAATCAATAGCAACACAGAACCGGTCTAGGACATTTGGGCGTGGCCACCTAGGCACGGCCGTTTCGACGCCGAGTCACTTGGGCGCGGGAACATTCGGGCGCCAGGAAACTTGGGCGCGAGCTACAGCTGAGTACTGAGCTCAAGTCAACCTTACCTAAATGAATAAAATAATGCCTTTGTGTTATTTGTAACCCAGGATATTAAGACACATTTAATTTGTAAATGCACACATTAACTTTATTCGATTAAATATCGCAGTGCATTGCCTTATGGAATCATTTCATAATTTTATGAAATTCTTCTTAAAAATTCAATAATATTTCTATTATTTACATGGTTATGAAGATTAATATAATCTTCAATTATGTTTTTTATTCTTCTGTCGGCATGACTTAAAGCCTTTTTCTTTGGGTCGGGTGCATTGCCCGCAAGTAAGTGTTCATATGCAACGTCTCATCCCCGTTGAACTATTTTGAGAGCATCGATGAATCTCCAAATTGTAAGATGGTACATTGACAACTCTGTTTGCAATCTTCTGTATGCGGTTTCTGCGTGGTCGTTTGTCCTATCAGTATTCGTTAATAATATTCTCTCATGTACTGTACAAAATCTGAAAAGAAAAATAGAAACTGTTAGGAGAAATAATTTTTTTATCCCTTAATTCTTTTGAATTTGCTGAATTTATAAATAAAAAAGTTATTCTCAACAACCACATCTTAATAAGCTTAGTTGTAGAATCTGTTTTTAGTAACACACCTTATAAACGATGGAATTCTATATCTTCTAATTGCACTATAATTCAACAAAAATAACAATAATAAATTAAATTAATGAAAACTTTAAAAACTATTCCACCCCAAAAGACCTAGTACGGACACTGGTGCCAAATAGTATCTAATAAAGTTAATACACTTATACTTTCTCGTGTTATTTACAGTTTAATAGAATGCTTACCTCGTTTATGTTTCTTTCTCTACCAGAAATCAATATCCTTTAAGGCAGTGCTCCGCAACCGGTGTGCCGCGGCACACTGGTGTGCCGTAAGCCGACTTGAGGTGTGCCGCTCTTTCAGACAATACGAATCAGATTCGTATTGTAGCGAGACCCGCGAAAAATAAAGCAATCTGACAACAGCGCCGATGGTAAACATCTATCCGTCTATCGGCGCGGCGCGGCGCGGCGGGTTGATTCTCGAAGGCGACTAAACTAGAAAGATCCGTGCCGTTCGAGGCGCGACTCGATGTTTTCCTGAACATCGCCGCTGCCTATATAAGCGCGCCTGTCGTCGCTCAGAGACTCAGAGAGAGTCGAATAGTCAAGTGAATCAGATAAATACGCCGGCAAACAAATAAATCGTAGAGTGAAATAAATAGTGAATTGCTATATAAATAAATTCTTGTGCCTTATAAATAAGTGAATATAAATTAGTTAAAATTAGTTAAGTGTTATTTTTAGAGTTCCTGTTTTCTTTTTTACGTTGTTGGCCATATTGTGTCTAAATAAATTAAATTAAACTGGACTAAGTTTTGTTGCAGTATCTACTTTTATAAATAACTATAGTGCTTCAAATATGGATAAATTTTTGCTGAAATCACGAGCAGATGACGAAGAACCTAGCACAAGCTCCAGCATAAGTGCTGCAAAAAGAGCAAAAAAGGTGCTGAAAAGGAAGTACAATCAAGACTACCTTCGATATGGTTTCACTTGGTGTGGCGACGAAGCGGCTCCAAAGCCTGAATGCGTCATTTGCGGTGAACAGTTGTCAAATGAAGCAATGGTACCCAGCAAACTAAACCGTCATTTGATCACAAATCATCCCAGTTGCGTCAAAAAAGACATTCAATTTTTCCAACGGCGCTTGGATCAAAATAAGAAACAAAAGCAGTTTATGAAATCGGCGGTTACGGTTTCTGAAAAGGCATTAGAAGCAAGCTACCTTGTTGCAAAATTAATTGCACAACAAAAAAAACCGCACACTATCGGTGAAACGCTTATTAAACCAGCATGCATGGAAATTGTTAGACTTATGCTTGGGCCAAACGAAGTTAAGGACGTGAGTAAAGTTTCTTTGTCGGCCGATACTGTTAAAAGACGTATCCAAGATATGTCAAGTGATATTTTGGGAACACTAATTAAAAAAATCATTTCGGCTGGAATTTTTGCGCTTCAAATCGACGAATCAACCGATATTAAAAATAAAGCACAACTGATGGCTATTGTACGTTTCGTTGACGAGGACTCTATTAAAGAACATTATTTATTTTGTAAGGAGGTTCCAGAGAGAACTACCGGTGAACAAATTTTCCAAGTAACTGATAATTTTTTTAAAATACATAATATTCAGTGGACCAATTGCGTTGCTATTTGTACAGATGGTGCTGCTGCAATGATGGGCAGTAAAAAAGGTTTTGTATCTTGTGTAAAACAAAAAAATCCGTCAATACAAATTACACATTGCTGCATACACCGAGAAGCATTGATGGTCAAAAATTTGCCCGAACAGCTTTCGATCACAATGAATGAATGTATTAAGATCATAAACATAATTAAATCGAGAGCCTTAAATTCGCGAATCTTTGGAATACTCTGTGAAGAAATGGGAAGCGAACATGAATCCTTACTGTTTTATACAGAAGTTCGTTGGTTATCCCGGGGAAAAGTTTAGCTCGACTGTTTGAACTTCGCTACGAAGTGCGTGAGTTTCTTTAAAGTCAAGATATGTACGATCTATGCCAGCACCTTCATGATGAATACTGGATAGCCAAACTTGCATACATGGCTGATATATTCGAACATCTGAATGAACTTAATAAAAAAATGCAAGGACGGAATGAAAATATATTGACGTGCTCCGATAAATTACAAGGGTTCAAAAAGAAACTTGAACTTTGGCAGGAACAGTTGCAAAAAGGATGCCTAGAAATGTATCACAGGACCAACCACAGTACGATCGAAAACAAGCAGTTGATTGTGGATTTGGCCCAACAACATTTAAGTATGCTCCAACAAAAATTTGAATACTATTTCCATTCTATCAACACGGAACAATACAATTGAATTCGAAATCCTTTCGCAACCAATGCAATAAGTTCCACGGAAGCACTGCCATTGCAAACTCGAGAGGAGTTCACAGAATTAAGTAATGATATGACCCTAAAACTTAAATTCGACGAAGTTCCGTTAGATGTTTTCTGGATTTCCATCAAGACAGAATATCCACGCATCTCCGACAAGGCCATCTTCACACTACTTCCGTTTTCCACAACATATTTATGTGAGCAAAGTTTTTCAACGCTTGTATTAATTAAAAATGATAAACGGTCATGCTTAAAAGATCTTGACCAAGAAATAAGAGTTGCGCTGTCTAAAATTGAGCCGAATATAAAACTTTTGTGTTCAACGAAGCAAGCGCAGGTATCACATTAATCAGTCATCATCATGTCAAAATATTTATTACTATTGACGTGTCAACAGAAGTAAATTTAGTATACCTACCTGTCCTACCTAGTATTTAGTATAGTTCTCATGTATGTACCTATTTGTATTTTTCATTCTATCTGAATAATAAAAAAAAATAAAAAAAAATATGTATTATGTCCTGAGTGAAAATTTTGATGCCCCAAATCTGAAAGGGGCTTCTTCACATTTTATAACAATAAAAAAAACTAAGGTAGTTTGGACATCCATAAATAATTAGTATACATGGAGTGAACTGACCCCCGACCTAGCTACGCCACTGCTATAAATATATTTTAGATTTTGGTGTGCCAAGAAATTCTAGGGAGCAGTTTGGTGTGCCTCAGATGAGGAAAGGTTGCGGATCACTGCTTTAAGGTTCTGGTCCACTGTCAGCCAATAAAAACATTTCTGCTATACCACGTACATCATACGATTTATACTCTTCAGGTATGACAATATCCTCTACTCTTAATGGATTTGGAAGTGCATCTTGAATATCTTTTCTTGTTCTGCGAATCATCTTTTTTAAAGCTTTGGATGCGGGTAGATTGGCTTGTGCTGCCTGAGATAACTTTGCTTCATTGAGGCACAAATTATTAATTTACTATATAGGTTCCATTGCGGTACAGACCGGCTTCTTCTCCAAAATTGCTGCATTACTATCATGAGAATGGTTATGCAGTTGATTCACATTAACACCATCTACGGTATGAATACGACATTTGCATCCTTGATTTTTAAGTTCACAGCGCCAAAATTTGACTCACACATACTTTTACACTTATGGTCACTACCTTACACAATTACTCTCATGCTAACTCACACTTACAGATGAACTCTCACTTGCACTCGCGTACAATTGCACCCTTACTCTCACTTATACTCGTACTCACATTCAAACTTGCACTCGTACTCAATTGTTGTCGCACTTACAATTAACTTCGCAATCTTACTTGCTCTAGTCTCATGGGCACTCTCCATCACACTCGCAGTCTTAATAAATTGTACCCAATACATTCATAATGGATTCACATTCTTACTTACACTATCACTTGAATTCAAAACCTCACTCCAATTCTACTCGCACTCGTAGTAGCACTCACTTCCGCTTGTAATTATAATATCACTCAAACTTGTAAATCATTAAACATGAAATCACTCTTGCTTGCACTTGACAACTTACTGGCACCCTCTCTGGCACTTTACATGCATTACAATTTTAATAGTACTCGTACTTTACTCACAACGTTGAAAGCGCCGAGGTTCCTGAACCGTTACTCGTTAAACAAACTGGTACCACACTTCTCGAATTAGAATCGACATTATCTCATTATCGCATAACTGTATTGATTCCTCACTCAAAAAATAAAAACCCACAAAAAATAAATCAATACTTTAATCCATTTCTCGCCGCGACAGAGCCAGCTCCCCAATTTCAGACAAATGTCTCCCTCAGAAAATAACTTAGATACTTCATACACAAGCAACTTCATTAGACAGAACATCTCTCGCACATTTGCTCTTACATTAGTGGTTACATTACTTGTACTTATACTATCATGTTCACTCATTAATTGCTCACACATTACTTATTCAAACATTAACTATTACACACCCTCACTTACTCTCACTATACAACTCATTCCTCCGCGTAGAAAGGGAGTAGCGCAAGCTATACTGGTGTTTTCCCTTTATTACCCAGCACTATTCATTCTGTTAAAAAAACACATCGGAAAATTGCCCACAAGAGCTCTCCATGCTCCCTCATGGAATTTTACATCCCTTCAGCACTAGGTCCCCCTTTTTATTTACATACGTCCGAGGTTCCCAGGCGGTTACTCGTTAAACAAACTAGTACCACACTTGTTGACCTAGAGTCGACCTAAGCCTCTGCCGGTGGCTTATTGCTCCGGTATATACATCAAGTAGGCCGAAAAAACTGCCGCTTGCCCCTTTCTCTTCTCTCATTCTCTAATCTCTTTCTCTCATAGAACAAAATAATCATTTATTCTTACTCTTACTTACTCTCTTAACATTAAATAATCTCTTTCTCTCTCTTTCTCACTCTTTCTCAAAAAACAAACCGAGACTCTACCATACAACTAGAGTACTCACCCGCTTCACTTAACTCTCTCTTTCTCTCTCTCATTAAAAACAATGGAGACACTTAGGCGATGTTAGGAAAACGTCATCCCCCTCCTCATTTAACAAGCATTCCCTCTTAAAAAAGAGACTCCAGCCTATTTATGGAGTACTCACTCATTTACTCTTAAAGAAGAGACCAAAAAACAAAGGAGACACTTGGATGATGTTAGGAACACGTCATCCCCCTCCTCATTTAACAAGCATTCCTTCTTAAAAAAGAGACTCTAGCCTATTTTTAGAGTACTCACTCATTTACTCTTACACTAATCTTGATATTAGAGTCCTTACACCACTCTGTTATCAATATTAGAATCTGTATGCAATCATATTTCATACTTATTTACCTCCTTATATCCTTATATTCACAGTTACTTACTTCTTTCTACACTTATGTATCAGAGCACTATACACTCACTTTACATCACATTTATTCACTCACATCATTATTCGGTTTCTTATAATATCCATCTCTTACCACTAATCCATTCTTACCCGCGCCCCCAATGTGTACGAATTCAAGAATTAATCTCAACTTCTTTCTGCATTATAAATTACTCACATTCATTTTCACGCCTGTTTAATAATTATTACACATTCCATATATATTACAAATAAATAAACCACTCATCATCTATTTAATATTCCAATTTCTACACAAATACCAATTTTAACCATCCTCTCATAAAAAAATTATCTCCTAACTTCCCAATCGAGAATACATAAAAACCCTATCGCTTCTTCTTTCTTAAAAATACCCATTATACGCAACAAACTGTGTGGTTCTGCACGTACTCACTTCGCAAAACAAGTAATCCCCGCCCCCTTTCCATCGACGCTCTAGAATACTCGATCAGCTTATAAATATTCTTCCAGCCTACAAATCCTTCTCTTCATCGTCAGAACGTGAACCGAGCAATTGATATTAAAATCACTCATTTACCGGAAAATACATACCCAGCATTTCAATGAATAATGAATTTAAATAATCATTAACATATAAAGTCAAAATTCTAAAAACGTAAAAATGAATCAGTAAAGTAAAAGTCTTAATTGCAGAAGCAACATAAACCATTATAATAAAATAGTGAAAAGTGCAAATACGTTTAATTACATCACACCCAACCGACAGTGCAACAAACGAGGATAGTCCAATAAAATAAATCTCGTCACAGTAATACCGTGACTGGTCCTTCGACAGAAAACAATTTAATTCCGCTCAACACAGCTCAAACCTTAACCCGCAACCGCTACGGTGCGGTATCACATACCGCTGCATTATTTAGATATCTGTTATTGTCTTAAAAATTTTAAATACGGATCTGGGCCTTCGTGTACCTCTCAGAAACTGTTGCTTCTGCAAGTCAGTAACATCGGTGTTGGCCTGCTAGTTGGACGTATCGGATCTAAATAAGTTTTCGTTACGCGCGGTATGTGATACCGCACCATAGTGTTAACGATAGCGAAATTAGGCATAAGAAATATCCATAATCGGAAAAGTGGGCGCTTATTTTCGAAATGTCACAACGTCCTGGATCATCACGTATGCATCCGGATAATCCGATGTTTGAGCAGTGGTGTTTGGACCAATTAGATGCAGATGACACCGAAATGGAAGATAGTGATCCGGAATATGTGATTGAAAGTGACCACAGTACTGACTCAGAGGTATCTGCAGGTGAAAAAGATGATAGCGAATTTACTGAACCTTCTGTGCAACCTTCATCAGAAGCACAAGAGGACCTCTATTATGGGCGAGAAAAGGCCAATAAAACTAAATGGTTGGTATACATTATTTATTTCTTTTTTATGTAGTCCTATTGCATGCGTATTTTTACTATATATTATAATTCTTTTCTAGGTCTAAACAACCACCGCCACAAAATGTAAGAACACGAAAGCATAACTTGATAGTGGTCCTTCCCGGCTTGCGTGGACCTGCTAAAAGGTTAGAAGATCCTAAAAATCCAGAAGAAGTGTGGAATTTGCTGTTCTCTTCTGACATGTTGAATGAAATTGTTTATTACACGAATATGAAACTTGCCCAATTTAGAGAAAAATATAAAGACAACTCCCACCAGACCTTGAGTGATATTGATATTATTGAATTGAAAGCATTTCTTGGTCTGCTGGTATATACTGAAGTTTTTAAATCTGGAAACGAAAGTCTAAACTCCCTTTTTGCAACGGACGGGACAGGAAGGGACGTGTTTAGATGCACCATGTCCAAAAGGAGATTTGAAACATTACTATGTGCTCTAAGATTTGACGATTTTACTGACAGAGAAGAGAGAATAAAAGTCGATCGTGCATGCGCAATAAATAATATTTTTAATAAATTTATTGCAAATTCGCAGCAAAACTTTTCTCTTGGTTCTTACACGTGCATAGATGAATCTTTGGTTGCATTCAGAGGCAGGTGCGGATTTAAAATGTATATGCCAAATAAACCGGCTAAATATGGCATAAAAATTTTATGTCTTACTGATGCACGGAATAATTACCTTTTCAATGCATATATATATATATACACAGGAAAGGGTTCTGATGGAAGGACTTTATCTCTTGAAGAAAGACAACTGCAGATTCCTACACAAGCTGTTGTTCGAATCGTCAAACCAATTGAAAAGAGCAATAGAAATGTTACAGCCGACAACTGGTTTGGATCAATGGAGGTAGTAACTGAACTTCAAAAACGAGGACTTACATATCTGGGAACATTGAAAAAAACCAAAACTTTTATTCCTGCTTCTTTCCTTCCAAATAAACATCGGCAGATTAGTAGCTCTTTATATGGATTTCAAGCCAATGTTACTTTATTATCTTATACTACCAAGAAAAATAAGGCGGTAATTTTAGTCTCTTCTATGCACCATTCCTCAAAAATCGATGATGACACCGGAAAACCAGAGATGATTGCTAATTATAATTTAACAAAAGGAGGAGTAGATGCATTAGATCGCGAATGTGCGAATTATTCTCCTAGTAGAAGGACTAGGAGATGGACTATGGCAGTATTTTTCACATTAGTGAATATGTGTGGCATAAATGCGTTCATATTACACCAAAGTTTCAAAAACTCCCAAAAAATTGAACACCTTGATTTTTTAAAAATATTAGCCAAAAAGCTAATTGAGCCTTATATGCAAATCCGATTTACTAACAGTAGGATTTCAAAGGAAATTCGATCTCGGATTTCTTACTTGCTCGGAGCAGAAGAGGCAGTTCAAAACCAGCTGGAAAATGTCAATGATGAGAGAATGGTCACCAAAAAGACCTGTTACCGATGTCCCACCAAATTAAAAAGAAAAACTTTCTTTATGTGTCGTGAGTGTGAAAAACCTATATGTTTGGAACACGCCAAAAAACTGTGTGTCTCTTGTATTGATAACTTAAAAAAAATAACTTTATTATATTTTTTTAATATTTTTTACGTTTTGTTTTTCTTAGAATATGTTTTGTTATTTTATAATTTAAATAAAAAATAAATATTTTACTTAAATTTCGAGAGTTTCATTCTTTTTTCATTAACCAAAACCTAAAAATTGTTAGCGGTATCACACACCGCACCGTACTCTAAGTGTAACAATTTGCACCGTAGCGGTTGCGGGTTAAAGAAAAGTTGAATCTGTGTTACTTACAGTTTAATAATTATACATTAATATCCAGTTCAAAAATGAAGAATGTTGAGCCTAACCTCACATATTTTGAATTCATAAACAAAAAACCGATTTCGCAAATAATTAAAATTAATCTACAAATTATAATTAAAATTATATCTTTTAATATCAAGTATTATTTGTAATATAAATTACATTTAAAGATTCTAAATCTATTACACTAATCTGCCAAAATAATTAATTTTACTCAAAATAAATTTATTTTATTTGTTCCTTTCGTACTGAGATATTAAATATAGATAATTAAAGATAAAAACCAACCTGGCTTACACCGGTTTAAACTCAATGTTCATCCTACAGGTTATAACTATTATTATTAAATAGTTAAATTAAATATCATAACTACTTACCACATTCGATTATTTCCATGCTCTCCGGCTTACTGCACTGCTTTATAATACACATTATCTCAAAATCGTCATAAACTGAGATGCGAGGTTTTGACTTCATTACGATGATATATATCATAAAATTGGTCACTTGTATACACTCCGGAGGCTGCATAGTGCTAACAAACTGAAAATTCTCCAAAAATGTTAAAAATCTGGTACTTCCAGAACTATAGTATCCGTCGTACTGGCTCTAGTGAGCTGAATATCAATTGGGTTCATCTGTGAGACGCCTTGAACAGTATCCAATCATAAAATTGGTCACTTGTTTACATTTCGGAGGCTGTATCGTGCTAACAAACTGAAATTTCTCCAAAAATGAATGTCATACTTCAAGTACCATAGCACCCGTTGCACTGGCTCTGGTGAGCTTAATATCAATAGGGTTCATCTGTGATATGTCCTGAAAAATATTCAATCATAAAATTGGTTACTTGTTGCACTCCGGAGGCTGTATCGTGCTAACAGGACATGTTACGAAAAGTGGCCGACGAGGTTTTTTTTTCCAAAAACTGTTTTTTTTGTTATACTTGCTTAAAAATGTAAAAATCACTCAAAAAAAATCCAAAATTCCATCTTTCTTAGGTAAACCAATACTTTTCTCACTTATTAGATAGGTTCGGCGGAGAAGTAAAATACCTTTATTGCAGATGGCAACCCACACAGAACAATAGAAAGGTGTTTATGGAATCGCATAATATTCACCTTAAAGAATTAATTTCTTAGAAAATATTAAATATAGAACCGAAGGCTGGAATATTGTGTATACTGATTAAGAATACATCCACAGCTCGCACGTGCAATACAAGGGATGGTACGATGTATCAGGAAAAGGTTTGAAATTATTCAGGAAGACATTTTCTGAAGTATCTGTTCAAGAGTGGTGTTCGATTTGCGAACATATAAAGAAATGCGAATCTGAATGGATTAAAAAAGAGCATACCTTTAATGAGGCTATATATTCTCTCTCTACAAATCTACAAGAGGATATTAATTCTCCCGAAGTTAATATCAATCAATATGTTTCATATTTTATGAAGATGAAAGAGTGTATAGTTTGGAGAGTATTACAGAACGGAGAATATTATTATTGTTGCAGGGTCAGAAAATAGAGATAAGTTTGCAAATTACGAGTGATAAAACTTTAAATACACTACCAATTTTCAAATGAACTGTCATATCGTGATGAATAAATTATTATTGTTAATATTCTATTTTTGTGTTAACCCACAAAACGTGAAATCGTGACAATACTGATTTTCAATTTCATAATATGGCGGTGGTTTTGACAACAAATTGGCGCATACGACTTCAACTTTTGATGGCTCAAACTTTCGTAAAACGGACTCTACCAACCTGATCAGGTGCGACAGATGTGAAATTCTCAAAAATCTGCAGGACAGTCTCCATAAACTGTGCGTTCATCGACAATTCTGAAAAATAGTAAATGTTAACTGTTTTGTAAAACGGAAATGTAAATATTTGTTGAAGTTTTCCCAATTTCTCCTTTTTTTCTGTCCTTTTATTAAGCAATTGTGCCTGTTTCTCTATTGGGCAGTCTCATTATATTATGTTAAAGCTTCATCTCTTCCATATTCGACCCTTCTTCTACCTGTTGGCGAATCTCTTGCTATCCTGACTACTATATCGTCTGCCATCCTGCTCATACAATTGTTCCGTTCTTTTATAATTCAGTATACACTCGAATATCATTTCCACCATGAATGTTGCCACTCCCCACTCGATCTATTACTGTGTTCTCCGTGATTTTCCTTAGTATTCTTATTTCTACTGTATACAGCATTCTTTGTATTCTAGAAGGGCTAGGCCTTGTTCCCGCTGTGTATGTCAATATTAGCCTTGTATATGCTTGACTTCTCGTCTGATTATGGGTATTGATTTATAATTTTTGAGTTTACTGTGTAATTGTCCTTAATATGCAGGGTTTGGCACTCACCAACTTGCTTCTTTTAGCTTAAAAACGCCCCTCCTCTTCTTCCAATCGTTTACTTTCTTCTAGAAAGTTGACAAATTCAACAACAAAAAATGGACTTGAAGTGTCACTTGCTTTATAATAAAAAAATACTCGTAATAGAGTTTAGAACTCATCTAAAAGAATTATCATCCTCTAAGTTGCATTCCCAACTGTACAACGGTCTGCTCCAAAACATGATGTTGCTTGCTGTTGGGTTTTCTACTCGTTCTGTTTGTTCTTCGAGGCAGATTCTCCATTCCATCAGTACAAATTAGCTGTAGTGCATGAGCTTAATCCACCTTATTTTGTTGCTCAAGAAAATTTATGTGAAGCGCTTTTTGCAATGCCTGACGCGGTTCTTATTTTCTTCAGAGATGAGGCCAACTTTCATCTTTCGGAATTTGACCATGGATCACCTTACGAATAACATTTGTCAAGGTATAACATGCCCGACGACATGAAAGAGTTAAACGAAACTTCAGAAGTTTATTAACGCAGCGCACTGACAATAACGGACGCCATATCTCTGATTTAACCTTCGTTATACACACACACACACACCCTCACACACACACACACACACACACACACACACACGATGCAATTGACATTGTCGTCAACTTAGCCAAGGAGGCAATCGCAGGCACCAGATGGTATAGAGGTACAAAGAAGTACTGCCTGGTAGCAACATTGGATATCCAGAACGCTTTCAATACTGCTAGGTGGGATTGTATCATGAAAGCTCTCATTGAAATGAACGTGCCACGATATTTACTAAGGATCGTAGAAACTTATTTCACCAATAGAATACTAAAATACGATACGCAGAACGGCCCGAAGGAACACAGAGTCACTGGAGGTGTACCCCAAGGCTCGGTACTAGGCCCACTATTGTGGAACATTATGTACGACGGGCTATTGAAACTGGCACTGCCAAGAGAAGCTAAACTCGTGGCATACGCTGACGACGATGCCATAGTGATAGTCGCGAAGCATCTGGAAGAGATAAATTTTGTCTTTGACACCACTTTCGAGAAAATCAGACAATGGATGGAGACAGTTGGCCTAAAGTTAGCAGAAGACAAGACCGAGGCAGTGCTCATCACTAGTAGAAAA
Source organism: Galeruca laticollis (assembly GCA_963921935.1). Lineage (NCBI taxonomy): Eukaryota > Metazoa > Arthropoda > Insecta > Coleoptera > Chrysomelidae > Galeruca > Galeruca laticollis. The sequence goes on along the minus strand of OY998178.1, from coordinate 222,439,642 downwards.
CAGGTGGAAACTATCAGGCTGAGTATCGGAGAACACGATATTATATCACAACCGTTCATTCGGTATCTGGGGATAATGATCGATGCCAGGCTCAACTTTAAAAAGCAGGCAGAACACGTCGGTGCCAAAGCGTCAGTAGTCAGAGCGAGCCTGTCACGACTGATGCCCAACATAGGAGGACCAAAGCAGAAGAGGAGAGCATTACTGTCGTCAGTAGTTACATCTGTTCTCACATATGGATTACCTATCTGGGCGGGTACACTTTGTATACAAGAATCTCGGAGGAAAATCGCGCCAGTCTACCGACTGAGTGCCTTAAGAACAGTCAGCGCATTTCGCACAGTGTCTGAGGATGCAGTATACGTTATTGCTGGGATGCTGCCAATCGAAGTACTCGCAGAAGAAAGAAGTGCTCTTTACCGACAAAAAGGATTAACTACGCTGAGCGCTGATGTACAAAGAATAACAGAACGGCGGAATAGTATACGGCGATGGCAGATACTGTGGGAATCTTCAAAAAAAGGAAGGTGGACGTACCGCATTATACCACAATTGGATATTTGGTTAAATCGAGATCATGGCGAGGTCAATTACTACCTGACACAAATGATCTCGGGACATGGCTGCTTTAGAGCATACTTGCACCAGTTTAAACATGAGGACTCTCCAGAATGTCCGTCCTGTCCTGGAGTTAGGGAGGACGCGGAACACGTGTTCTGGGTCTGTCCCCGTTTCAGCACAATACGCAGCGACTGGGAAGCTACCGTTCATTCGAAAACACGACCAGAGTCACTTGTGAAAGATATGCTATCCTCAGAGAAGGCCTGGGAGGCAACAAGTCGATTTGCAACAGAGGTACTCCAAGAACTTCGTCGTTTAGAAAGAGAACGTGCAAAAAATCGAAACGCTTGAATAAAAAAATTGATTTAGACAGACAACCTCGTAGAACGAAACCACCATGAGTTCGACTTATAGAAGGAAGTGCGATAGCTAGATCCTCCCTCTGCGAAGTAATGCCTAACGGTGGTACCGCGGGGGAAACAGAGGTTGGAGACAGAGGAGGTTTTTAGTCGGTATTGGAAAGGCTTCCGAGTCCGACATACCAGGCAGAGCACCAAGTCCTGATGATACGTAAAAGTATTTTCTTACCTCTATAAAAATAAAAAAAAAAATAAAAAAAAAAAATAAAAAAAAAAACACACATACACACACACTCACACATCATATATATTTCCACAGCACACACGCTGGGGTCTAATAGTCTATAATTTTTGGTTAATTTTGGTATTATAGCATAACTTTTTTTGTAACTAAGAAATCACTTTTATTATCAAAATAACATTAAAAAATCCCAATGGCCCAAGACCAATTGGATGGCTTATTTCAGTAAAGTTTTTGCAACAGATTCAAAACATAAAAAAAATTTAATTTTCTTAAATAAATCTTTTCATGTACGTTGTAGAAAAAACCCTTTCATACAAAAGTTGTAGAACGTGTTAAGTTCTGAAAAAAAATTCAGTAATTTTTTTGCGTCGGATCAAAAACAAAAGAAATACGACTCTGCCTAGGAAAAAGCTAATTCGTTACCAGACCTATATGCGGGAAATCTGGATTCGTCTGTTATTGACGCAGCGGATGACATATCTGAACAGCCAAATAAATGAAAACGAATGGAACCGTCTACCAAAACCAGCAATTTTAAAAAAGAAATAGAGGGGCCAAGTGAAATTATTCAGAAACTGTATAACCAGATTAAGACGCTAGATAGAGTCATCAGGGACTCGTATAACCCTAAGAAGGACATAAAAGAGGCTGTATATAAACTAACAATCCAAGCTGAAAAAATGTAAGGCAAATTATTCCAAGAGTGGATGAGATCTAGTGAAAGAGACACAAATGAAGATGAGTTAAAAAATTTACAAGAAGAAAATAAATCACTTCGAGAGGCGATAAGGAACATTCATGAAAAACAAGAGGAGGGAAATTCTGGAAACAGCACGCAGTGTGAGCTATGCAGGGAAGCACAAATAACATTTCAAAAACGGAAATCACTTCTTGGCGATGGGACGTACGATGACTTCCAATCTGTACCAGAGAACGTCTGGGCAGATAAAACCTTTTCAAGGATAACTGTGACGCCTGGCAATATATGGGAATCTCCACCTCAGTATGAATTGGTGTTGCACTGCTCCAAAGATATTTTTGGAGTAAACAACCATGTAAGGACCGCTGTCAGTAAATATGGAGGTATAGATGGACTCAAAGGTCAAAAGGAACATATAGCCTATATGAGGCATTCTCTGGAATTTCCCGACGATAAGGGAAATTTCTCCACCGTCACTAGAACAATATTTTATCCTATCATAAGTGATAATGAAACCCGACGTGAACCTCAAGATAGGGATATATTTGAATCCCTCAAAGTAATAAAGATGCTCGCTCTAAAGAGCAACAGGACCAAGTTGGCCTTACCGTTTATTGATGGAATTATGGGGACAATATTTCACAGAATGACAGAATTTGTCTTTTCGGATACACCCATTGAGGTCGTAGTTCATAATCCTATAATAAATAAAACTACATTAAGCGGTAAATTGGCACACGCAAATAGTGTAATCAATCCAAAAAGACCGAGAGATGATGTTTTGATCATAAAAAGGGATGGTAAAACGTATGCCGAACTAGTGAAAACAGTTAAAGAGACAATTAACCCTACATCAATAGGAGTAGAAGTGAAGGAAATACATAAAACCAAAAAAGGTGACCTAATGGTAAAAATTCGCAATGGAACAGGCAAAGCGGAGATATTGAAGAAGGAGATAAATGACAAAATACCCAATGCTATGGTGTCGGTATTAGTGTCTAAGAAGGTAATTCATATTAACAGGATGAACGAGGTCACAACTGTACCGGACATAAGGGAAGCAATCTCGAAAGTAGTGAATATCGATCAAAACCGACTTGATATACGAGCCTTACGGCCCTCCTATAGAAATAAACAAAACGTGACTATAATTACAGGCGAAGAAGATGCCAATAACTTTCTGGAACTGAAATCTCTAAGGATCGGTTGGGTAGACTGTCGGATTCTTGAGAGACAAAAAGATGACAGATGCTACAGATGTTGGGAGTACGGACCCAACAGGGAGAATTTATGCATGGGATGCGGCGAAGACGGGCACACAGCAGCTATCTGCGATAGAACACCCTTCTGCTTGAATTGCAAGGGAAAAGGCCATCAAACGGCAAGTCATGACTGTTCTGAGTTCAAAGAAGGCGTTTCTAAAAAAAGCCTAACTTTCAAGAAAACTAAACATAAATATAAAATAAGCCAAAATGAAATCAAAAATAATGCAAATAAACACAAATAGAAGCCTTAGAGCACAAGACATGGCAATTGCTACTGCGAGAGAAGAAAATGTGTGCATACTCTTGATTATTGAACCAAACAAAAATGCCATAAAGGACAGGAAGGACTGGATGTTTGATAAAGAAATTGATACAGCAATAAAAGTACTGGATAGAAATGTAGCAGTTAAACGTCAGGGGCATGGCCATGGATTTACATACTTTGTAACAAATTCCTTTACAGTATACAGTTGTTACGCCTCCCCAAATAAAGAAATAGACGACCTTGAGAGAACCTTAACAGAAATAGGAATTCATCTCAGAAGGCATAAAGAAAAAAGTATTATAGTAGGAGACTTCAATGGAATATCTGCCCAATGGGGAATGAGGAATACAGATAAAAGGGGAGAAGTCCTAGTGGAATGGATGGCAGAATACGACCTTGTCTGTCAAAACCATGGAGATAGACCTACATTCCAGAGAGACCAAAGTTCGTCAATCATCGACATAACGCTATCAACTAATGATAATAAAAAATTGGTATGTGAGTGACAGAGAGACCCGCAGCGATCATAACTACATTTTGTTTGAGGTACATGAGAACATAAAATCGGACAAACTGAGTGAGAAAGTAGCGACAGTGGGTGGAATATGAGGAAGCTAGATACTGCAAGCCTAAGCCAAATAGTTTCTAATATTTGTGTAAATGCACCTACAACAGATCCAAAAAGTTTTTATGAAATACTCGCGAACATATGCAATGCCTCGATGCCAAAAAGAAAGAGCCACCCAAGAGGTAATCCAGTATATTGGTGGTCGCAGGAAATCGCAGACCTCAGAAAGGAATGCACAAAAAAAAAGAATAATCTGCACAAGAAACAACAGAAGATATGAACCAGAAGTGAAACAACAGTTACAAGATAAGTACAAATAATCCAAAAAACAGTTGAGGAATGCTATAAGAAAAGCCAAGCAGGTCTGCTGGAACAATATATGTGGGGGTATAAACTCCCATATATGGGGCAATGGCTATAAAATAGCTATGAAGAGGATCATTGGCTACCCTCCGAAACCTCAACTACCGGCAGATTCTATACATAAAGTAGTAAAGCATCCCTTTCCGATACATAAGGAGGAATATTTCGAATGTAGAAAAACCCCTTACTCCCTAGATTTTGCGGTGGAAGAACCGAAAATAGCAAATCAGAAGCTTAAAACAAACAAGGCACCAGGTCCAGGAAATATCCCTGCAGAAATTCTGAAATACCTGATTGACAGCAAGAGGGACTTTGTTCTAAGATTTTACAACTCACTTGGCGATACAAAATACTTTCCGAAAGAATGGAAGCAGGCCAGACTGGTACTGCTAGACAAGGGTAAAAAAGCACCAGATGACCCTTCTTCATATCGACCCGTATGTCTCTTAGATGTGGAAGGGAAAGTATTTGAGCACATAATTTTGGCTAGACTTAAGATGGAACTGGAACGTACAGGCGGCCTTGCTGAAAGACAGTACGGCTTTAGGGAAAAAAGGCAAACCGTAGATGCTATCATAGACGTCATAAAAATTGCAAAACAGGCTTGGGATTTCTCTCCACAAAATAGAAAAATATGCGATGTGATAACTTTGGATGTAAGGAATGCCTTTAATAGTGCTGCCTGGCAGATAATCTTAAATAAGCTAAGAAATAGAGGAATTAATGAAGACCTACTTGCGTTGATAGCATCATACCTCTCCGAACGAGAAATCATAATCAGATATGAGGGCATTGAGGAAAATATAGAAATAAATAGCGGTGTTCCGCAGGGTTCGGTTCTTGGCGCTACACTTTGGAATATACTATACGATGATCTGTTTACGATGGACTTGCCAAAATACGTCACCCTGATAAGCTTCGCTGATGACATAGCAATGGTGGTTGTGGATAAACAAGAGAAAGGCCTTATGGAAAAATCAAATCTGGGAATTCTGATGGTGTCAAATTGGATGGAGAATAACTCTCTCAGTCTAACATCAGAGAAAACAGAAGCTGTGCTGCTTACTAGAAGAACTCGAGTGAGTCCTGATCTTTCAACATTCATGGAAATAAAATCACTCCAAAGGGGTCGGTGAAATATCTAGGTGTATGGTTGGATCCAAAGCTTTCATTCTCAGAACATATACATCGTACGATTGAGAAAGTGGAGAAAACATTATCTGCCTTGTCCAGTCTTATGCCCATTGTGGGTGACCCAAAAGCTTCAAAATGGCGAATCTTAGCTTCTGTGGCTCAATCTCAGATCCTCTATGCCGCCCCAGCGTGGTGCGTGGTTGCGTATAATAAAAGACTTAAAAGGAAACTAGTTAGCATACAGAGGCTGATGTCGATCAGAGTGGCTAGTGCGTATAGGACAATATCTGCCGAAGCATTGGGAGTGATAGCTGGTATCCCCCCCATTGACCTCTTGATTGAAGAAAGAAAGGCGATTTACGAGGGAGTGGACCGAAACGTTGCACGTGCATCCTTAAAGACATGTTGGCAAGAGCGCTGGAAAACTAGTACGAAGGGACGATGGACTTACAAAATAATTCCAGATATCGAAGAGTGGATACATGGATTCTGTGGCGAAGTCGATTACTTTCTGACGCAAGCACTCTCAGGGCACGGTTGCTTTAAGTCATTCCTTTACAAGAGGAAGAAATCGGACACTGATCGCTGTCAGTACTGTAAGAACGTGGACGACGTAGAGCACACGTTGTTCCTTTGTCCCAGATGGGAAGAGATCAGAGCAGGGTACCTAGAAAAGAGAAATAACTTGTTTACCATTGAAAGTTTTTCAAGAGACTTGGTTAACGTTGAAAATGCATGGAAAAATTCAAATAAAGTAGTGAGAACAATCATCGAGACCAAGGAAAAAGAGATGTACTCAGTGAGCTGAACAGCATACCTGCCACCACATCGAAGTAATGCGAGAGCGGTTCCAATGTGGTGTGTCAGAAGAAACGAGGAGAGGTTTTTAGTCGGTAAGAATCCGACACTACCAGCAACAACATCACTGGTGTCTTATGTAAGATATATATATATATATATATATATATATATATATATATATATATATAAATTTACTCTCTACAATAGTCCTATTTCATTCTGAAATAAGCCTAAAAAACAGCGTCTGTACAATCATTTCATAGCAAACGGAACTTAAACGTAAGAAATAGATCTAACCTATGTGTTTATTTCAAAAATACAAAAATATAATGTCAGGTGAAAATACGAACAGAAATTGTTTAATCGTAATTATTCAGCACACTTACACAATACTTGGATCTGTGTCTATCACCCATTGGAACGTAACAGCTTGAGCAAGCTAGTTTCGTTTTCCGATCTTTAGATCTGACACAAAATTGATTTTTTCAATTTGTTGCATCGGTCGGGCCTGGTTCTTCAGTCTCTGATCTCTGCTTTGTTCTGTATCAGAATATTATTGTTCTTATACATATTCTCCGTTATCGTCTGTGTCTGCCTCATCAAAAACAGATTGTTCTTCCTCATTCTCCATCTGCAACATCAAACATTTCGTTTCTACTTCGAGTTATCGGTAGACTAAGGTCGACGCATTTCGCTATCGGATATCATTATCACGTATCTGTAATAAACATATTATACCAAAACGAATGAATCTAACTTACCTCCAGGCCAGGAAAAATAAAAATAATACGGAATACACACTCGGATCTAACGAACCTCGGCATCACTTTGCTACTTGGTTGCTGGAATTCTAAAGGCGACTCGAAATATAACCGCATGGTAGGAAGAAGAATAATTTAAATTTACACGACGTTGCCAGTTTGTATCTGAAATCTTTGAACATTGGCACGCACCTATAAATCTGATGGGGTCTGAAAGACCCCATTGTATGTGTAGCAAAAGTTAAAGGTGCGTGAACCTAAAGTTCACATGGTATATTTGATATTTATCCCAGAACAAAATGTACATCTGCAATACTTTTTCTTTTATTGAACTTCAAAATAAGCAAATTTGCTCTGTCCATTCTGTATAAAATGAATATATCTTCCTTATTTCCATCTCTCAATTTTAATATCCACTGATATAAGTGGATTACATTTTTAGTGGAATGATTGAATGCATCGAAGCTAAAAACGTCCTAAAGCTAGATGCTACGAGCATCTTACGGTTTACCTAGGAAATTTTATACACTCTGGCGATACATATAATTTTAATATATCGCAATAAACATGAAATGAGCTAGTTTTCGTTATAAATTCAGTTGTACACAGTGAGATTATATAAACTAACATGGATTTTACTATTCTAATATCCCGATTGTAGGTAAAAAATCTGGTAGCGATGTTTAGAATGGATCGTGCTGGCACGTTTCAAAATAATCCCACTCTACGTAAACCAGTTTACGGGTGAGCGACTGAAGGCGGCTTTGGTATGTTTGTATATAATTTTTCACCGACATATATTTCTGCATAAGCATTAAAAATTCCACGATGAATTTTAGAAAGCCCGGGGAGCTATGTGAACTTCTAAATTATGAACACTAATAGATGCTGGGTTGAATTATACTCCTGAGATATTGATTTCTTAATATACCGGCTGTCTTAAGGCTAAGAACCTCAATGAACATAGATACGTAGCAAAATAGAAATGAAAATTGAACAAAGAATTTGCGCAGAAACAATACCAATTTAATTTTAAGCTGTACTCTAATGACTGACCTATCTAACAACGTGACTTACACGACTGAAGCGATGAATGGCTGAGCATCGTTACCATGATCCTGTGAGAGGATAAAATTTTTATGAATTTGTATCACGAAATTGAAGGAAGGAGTGGATCTTCAGAAGTATCAAAACAGATACTCAGAGAAATTGTTCTCTGAGGCTTCTGATGACTTACTGAATCTAGTGAATTCCCATATAACCGATGAGATCTATTATAATATATGCTTTCTCTTCTAAGCTTAAACTGGAGATGAAATTGAAGCTTAAACTAGAGTTGATTTTGATTTGGACACATCTTGCTACATGCGTAAATTACAGATTTTTTCTTTATTTCGAAACCCGCAGTTTCCAAATTGATGAAAGAAAACCAGTACTCAATTGGAGCTGAAACCGCAAGTCAAAGGATTGAAATCGTTGATTTTGAGTGTTATATTTTGTAATACCTTTATTTGGTGACTCTAAGCTGCTCTCAATATTCCTGACTCATATTTTAGGCTTATTTCAGAATGAAATAGGGCTATTGTAGAGAGTAGCATGACGCGACTTCGGAAAAATTTCAATGCAGTTTTTCGTTTTGGTGTTCCTAGAATCCAAAATCGGCCCCCGTTCCAAAAGTTATATATATATATATATATATACATATAATAAGCAACGAATAGATTAGTGGGTATTGCACGCAAATAGAAGAAGGGGCTACTGAAAAGAGTGGTAACCGCAGACATGCAATACCCACTAATCTATTCGTTGCTTATTGTTCATATGTAACGCACTATTCGTACATCTTATATATATATATATATATATATATATATATATATAATATATATATATTGTTGTAGAATGAATGGAGACATAAATAATATCCAATTTATTATAAGAATAGTAAAATTATTATCTGTCAATAATATTTTAAATTTTATCAATTTCAAGTAATTTCAAACATCAAATTATTTTAATAAAGTCATATGATCTTAAATGTAAATAAAAATTAATATAAGTCATGAAATAATCAAAACAAAAATATAAATAAACTGAAATCAATTAACTTTACGCAATGCGTAACTTTAGACATGGCCAAAAATTTAATAGAATGAATGACAGAAAAATAATTTGAGATATCAACAGAGCTAGAATGTAAACTATAAACAATTTAGATTCGAATAAAGGAAACCATATGAACTTAATAAAATAACATTCAATTATTTACACCTTAAATAATTAAATTTATAGAGACCTATATTTTATATAAGAAATGCCAATGAAAACGGAAATATCGAGGTATGTTGACATGAGTACCAACTATTAATTAAAAAAGAATACATGATGAATAATTAAATAAAATTTTGAAAACTATTAAGATATTATGTTTAATAAAATAATGAACAACAAATAAATATAAAATGGAGTAATTACATATATAAAATAGAATTATTCATGTTGCTAAAATTGTGAAATTAGGAAATAAGTTGCGACCAATCAGAAGACTCTGTTTATGATTAATAATTATAAAGACAATGATTAATAATTATAATAAACTGTTTATTAACAATTTAAAATGTAAACAATAATAAACTACGGCACGTTTGTGTCAGAAAATTAGTGATTTCGAACATTAAAGGATGACAGTCGGATGCAGAAAACTGTAAAAAATCGAATAGTCTTGGAACTTCCGCTTTCAAAAAAAAGTGATTGGTTGGTAATAAGAAAAAGGAGAGTGACGAGGAAGCCGAAGGGAGAACAGCTCCATGGCGAACTGTGCAGCAATTGATATATAAAAAGTGATAAAATCATACATATTTAATTGTTCGAAAAACTAAATTTGTGTCCAGAAACCAGACCAACAAATGTAAAGAAGTATTCCCGAACCAGACAAGATTTTCATCAAATTATCAAGAGTTTAATAATCATCGCCAGTGTGAAGTGACGCTAAAGTGTAGACATTTTGAGAAAAAGGAATTCTTAAAGCAGGTTAGTGATTTTTACCTCTTTGGATCCAGAGATAATAGACAAAACAAAAAAAATGATCATTTAATAAATAATTGAAATACAGAAAGAAATGCCATATATGAACAGTAAAGAATAAAAAAGAATTTAATTAATATCATATCATTATTACATAAAATAATTATGTCTATTTTTCAATATATGTATTTTGCATAAATTTAGTTTGTAGGAATTTTAAAACACTCTCAAAGTTCACAGATTTCATTGTCTCATATGTAGTTCATCCATTTCATATTTATCATTATAGAGTATATTTATATAAATTTAAATGAAAATCATTGCACGATATTTCACAAACAAATATATTTTAATATTTCTTAAGTGCAACGTTTGTTTCAATATAAAAGCATATAGCGGAAATCTGCTCTGCGCAGGTACTATCGATATACAAGGTTGAATGCTGAGTAGTTATGCAAAAGGAATACACCATAGGCGTTTCATAATTTATTTTCAATTAACTAAATTTTTAAAGGTATATTGTAGTTTACAGGAAATTTTAAAACACTTTCAAAGTTCACAGATTTCATTGTTTCATATGTAGTTCATCCATTTCATATTTATCATTATAGAGTATATTTATATAAATTTAAATGAAAATTACTGCACGATATTTCACAAACAAATATATTTTAATATTTCTTAAGTGCAACGTTTGTTTCAATATAAAAGCATATAGCGGAAATCTGCCCTGCGCAGGTGCTATAGATATACAAGGTTGAATTCTGAGTGCTTATGCAAAAGGAGTACACCATAGGCGTCTCATAATTTATTTTCAATTAACTAAATTTTTAAAGGTATATTAAATAGTCAAGTGTACGTTTGTAATTTTTTCATTAAAAAGTTATCAATATTTCTAAAAAAATAAATTTCATTAAAAATAGTTATAAAGCAATGTTGATTTCTTAAGTTATTTTTGCCTATGATCCCTACTGAAATTAGGAGTCATCATACACAAAGAACAAGAAAAGAACAGCCGAGGTAAGAGTAAATAAAGAAGTAGTAAATAAATAGGTAGAATGGGGTAAAATAATAATTAAATAACAAATAATAAATTCATCAATAATAATTATAAGATATTAACAATTGTCGATTCCAACGTGGAGCAATTCAATAATCGATCGAATACTAACATTATGTTCAATTCAAATTCTCAACTCAATTATTATTAAGAATATATATAATGGATATTTTTGTGGTGATGTGGCAATACGACTCCAGAGTAAATTCTTTTAGATATTTATTCCCGAGCTTTCGAATAACTTTTATTCATTATCAAGGGCTAGAATTGTTTGGTCAATGTTATCATTATTAACAATTAAATGAAATAATAAATACTTACATAAAATCTATAGCGAATTTTGGAAAAGTTGTAAATTTTTATAATAAATTCTTTTAAACATAAATTAATGAAAAACTCAAAAAACAATATGACAATAAACAAACTATTTGATCCTGAACTACTATAATTTTGATTTATTTATCATAAAAATGAAGACGGTTATGAATGTTGTGTTCTTTTTTCATAATCTAAAATATATGCATAGATAACGTTAAGGTTATTTAAGTCTGTTTTTTTATTTATGACATAATTTTGTTCTGCAATATATAATTCTTTTAGATGTATGATCCAGTTAGTAGGCAAGTTTTCATAAAATTCGTTTTGTATTTTATTATCCTCTACCGCCTTATTATTTTTTGCTATTGCTATTACATTGTATATCTCTTGGATTGTAAATGGTGAATCTAGATAGGGATGTCTGGCATCCATTATGGATAGGTTCATATTAGCTTCAGTGGTGTTAAAAAATAGGTTATAATAGTTCTCCCATTCTTTGGCCGTAATAGGGTGTTCATTATAGTGCTTTTTTTATGAAGGTTTATATATTTCCAAAATTCGGATGGGTTTTTAATATTCAGAGATTTTGCCTGTAGGTTTTGTTGATATTTGATTTGTTTATCTTTGATTAACATCTTAAATATTTTCTGCGCAACAGAAAAGAATGCTGTATACGTATATTCATCTGCAAGCAAGCTCGAGAAGATGCAGATACTTTAATCGTAAGAACTGCAGTTGAAGCAGCGAAAAATAATGAAACAACTTATCTTGGTTAGACAAGACATCGGTTTGTTGGTGCTAATTCACCAATTAAACACAAGTTGTTGTAAATAACGGTAGTCAGTTAATAACTGAGATCTATGAAAAACATTCATAAGAAGAAATTAGATTTACCGTTAAATCAAGTAAGGTTTGATTTGTATAAAGCTTTAAACTTGAAAAAGTACCACCAACCGAAGGGGCAGCTGCGCAGAGTTTATCATCAAGTACAAAATTGGCTTGGTTCTTTCGACAATGACCAAGAAAAAAACAACGCTACACAATGGGGTTGGAGTGAACATATGGGCAAACCTATACCTAAATATATATATATATATACATATATTGAACCAGATATCATATATATTAAGAGAATTCAGTGCTGTAGGAATATTTTGCTTATATGAAAATGGATTGAAATGATGTAATTTAAGAAAACAGTATAAAACGAAAACACTATTCTTAATAAAAAGCATATAAAGTAAAGATATATTAAATAATTAGTATACAACAATTTAATAAATAAAGAAATTACCTTAATAACTGTACAAATTTTGAAATTGCCTAACAAATGTAATGGAGTATAATAAAGCTGCCTAAGATGATGGATTATTTCCATAACGTAATCAGCTGTTCATCTGAAATAAAACAAATCTTAGTCTAGTCAATTCATGATAATTATCAATTTAAGTAGTTAAATTATAAAGCAATGTAATAAATACGATAATATTTTACGATTTTTATCTTAATGGATACAACAAAAGAAATAGTAACTTACCGAATATTGGTTCTATAATTGTGCAAGTTTATTTGCTAGAAACTTGCATTTTTTTTTGTGAAGATGTGCTTCGACCGCTAAGGGTCTTTAGCACTTACAATATCATTTAACTACATAGTAAATTACAGCATTACATTCACTAAATATTCACTAAAACATTCACTAAGTATTCACTAGATATAATTATAGAGTTTTATATCTTTTAGGTACTGTATTGTTTTTTGTATTTGTTCCAGAATTTTTAGATTTTCACTAACATCTGTGGAGATTTTGTTCTCTTGTCTTTCCTCTTCGAATTCTGTAAAATCAACAAGGATGTGTTTAATAGACAGTCTTACGTTGCACTTGTTACATTTGGGGGGTTCTTCTTTAGATATTCTATAGCCGTGCGTTAAACGAGTGTGGCAAAGTCTTAGTCTTGATATTTTAGTTTGTTCTAACCGGCTGGGTGTTAATGTTAGTCGGTCTGCAAATTGCGATTTAATGCTCTTGAGGCTATTTTGATCATTATGCCATTCTGTTTGCATCTTTTTCTTAATTAACTTCTTGAGGTAGTTGTCGATATCACTGTGAGTATAAATTTGAGACATTGCGGTTTCTAACGATGTTACTTCTTGGGCAGCTGTATCAGCTGACTCGTTGCCGTCGATTCCTACGTGTGAGGGGACGTAGATAAGTGTGACCTTTACTTCTAGCGTAAATAATTGGTGGAGGAGTTGTTGGATTTGTTGCACTAAAGAGTTGCTTGCCCACATTTGTCGAATCGCTTCTATGGCACTTAGTGAGTCAGAGCAGATTGCATATTTTGGTTTTGGGTTACTCATTACGTAAACTAAAGCTTGATGGATAGCGGAGACTTCTCCTGTATAGACACTACACTCCTCTGGTAGCCTGAATTTTTGTGTATTAGTTGCTGTAACTACTGATGAGCCTACTGATCGATTTGATTCATTTTTTGAAGCATCAGTGAATAAAACTTCTAACGGTTTGTAAATTCCACATATTCTATTGAATTCATTTTTCAGTAGAGAAGGATGTGTTTCTTTTTTATTGAATTTGGAAAGTTCTGTGTTTACGGAGATAGGTGAGAGAAACCAGGGGGCAAAATTATAGCTGTTTATAGGAATAATTTCAGGAAAACTGTAGTTGATTTCTGCCATATACGTTTTAACTGTGTTGTAAAAAGGTGGTGTAATATTGATATTTGCGGGAAAAGCTGTTTGCACTGATCCAGTGTAAATTTTTTTGTGGTAAGGGTGGTTAGGAAGAGCCAACATTTTTGTCGAGTAGGATAAAGATAAATGTTGAACTCTATATGTAAATGGCATCTCTCCAAGAAGTTTATAGAGAGTGTCTGTGGGGGTTGTTGGGAACGCACCAATTATTATTCTAAGTGCTTTATTTGAAATTATTTCCACAGTTTTTATATAACTTTTTTTAGCGGTTTGGAAAGCCATGGCTCCATATTCTATTTTAGATCTAATGGTACTTTTGTAAATGTTAAGTAAACTGTTTGTATCTGCTCCCCATTTTTGATGTGATAGGATTTTTAATATGTTTAAGCTTTGCGTACTGTTTCGTTTAAGATAGTCAAAGTGTTTTTTACAGTTGAGTTTATCATCAAAAATTATTCCCAAAAATTTGATATCTTTCGTGAAACTGAGTTTGGTGCTTCCTATGGTCAGTTCCGGGTATTCTTTCTGGGCTCTTCGTGCAAATAAGACACATTTCGTTTTCTCGTGAGATATTTTGAAGCCAGACTTGTTTTTCCATTCATAAATTTTGTTTAATCCATTTTGAATTAGGGATTGCAATGTTTTAATATTTTTAACTTTTCCGTATATTACAATATCGTCAGCATATAAGCTTACACGTAGTGGAGATGTGATACAAGAGGTGAAGTCATTTATGGCGACAAGAAATAATGTTGTGCTTAAGGAAGATCCTTGGTGAATTCCATTCTCTATTTTTCTTTTGGTAAATAATTCTCCATTTGTTTTGACTACAAAATTACGTTGTGTCAAGAATTCTTCGATAAATGCTGTTATATTTCCATTAATGTTCCAATTTACCAGTGTTTGAAGAATTTTATGTTGCCATGTTAAGTTGTAAGCTTTTTCAAGATCCATAAATACCGCTAGCAGTTTCTGACCGTTAGCAAATGCATTGTGTATCTCGGATTCCAGGTTTATAATGCTGTCGTTTGCTGACCTGTTTTTTCGAAATCCGTTTTGGTGTATCGATATAAGGTTATGTTTTTCCAGATGCCACATTAACCTGCGGTTTAATATCTTCTCTAAGACTTTGCACTTTGTACATGTTAGGGATATTGGTCTGTAAGACGTTACCAAATTCTTTGGTTTGTGTGGCTTGGGTATTGGCACTATGATAGCTTCTGACCATGATTTTGGAAATTTGTGTTCTAAATAAATTTTATTGTATGTCTGTAGCAAATACCTTTTTCCAGTTATTGGGAGGTTTTTTAAAAAAGTGTAGTGGATTTTGTCAGGTCCCGGGCTGGATTTATCGCTGCATTGTTTCAGCACCTCTTCTAATTGTTCACTGACGATTTGTACATTTAATGGGTGGTTTTGACCTGTAGCATGATTTAATTTTATTCTTTGTTCTGTATCGCGTTTATATTCCCTAAATTCTGGTTCGTAGTTTTCATCGCTTGATATTCTAGAGAATTCTTCTGCAAATGTTTGTGTTATAAGTGCGTTATTAGAGATAATTTCAGTATTGTTATTTTATGTTTTGATGAAATTCCTTTTAATTTCTTTATTTTTGACCATATCTCGGAGTTTGAAGTATTTGGAGTGATTGTTGAGACAAATGATTTCCAGGAGTCCTTTTTAGCTTGCTTAGTGACGTATCTTGCTCTTGCTCTGAGTCTTTTAAACTCAACTAAGTTAGTTTGGTTTTTGTTCTTTTTTAACTTATATAACGCTCTTTTGCTTGCTTTAATAGCTTCTTCGCATTGTGGTGTCCACCAAGGTACTGGAATTTTTGTTTTTAGTGGTTTTACATACCCAATATGTATTTCTGCAGCTTGTATAATGGTATCGGTAAGTACATTCGTTATTTCGTCAATGTTATCTTCAATCTGATCAAATTCTGGAATATTTCTTTCTATGTACTCAGTAAACTTAAACCAATTTGCTCGTCTCAAATTCCATTTTTCCATTGAGTTAAGATGATCGTTCTTGTCTTTTCTGGAATGAAATTCTATGCTTATAGGTAGGTGGTCGCTTCCATATAAGTATGAGTTTGGCTGCCAACTCGGGTTTGGTGCAATTTGTGCGTCACAAATAGTTAGGTCAATAGGAGATAATTCTCCTGTTAGTGGATTTAATCTTGTACCCGCTCCAGAGTTTATTATTATAAGACTGTTTGTGTTTGTAAATTTTTCTATTTCTCTCCCTCTTTTGTCTGTTGTCTTGGATCCCCACGCTGTATTGTGTGAATTGAAATCCCCTACTATTATTTTTGTGCCATTTACTTGGTTGGTTATTTCTTGTAAGGTTTGTGAAGTGAATTTTTTGTTGGATGGAATATAAATATTAATAATGTTCAAATTCTTCTCATAGTATTGTATGTTAATTGCAGCTACCTCTAGTTCTGATGTAATTTGTATATTTTTCCATGTAAAATTATTTTTTATATAAATAGCCACTCCTCCACTAGCTCTGTCAGACTCTCTATTTTTGTGGACGCATTCGTAACCTCTTAGTGAGTAGTATTTGTTATCTTTGAAGTTAGTTTCTTGTATGCAGATCACATCTTCTGTAGTTTTTGATATTAAGAGTTTTAATTTTTCCAGATGGGCTATTAGCCCATTTATATTCCATTGGAGTAAGAAAGTATTAGTGTTGACTTAGTTGAGAAGTGGATGAATCGTAACTATCTTCATCTTCTTCATTTGTTGATATCGAGACTAAATTCAGTTGCTTACGTATCTTGGATTGGATTCTTGTGCATCGAGATTTCATCGCCCTGTGTTGTATAAATGGGTAAATGTTGTGGAGAAGGGCGAGTAGTTCGGGAATATTATCTGTGTATTGTTGGGCTATACTTAAGGGGTCAGTTGTGCCAAATGCGTTATCCATAAAGTCGGAGAGTTCTTCAAATGTAAGGAGTTGTTGAGGTGATTCATTGTAGAATATTTTTACAGGTTCCAGATCTTCGGCATTTGGATTTTGTTTGGTTGCGGAGGGGCATTGTTTGGATTTTTTCCTTTTGGTCTTTTGATCTGTTGTATTACTTGCCACTTCCACAGGATCTTTTTCGGATGTAAGGTCGCTGGAACTAGCTGTTAGATATTGCCGTGGTCGTTTAAAGGTATTTGATGGAGGAGTATCATTCGTCTCGTCAATTCGGCTAAGATCTCCTACGGAGCTTTCTACTGATATTGGTTCAACTGGCATTGTAATATTTTCTTGGTAGTTGGATGAGTTTGGTGCTTGATTTGGACAAAGCTTGGCAACATGTCCTGGGGTTTTGCAAAGGAAACATGTTATTCCGTCGAATGATAGAAACACTCTATATGTTGTATCTTTAAATGTAATGACCAATGAGGGAGGTAGACTTATGTCATCGTTTGGTACTACATATATTTGACGTCGAAAACTTAGGATGTGTGCGTATTCGTTTCCTGACAGACTTGCCCGGAGTAATTTCATTGGTGATACTTTTGAAAAACCTATTTTTAGGATTTCTGCTTCTAGTATGTCATGTGGTATTGATGGACAGACGTTTGATAGGATGATTCGCTTTGCTGGAGTAATGAGTCGTCGAACTCCTACTTGGTGCTGTTTTATATTTAAAGTTTGATACTTTTCAGTTATATCTTGGGCAGCTTCGACAGTCGACAAGTACATACATATTCTATTATTTGACATTCTAGAGGCAAACAGTATATTTTTGGAGCCAACAATACTTGCTACGGCTTCCACATAGTCTCCGAGAGTGAGATTGTCATTAACATTTAATACGATCGCTTGTTCTTTTTTTGGAAACATATCAGAGTTAACAACTTGAGAATATTGACGTTGACTAGTTGTTGTAGAATTTGATGCGCCCCCGTAGTCGGAAGCCATCACTGTGTGGGTTTTTTCAGAAATTTTTAATTTGGGTATGGCAACGGTACTTTTATGTGGGAAGAATATATCGATATTCTATCATATTATTTTAATAAATTCCCAGATACTTTAATATTGGAATCGATTCTCTCACCTGTTTTTACACTAATTACTTTGATTAGATTTTAAGTATACACACTATTGCTGAACTCGTTTTCGGAACGACCACTCGTCTCGATGATTCGAGTTTAACTGTGACATGCATTTCTGTGCAGCGGAAAGCGTCTCTTTGTAAGTAGGTACCTTTAATCTTACATTGATATACTTTATTACAAATAAGAGAGATACCTTCTTATTCATTTTATATACTCTTTTATCATATTTAGAACTACTTAATCATCTATATCAACGAAATAAACCTTGTTATTAGCTACTACTAATGAATAATTGACTTTTTTTGACACTTAACCAAAAATATCTAAAATGATTTTAAATTTATATTTGTAGTTTATCAGAGCTTACAACTTACATTAAAGTGATCTTCACAGAAATAACTGGTACTTGTAGTTGTCAATGAAGGTGGATCTGGTCTAGCAACTCTGCCTTATTTTTACACTTTTTGGAATGTGTATGAAAATTTTTTGTGGTGTTCTGATTGACGTACGTTTGCACATCGGTTGCATATCAGGTAACTTTGACATAAAGCGAGATTTGATTATAGCTTCATGAGGTCACGAGACAATATGGAGCATTTTACCGGGAATTTTTAAACCTATTTCCATTTACTACTTTTCCGCCCAACCTATCTAATATGCGAGAAAAAGATTGGTTTACACCAAAAAAAGTTGGAATTTTGAATTTTTTTTGAGTTATTTTTACGTTTTTCATCAACAACAACAGGAAAAAACGGTTTTTAGAAAAAAATCCTGTGTGTATGTCGTCGTCGTCGTTGTCGTCGGCCACTTTTTCTTACATGTCTTGTTAGCACGATACAGGCTCCGGAGGGCAATAAGTCACCAATTTTATGATTGAATATTGTTAAGGACATGTCACAGATGAACCCTATTGATTTTCAGGTCACCCGAGCCAGTACAACGGGTGTTATGCTACTTGAAGTACGACATTTTGTAATTTTTTGAGAAATTTCAGTTTGTTAGCACGATATAGCCTCCGGAGTTCAACAAGTCACCAATTTTATCATTAAATATTATTCAGGAGGTCTCACAGATGAACCGTTTTGATTTTCAGCTCACCAGAGCCAATACAACAGGTGCTACAGTACTTTAAGTACGATATTTTTGAAATTTTTGGAGAAGTTTCAGTTTGTTAGCACGATACAGCCTCCGGAGTATATACAAGTGACAAATTTTATGAATGGATATTATTCAGAGCGTCTCAAAGATGAACCCTATCGATATTCAGCTCACTAAAGCCAGTACAACGGGTGCTATGGTACTTGAAGTACCAAATTTTTGTCATTTTAGGAGAATTTTCAGTTGGTTAGCACGATACAGCCTCCAGATAGTATACGATTGATCCATTTTATGATTAAATATTGTTCAAGGTATCTCACAGATGTATTCTATTGATTTTCAGTTGACTAGAGCGAGTACAGCGGGTCCTATAAATCCAGATATACTAACTACATTTTTGGAGAAATTTCGGTTTGTTAGCACGATACAAGTAATAATTTCATGATATAAAATTGTTCAGGGCCACAGATGCGGAAAAGTTAGTGTTAATCCTTAAAACCGTTTTTTTATTGAAATTGGTCATATTCTTTTATAAAATTATTATTTTCGTGTTTATACAGGGTCCATCTTTGAAATAAAAGCAATTCCAAAAATTAGTCAACATCCCTATTGCTTCACGTTTTTTTTTTATTTAAACTTGTTTATATGTAATTTATTAAGGTTAAATGGAATTCATTAATGTTCAATGAAACTTATTGTTTATTGACTATTCTTTTGGAGAGCTGTGCTAAATTGTAATTTTGTTTTGAAAAGACGCTAAATCTGAAATTAAATCTTTTTATCATAGGATAAACGCCGATTGGTCACCTGAACTTTTAATCTTTGATTATTTACATCTAGATTAGCTGAATATCAGATTATTTACTCTACTTTGAGGTAAGTCATGCAATAGACCTGTGGGTACCAACCCCTACTCCAAGAGAGGTTTCGAGAGGAATCTGAGGTCTAGTTGTTTAGTCACCCAGTAGGCCCTGCATCAGGGAGAATTGTGATTAAGGCGATATTGTTCTAATTACTTTGTCGTCTATGACTGGTTTCAGGTTGGCTCTCACAATAAAGTTAATAATAACATGGAAAAAAATGGAAAAGTAAATGCATAACTGAATCGTAATTAAAGTTATAGGTTATTGATAATTAATTTGTGTTTATTAGAAATTTATATTGCTACGGCCCTTGGTTTGTAGCACAATGTCTAACACAATTTGTATTTTTGTGTGGACTTATTTAAAATCACTTGTTTACACAACACTTGTGACGTACATTTTTGTGTATAAACTAAATACCGAATCTGAATTGTACCTCACAGGATATTTGCCGGTTTACTCAGTGAAGATGGGGGGAGTTTCGTTAAAGACCTCATAAACATCGGAAAGATCTTAATTGGGCGCCAGGCAAGTCGATACCCAAATATCTCAAAGAACTACCAATCACGCGACCTACCAACGCAAAAGGAATGGTACTGAATTAAAACAGAATATTCAAGAAACGATTCTATTCAGTTCTTTTTTTATTAATAAACAAATAGTACACCAACGTGAAGAAGGTGTAAACAGATTAAATTTATTCAATAGCACAGTGGTAAGCCATAACACCCAATAATGAATGTAGCACAGAAATTATTATTAATAAGTACAAAAAAAAATAATTAATACCTAAATAAATAAGGAGCGCTATTGTATCTTGCAAATGAATGGTGGGGAATATATCTCAAATACATATAAAAAAAAATTAAAATCAACTTATTAGTATCCCGGGCTTGAGCTCATGCGCGTGTAACCAAGAGAAAATGCGAATAGTCAGAAATAGTTTAAATGCAGTGCAATAGCTATCCATTAACAAACACTGTATGGTGAAATCTACTTCAAACGTTACAATGGACCAAAACAACAATATTCTTAAATATGTGACAATATTTTAAGTATTTGAATATCGTACTAATTATTCATATTATGTGAAATAACAATTACTATTGTATTCAAAAGTATGAGTAAGAAGGACCGACTAAATTCAAATATGTTTCGGATATTAATGATTTACCCTGTATAATTCCGGGTTGTTCAACATTTCAACAAGCACCAAGGAAATGAGTATCATATATTTTGCACAAAAGCTCAAAATTAATTGCTATTAAACCAATTTCATGAATACGTTTTAAATAAGAAATATGAGTCGCAAAATATTAAATTAAATAATTGTCACCGTTAAAGCCTCGCAGCATCAATCACCCTGTATACGTGCTGGGACAACCAAACCCAGATCCATAGATTGTGTTCCCAGTAGTAACCATATGCAGACTTCAACGAATAACCAAAAAAAAACCAAGACGAGTTTCGATACACCAGGCAAAAAAAAAAACAGATGGAAAAACCCTAAATGAAAGAAAACCTGTTATAGTCTCTTTCTTAGAAACATTTTATAGTTTTAAGCAATCAACAAAACTCAAAGTTGACTTTGGAATAAGCAAATTACTTAGACCAATCCATTAAATCAAATAATAAACGAATAATTGAACGCACCAATATGAAAAACTTACATAAACATTATATTCCTTTAAAATTTGTAAATAATTAAGCCAAGATAATAAAAACTTACTAGTACAAGAGCGTGTACTACTAGTTATTTTGCAAATAATATGAATAAATCTATCTTCCCCAATATAAAAATACATAAGCTAGGGGAATACAAACTAAATAGCTTTACAACTTTTATTCCCAATTATTTTACTGATAATAAAACTAAATTAAATTCAAATTGACATTTAGGCAGTCCCATTGACTATTAAAAATCAAGACCAAGAAATAATTTAATAATTAAATAGATAAATTAAATATAATAACCCACCCTATGCTAGTACGGGGTTATAGCCTGATCCCGTCGTATCGAAAGGGGTGCATAAACCAATAACTACCCAGAAGGAAAAATGACAGGGGTCTCGGTAGCGTCTTGGTAAATATTCTTATTAATTGGAACCTATTGAGAACAAGCGTATTGAAAGCTCCTGAGTACGACACTCCAGGAAAAGAAAGAAAATAGAACGGCATAACAGAACTTACCGGTAATAGGCAAATTTCCAACACAAGAAAATGGCGACTGGGTGCAATTTAAAAATCCCATAAGGTCCAGAAATCCAGTAGAACACCAAAATATCTATTTCCACTAACCAACACGACTGGATTCCAACAATATGTGGTACAGAATAATCCCGCTTAAGGATGACTAAATAAAAGTCAGAATTTCCAGTACCACAATTGTACACCACAGTCCATTATGGCCATCAGATATCATGTCCTTTTAAAACATCAGCTGGTCAAGGGAATACCGACGTACCAATACCGAACTAACTATACAGTTTCCTTCAATCTATTCCAACTGTATTATCACAGAAAACCTAACGACAATACTAGATACGTACTTTGAAGCTCATCCCCTAGACGACGCTAGACGACAATACACATAATATATTCGAATAACGTTTTTATTCTTATTAGTGCAAAAGAACAAATAAAAGGGTCACTTTTAATAACAAACATAAATAAAAATAATATTTATTATAACTAAGCATACTCCACTATGGCGAAAACAAAGTACCAGGTAATAGGCAGCTTCAAATATAGCAAACAAAATACAACGAACAAATACAGGGTCATACTCGAAGATAATTATATTACACAACACTCTAACTGTAATTACGATGGCTCTTGAAAAAAAAAAACGTAACACACTGACCTTCACAACGCAGAAAGATACTATTTAAGTGATGTGATTTGGTTTATGTATATGTCAAGCGAACCAAGTAGGACTAATTCACCGAATTCCTTTTTCAAAAATATTTAAATTATCTATATGCATTTATCCATACTTCATATGAAAAACTTTGAAATTTTATCTAAATATTGCTTAAGGCTATCGATTTTATGTTGCGCATATTTTAAAGTTAATATATCGCTTCACTATATATTTTTGACAAGACATCTCTTATAGGAAACTCCACTACAGTGTATAATTAAAAGTTCTCGGGCCGTTTCAGCCCGTGTAATAAATACCTAGAACTTTTACAAAACTTCTTGCACATTATATTATGAATAAATTACCAAACAATGATAGTAATTTTGCGAAAGAGAGTAACAACAAGGGTTTTATTAAATATGCTGGGTCATGGTTTTTGGTAGTAACTGATGTCAGTGGCGACTCGACAGAAACATTGTAACAAAAACTATAAAATGTGAACCAACTCCGACGTCATATCTGTATAATAATTTTTCGACATCAACTGAAATCCAGATTTTTTTGAACATATCTGGATCTTCATTGACATGACAGTTCTTCTGGCCAACATTTAGTAATAGCGTGTTCTAAAGTACATTTTTTATATAGCATAAAATCGCTAAACGCATCTAGCTTTTATTACTGTCAAAAACAAACTAACAATGCAAAATGGATGATCATGGGGAAGTATGTTGAGCGCAATGTAACAAAAAAAATTGGAAATAGAATATACTTTGTTCACAAAAACTTAATTAAGGAAGTGGGATGCGAAATAATATCTACTGTTTAATGCATCGTTCCACGTTTTTACTAATTTTACAGTATTTAATTAGATTCATTATTTGCTTCTT
This sequence comes from Galeruca laticollis, assembly GCA_963921935.1. Taxonomy (NCBI): domain Eukaryota; kingdom Metazoa; phylum Arthropoda; class Insecta; order Coleoptera; family Chrysomelidae; genus Galeruca; species Galeruca laticollis. Next base: position 222,415,732 of record OY998178.1, on the reverse strand, counting down.
TGAACTCTGTATTATAATAGCAATAGAAAAATATTGATATCCATTTTGTGAAATGAGAATACAATCTTTACGACTTTTTGGCATTTGACTATTGTTGACAAGTGAAAGCAATTGTTTGTTTATTACATTTTCTTAGATATACCGTGTCAATATAGAAAATTGATGAAGTATGGGAACTCAACTCCTTTCTAATCTTCAGTAATAATAATTTTTTTAAATAGCAATCAGCAGCTCCCTAAATATATATTTAACATTGTAACATGCCAATTGGCTGTTACGACTTTCATTGGAATATTGTATTTGAAATTTATCGGACTAATGGTTCGAGATTGAAAAACTAGTTCCACTTTCAAATTTCGTGTTTTTAAAACAGCGTCGTATATAGAAAAAGCCTCGTCCATTCAGTTAATAATCGATAGTTTATTGTGGTGGTTTCACATATTCGCTGGTGAGTTAAAATTGTTCAAATATATTTTTCTGCATCTGCTTACAATATTTGATTTCGATTATAATATAGGTTGGCGTTGATTTGGTGTATGTTTAACTCTTTTTCAAAAAAAAAGACTCATTCCATATTTTTATGAAGCAAAGTTTTAGTAAATTATTTTCTTACCTTATTTTAGCTTCATAATTTTGCATTTTCTGCTTATTTAGGGAACTACTCGAATAGGGTAGAACAGACTTCTGTTAGTTTTATTTTATAAACTAGATACATTTTTTTATGTGTTGTAGCATAAGCTCCTAATATGTTCTATCTATTTCTTCATTCCCAGTAGTTTTCCTTTAATTTTTCTCCTTCTTTTTCTCTTCGCAGCTCTGCAGCCCCTTAGTAGCACCTAGAAGACATCGCTAGGACAAAGAACAACAGAGAACCGGCCGGAATGGAAAATTAAGCATCACATTTCCATATACTAGTGCCTAGCTGAGATCTGAATAATTTCAGAACCTCTCCAAGGTAAATCCTTTGTCTTTCTCAATTCATGGAAATCCAGAATTGGAGATTTTCATTGTATAACTGCGTTCGTGTTCGTCTTGTATTTTGGATATACAGTCAATGTGAATTATCTTATTATATTCCTTAAGTTGAAAAACCTATTGTGCAACGCAATCTTAAACTTAAACTTAAGATACCGTTTTGTAAAAGCATACGTGCACTAAGTTCTCCTGTATAGAGCAGAAACATGGACATTAATTAAAAGTGTATACCATGAACAGACTCGAGGCTTTTGAAATTTGGATCTTCCATAGACTACTAAAAATATCATGGACTCAACATATACCTAACGATGAAGTGTTTAGACGTATGGGAAGGGAACGAGAGATACTTACAATAATAAAACGAAGAAAGACCGCTTATCTGGACCACATATACCATAACAACAAGTATGATATACTGAAATTAATAATAGAAGGAAAATTGAAGGAAAACGTGGTCCTGTTCGCAGACAACATTCGTGGTTGAAAAACATACGCGACTGGACTGGTACGAACACATCATCTTTAATTCGTACCACTCAGAACCGAAATTGTCGCCAACCTTCATTAAATGGAGATGGCACCTGAAGAAGAAGAAGATAAGACTATTTAAATTATTTATATTTATCTTCTCACTTCAATCCGCAACGCTACCACTGACTACCACACAGGTAAGTAAAGATTTTAGGGAATTTTTTAATGGTTTAATTGTTGAGTACCGTCAGCCGGTGTTTTCAGCTGATGATATGCTATTGACAGGTAATGTTGAATAATAACATCTACGATGAACCGACAAAAAAAAGTAAAAAAATTCGAATTTCAAATTCGCGAAAAAAGGAACATGTTTCAAAGTTAAATTATACGTGTGGTAATACCTCAAATATTTCAAATAGTAGTAGGTACCTCAACTAACAAATATCTTAATAGGCTTGTAAATAAATTAATAAACAGAATAGAATATTTGGTTGTAATAGAAGGCACATTTTTGAATCTTTGAAAAATAAACATCATTACCAATGTTAATCACATTAACTGCTCTCGCTACAACACTTATGTTTCTCTAACTTTACAGATTTAATTTTTTGAAATTGCTCAGCACCCATTGCAACCACTTGTTATTGTGCATTATGTGATTTTACCACATTTGTACCCAACGGATCGAAAATGTTTCCAGTCCCTAAAATATATAATCGTGTCTTAGTTCGATTACACAGTTGCTAGCAGATTTAAAGGCTAGGTTTGATCGATGAATAGCACACGAAATTTTAAAGAACTTGAATTTTCATCCACATATTTTTTTTGCCATAACTCTCACGATCCTGATTTTTCTCCTGAGTTTACCGCTCCACCTGTCTCGTTTTTTTGAGAACTTTTGCTAGAACGTATATTTTATCAATTTGGGTGCGATCTACACTTCAATAACACCTTAACGAAAACGATAGAAGGTCATCCGTTAGAATTTTTGCCAATGCATCCCTATTGCTTTCGACGATACATTCCAAAAAAACTCTGTGCGAGGTTGGTGCCAAATACTGATAATTAATATTAGGTATCGGGAATGCAAGAAGTTTGATTTTTATTATATAAAAAATAAGTTGTAGCTTCTGATATGTCAGTTTTTTATATGTTGGAGCATGCTTATTTTAGGATTTGTCTACTTTTGCATTTAATTGTCGAAGCATTAACAGTTCTAGGATATTGCAAACGTGAGAGTTGCAGTTTGACGTACTAGTAATATGAAATTAACTGTCTCTACCCTTACTTCGTGGTATCTACTCATATTAGTGTTTTAAATTAAACTCGCGGTTTCTAGTTAATACCACAATATAATAAAAATTGTTGAAAATTCTAAAAAATTGACAATTGTTTCGATAAATCAATATCATCCTCATTCTGCCGATGATATTGATTTATAGAAACAATTGTCAATTTTTTAGAATCTTCAACAATTTTTATTATATTGTGGTATTGTGAAACTCACTAGAAACCGTGAGTTTCATTTAAAACACTAATACTAGTAATATATTTATTCGAGTTCTTTTTTTGAATTATTTATATTACTGATTTCTCAATATTGATTTTAAGGTTAGGTTTTAGTTTCTTAAATATATAAGCACAATGTCTTTATTGGATAATTGTGTCATTCCTATAAAAGCCACTGTCGCCGGCTGAGTGGTAAAACAAAATAGAAAAAAAGTTTGACGATGATCTCGTTTCAGACTCAATCTATGAAATAACTCCACACATGATTTGACAATAATGAAGACTATAATGCAAAAAATGCCAGGAAAGTCATCACAGAGTCAATGGATACTCAACTAAACCTGAAACAAAACGACCAAATAACGGACACCTGAATTGACATTACGTGACGAATGTGAGGTTCTGCGATTCATAAAGTTTACCTTGAATTTTTCTAACTATAATTTATTTAGAATTGTCTGGAATTTGTGTACACACTATATATAAATTGAATGAATAAAAAAAAGAATACTAAGTGCGTGTTTTATTATAAATTCAGCTAAGCGATTTCGGCCAATAGGTCATCCTCAAAGCTATCCTATAAAATTACAAAAGTTGACAATTTAAAAAATAGAAATTATTTTTTTAAGTTTTATAAGACTTGGCCCAATTTTTGGTATAAGGCTGCCGAAAATTGGGCCAAATGATTTTTCAGATCAGCTTAAAATTAGTTGGAAAATAACTATGTATATATAAAACTTTTATCTGAATAAATTTCAGTCAATAAATTGAGAATTATTTGGAAGAATGTTTCTTTGTAAGTATCAATTGAAAATAGAAAAAAGTGGATACATTTATTATTCTACATGGTAATTTACGTGATTCCAAAAATTTTTGTGATTTAAATTTGATTAGGTACTTTAATTGTTTATTAAATGGCAATTTTCTTCTTTCTAGAGTAACTTGAGACGTGTACATGGCGCAAAGTTTTACTGACATCCGTAAATGGCAGTTTTGGTAGTATTTCAATTATTTTTGTAGTTTATTCTTTTAATTCGTTCTATTGTTCACTTAGTGATTCGTTTTTTCTATATGGGACAAGAATACACTCCTTAATCGAACAGATTCTTTTCTAAGACTAGAGACTAGACTATCTACAAAATATTTTCTTTAATTTTTCGAATATTGTTTAAGCCAACTAGATAAAGTGTGACCAGTCTTCTTTGGTACTATACATTATATATATATATATATATATATATATATATATATATATATATATATATATATTATAACATTTAATATTATTTATGTTATAATAATGATATAATTAATAGGATATTTGAATAGCCCACTACGTTGGGACAAAATTATTGTAATGAATTTTATGTATGTATAGAGTATGAGATTCTTTCTGTTATCTGGGTTCTTACGGTTGTGAATAAATTCAGTTGATAAATAAATAAAGAAACATTTTACTTGAAAAAAATATTTTAATTTTATTTATAAAAATTTTATGCGACGCCCATGTATGGGTCAAATGAAATTATTGATTTTATTCTTATGTGTGGCGTTCTGTGCGCATGCTCAAGAACATGAGGTAACGATGCGCTAGAGTAAACATTTGATAGACGCGTCGGGTCTGTCCAGTTTCACAGCGAGCTTCTATGCTGTGTCATAGAACATGTTTCAAATTATATACAAGTTAAAAGAATTTATGCTGGGAGATTTATACATACAGAAATACAAATAATAAGGTACAAGAAATAGTTATGAAATTTATATACATAGAGTTTAAATGTTACATAAAAGAGTTGGATGTATCTTTCTTAAGTTTCTTATTTGAGAAATGCGTGAGTATTAAGTTTTATTTCTTTAGATTGGCCATTTATCATTTAGAATTATTTAATAATATAGCTATATTGAGTCTCTAATTTTAATTCTTTTTCAGATCGATCATTATTTCAAAGTTTATTTTACTCATGAGATTTTAAAGAAAACATTTGATTGACGTTAATGAGTTTTTTTATAACTCTTGTTGTACAACAATACACTGACCTTGTGTTCAGGAACCAGGATCTGCTTCTCGGGACTCTGGAAAGCAGCTTCCGAAGTTTACAGTTGAATAAATATGTGAAAATATGATTTTCACTCTGGAAAATCAGCTACAATCATTGGGTAAGTACATGTGCATGTTTTATCAATAGTTTGCTATGTTTTTTATCCTCATTTTGAGGATAATTTCTTAAATTTTCTGGAGCACTTCAAAACCCAACCTTCTAGAAACGAAGCCAAGCCACCGACCCTTTTTCTTCAACTTTTTTCAACAATCCACAATCAGTATTTTGTTTAATTCAGCTCACTATATTCAAAAATGTTTGTTACACTTGTTGTTGTTTGAAAGTTCCTTCTGTCATGTCACATAAACCAATCACAGTTTTCTTTTTTTAACGCACTCAAATTATGATTTCACTTTACATTCTAATATCTTTACCTACATACAAAAACTAGTCTCACTAAAAATTGTTTATTCAATATTGAAGTTCATCTTGTTATTATGGGACGAATAGTTTTTCTTAGACGATATACAATAGTCTTTAATATCAATGTTCAGTTCAATTTTCTTATTATAATTAGCAATTGTGTTTAGCCATCAACATAAATTCTTTTAAAACATTTATTAATATTCCTTAATCTAATTATTTATGTTCATTATATTCGATTAAACACATTATGTTTCTTTTCTAGATTATATGTTCATCGTTTTTTCTGACATGAGGTATTTAATACGATGGACGATATTTACTCTATGGCTTTGGATATATGATCAAGGTAATGTTTCTTTTGTCAATTCTATGTGAGTCAAATTATTAATTATATACATAAGTTGTATTACTTTTTTAGTTAATGAGCAATTTTAATGTCTCGTATTTATGATTCTAATAAAATATAGTCTAATGTTTTTAATTTCTAATCAGTTTCCAACTAATCTGTTTTACACCAGTGTTTCTATCTTTATTTATACGTTATAATATATATATATATATATATATATATATATATATATATATATATATATATATATATATATATATATATATATATATATATATATATATATATATATGAAATGAATTAAAATTTCATAAAATACGAGGTGTTTCTATATGAAAAATAAATTTCGGTTTTCTACTGCAACTCCGTTTTACTCAAAATTTCAATAATTTCGACATAATAGCCTGACCGTTCTTCGAAAAGAAAAACAACTATATTCCTGGCTAATACCACGCAGAATATTGAATTACATCCCCTTCGAAGAACGTGACGTTGATCAACCCTTTTGTCGATACAGACATCTGTGGTGATTCGCAACCAAAAGGAGAAGGGCATTGTATACTGACTAGTTTCGACCTTCTTGGGTCTCTTCAAGGGTGCCGTAATGCTTTCTAGTTTAGAGTCTCTAATCTGAACTGAAGATTCCGTCCTCCGACAACCTCTATTTGGCTCGTGTGGTTACACACATGCGAGAAGTTGTCAGCTGGCGCCATCTTCACTTCCAATTGTTCACCACCACCTCAGATAATTATTTGACCGTATTAGTCGTATGAAATAAAATTAAAATTTTATAAAATACGAGGTGTTTCTATATGAGGTGGAGGTTCGCAATTGAAAGTGAAGATGGCGCCAGCTGACAACTTCTCGCTTGTGAGGAACCACACGAGCCAAATAGAGGTTGTCGGAGGAAGGAATCTTCAGTTCAGATTAGACTCTAAACTAGAAGGCATTACGGCACCCTTGAAGAGACCCAAGAAGGTCGAAACTAGTCATTGTACTGTGCCCTTCTCCTTTTGGTTGCGAATCACCACAGATGTCTGTATCGAAAAAAGGGTCGATCAACATCACGTTCTTCGAAAGGGATGTTAATTCAATATCCTGCGTGGTATTAGCCAGGAATGTAGTGGTTTTTCTCTTCGAAGAACGGTCAGGCTATTATGTCGAAATTATTGAAATTTTGAGTAAAACGGAGTTGCAGTAGAAAACCGAAATTTATATATATATATATATATATATATATATATATATATATATATATGGATTAAATACTTAAAAGAGTACACGGATACGTTTTATTGCTGCAATTTCCCTAAAAAAATCTACACAGAAGTTACATTGTAACTGATCAGCAAAGACATACCTTCACATTTTATATATATATATATATATATATATATATATATATATATATATATATATATATTATAATGTAGTATATGGCTGTAATAGTAGCATGTGACAATTTATTTAGCAGAAGAAGTTATTTGATATGAAAGTCTTATCGTTTATTTGTAAAAGGCAAAAAAACTAAACTAAAATGGCATCGTCATGCCAAAAATAACAATAAATTTTCAAATCATAACCAAATCTAGTCATTATAAGAAGTTAAAATTCAAATGAATCGTTTTAGATATTTCTAGTTGCAAGAAATGAAAAATATACAATTAAAACCAGAATATGAGTGATATATTTATTAGATCATATTGTTTTTAACTATCTTTAAGGGGTGTAAGTAATGATAAAATGATTATTGTCAATTTCTGAACATAATAATGATATTTTAAAGTGAACTTTACCAATCAAAATCTAAAATACTATAGAAAACTTATGAATATTTTAAGAATTTGACAGATGTCAAACCAAAAAGAACCTTAACTTACTTATAAAGAGGAACAGGAATTACTCCAAGTAGTCCAGAGTAGTCTTTTTAGCCTTGTAGGATGAACATAGAAAAAATAGACTACATTGTTGCTAGGCGACAGTGATGTTTTTTGGAGAGAAGAGGGCAGCCATATTTTTTTTTGGAGTGGTAGCAGATTTTTGAATGTAGAGTCTCGAAATAGAGAAAATTGATTACGTTTAGATATACTTCACTAAACATATGAAAGTTTATGAGTCCAAAACTTAACCAACATAATAAAATGGTTAACACTGCCAGTAGCTGAATCCCGATATTCGACGACAGAAGGTATACCTGGAAGAAACACCTATATAAGATCACCAGGTATAAACTATTTATAATATTTTGCAAAATATTCGCACATATGTACATAAAATTCCGTTATCTTGGCAACAGGATATATAAATGAACATTTAAGTGAATTTAGCTAGATTTTTGAAAACTTTTCTTCAAGAAATTGTGTGAAATTAGAACAGAAAAGACTTTGAATTACATACCTAGGTTCGAATTAATATTTTCATAACTTTAATTGCAAGACAATTATTAAATTAGTGAGTTAATTTAGATTATTAGTTAGTACGTATAATCTGAGCTTGAAATACGTTTTGCTGCAAACTTTTATCTTACAATTTACTAAAATTATTAACCTACATAACCTCACAAAAAGTTCGGAAACAACACGAATTTCAAGATCCACGTTTATTTAACACTCATAAGTTGGTTTTGGTTCAATATTCTGAAATATTTTGAAACAAAATTACATTACAATATCTAATGTACTTACCTGATGTTTAGAAATAAAGTCACACATCAAATTCAATTTGCGTAGGTGACACATATCACTTAAATTTGTTGAACAATTTTTATAAACACAACTACATATTCTTTGTCCTCTCTCCTATATTCCAACAGCGTATAAAATCATATAATTTTTAATAAATAATTTCTATAACACCAAACGACTTCTTCTTCTTTTTAAATAACTTGTCTCAATAAACACAACTGAACAGCTGATTACAAAATACGGTGAAGGTTAAATCTTTACAAATAACTCATGCTACAGGGTGACAAAACTGAAGCACGACCCAAATGAGATTTTAAGATTGTTGTAATTGGGTTTTCTTTATTCTTTCCTAATTATAATAAGGTAAGTAATTTTTAACAATAATTAAATGAATATTGTCTTTGTTGCTTGATACATTTATTGTTGTCACAAGGACAAAGACTGGCGTCCAGCGGGAAATTTAAAATACCTCACAGATCACAAGTTAAAAATAGTAACATCATATTTATCAGACTCTTATAAATAGTAACCCAAGACAATAATGTCGAACCCAACGTGAGGCTGTATCAAATTTGTCACCCTCAACAATTAACAATTAATGTCAAACCCAATGTGGGCTGTATCAAATTTGTCACCGTCACAACTAGGGTTTCAATAAAACTAGTCACATTTAAAAAGTAATGTCTGGCGAAGTTTTCATTACCTGTGTACAGAACAAATTTCATTAAAAAAAAAATAAGCTAACATAGACAATATTGTCTCTTTGAAAATTTGTTAATCAGCTTAAAAATGGGTCAAATAAAAACACTCAAAGATTTAAAAGTCACTGAATTAAAGAGATATCTCGAAAATAGGGGATTAGATATCTCAGGTAAGAAAACCGATTTATTAGAAAGGCTAATAAAAGATGGTCAAGATCCAGAACTATACTGCTTCAATTTAGAAGATAAATCAAGTGAAGAAGAACACGGTAAAACGGAAGAAAATATGTCAGAAATAGAAGATCCATCAGCTGGTGGAGACGAAGAATTAGTACATGAAAAGGAATTTGGAAACAGGGATATAATGCTAATCAAATTCATGGAAAATCAGTTCAAGAGACTAGAACAAACACAAAGAGAAGAACAAAGAAAATTGAGTGAAGAACAAAGAAAATTGAGTGAAGAACAAAAAGAAGATGGAAAGAAATTAATGGAGAAGCTTGAGCAATTAAGTACAAACATGGATCAAAAACTAGAAGCACAAAGGAAAGACATACGACAACTATCAGGAAGATTAGAAGAACACATAGAAGAAACGATCAAGAAGTATGAAAATTTAGAGACAGAGGTTCTGATGCATAGAGAGAAAATAGAAAATTTACAAGAAAATATACAAGTAGAAGTTATTAAAGGAATGAGTAAGAACATAAATAAGGTGAAAGAAGAAATAACAAAAGAAAATAGCAAAGAAATTGAACATATTCGAAGATGTTTAATTCAGAGGGGTAGAGAAATCACATGTTTAGAAGAAGAAGTAAGAAAAGAGATTATAGAAATCAGAAATGAAACAGAAAGGGACGTTTGTATGAACAGAAAGATGATAGAAAATGAAATAAAGGAAATTAAGAAATCATACGAGGCATACAATGAGAAATTGCAAAATGAGGATCTAAAGAATGGAAAGGAGAATCAAGCTGATCTACTAAAGAAAATAGAGCAAATATCAAGGGAAATGGAGAACTGGAAAATGAGAAATGAAAGGAGTAGGGAAATGGAAGAATCAGAAGTGACGAATCAAATGGAGTGGAACATGAGGAAGAAACTAGATGATATTTACAAAGAAATGAAAAATGATGTTGAGAATATGAGAAAACAAACATATAGGTCAGGGGTAATAAATAACACTTATATTCAAAGTTCTTCAGACGAAACCCTGAGATTTGATGGAAGCATTAGAAAATTACATCCTAAAGTTTTCCTCAAAATTTTGCAAAATAAAATGAAACATCTTGATAACTTTGATGACATCAGAGAAGTTATTAGAAAACATTTGATAGGTCAAGCACTTTTATGGTATACGAGTCAAGAGGCCAATTTTAATAATTTCAATGATTTTGAGAACAGCTTTGTAAAATTGTATTGGGGAGAAATTGTACAAGGGGAAGTAAGAGAAAAACTCTATTTTGGTCAGTATGATGATAAACGAGGGAACTCTATGTACAATTATGCACTCTTATTATATTCTCAGGCTCAGTATTTAGAACCTATTATCAAAGAAGAGGAGATAATTATGTTCATTTCTCGTCATTTCAAGTCTCAAATATCGGAAACAATAGCTGTATAAAATATAAAAAGTTTTGAGCAATTAAGTAACTATTTGATGCGTATAGAGCGAAATCTGGTAAGCAATAAAAGATTTAATAACAATAATGCAAATAATTTTAATAACAGTAACAGTAGTATAAACAGTAACAATGAGAACAGAAATTTTAATAATTCTAACTACCAAAATAACTCTTACCCTAATTCTAGAAATAATAACAATTTTAATAACAACAATAGAAGACAAAACTTTAATAACAATAACGTTACTGGGAATAGACCACAGTATACAGAGGTAAATAATTATCCCAACAGTATGAACAATAATAGTAATGATAATCGAAATACTAGTAATTACAATTATCAAAGTAATTATAGAAGGAATTACCAAAATTTAAATTCAAACTATAATAATGGTAATAACCGTTATAACCCTAACAATAATGACAATGATAGACAGTTTAGCAATGATAGATATAATAATAATCAAGGCAACAATGTCAGTAATGATCGTACTTTCACAAGAAGGAACTCTGATGGTGACATGTTGCAAAATAGGCGAAACGCTCAGAATACAAGTAATGATAACCGCAGAATTCATTTTCAAAGGTCTAGAAGTATAGACAGGCCAGGTAGTAGAAATTCTTCACCAATTTCTGTCAATAGAGATAATGTTCGTAATGCAGGTGCAGATTTTTCTTCCAATGATCAAAATTCCAGTCCCAATCTTGCTGGTGCTGGAAATTCACAGAATTTTCATTAACGGGTGAAGTGATCAGCAGTCTGTACAGTTACGTTCACCCCAGAGAGTTTCTAAAAACAAGAGATTGCATTCATGATAATAATAAAAATATTTTAGTTTCAGTAAATGGTAAAATTAAAGATACAGATGTAAACATTTTGATAGATAGTGGTTCAGAGACATCTTTGATAAATGAAAATATTATAAACAAATTGAATTTGCAAGAGCACGTGATTAAAGTTCCTAAAGTAAATTTAATAGGTTTAAACTTAAAGAAATTAAGTGAAGTAAACAGATCAATAATACTTCAATTAAAATTGGATAGTACTGATGTTGAAGTACAGTTATTAATTGTAAATAACATGGAATTCGATATTTTATTGGGCTCAGATGAATTATATAAAAATAATGGACACATCAATTATGAAAATAGGAGAGTAACTTTGAAGGGTATAAGTGTAGAGTTTAATGAACGAGAAGGGATAAAGAAGATTTTGAATATTAAAATGAAGAAAAATGAAAGGAGAGAAGATTATAAGGAGAAAGCATCTGGGAAAAATGGAAGATATGATGAAGAAAATTTTAATGTTGAGTATTTTAATGAAAAAGTTGATGATGATAATAATGGATTGGATACACAAGTAATGGATAGGAATGAATTTTATGAGTATGAGTTGGATCTCAAAGAAGATAATAAATGGAATGAATTCTATATGGATTGTGATGATGAGAATAGATTGGAGGTTAAAAGATTGTTGGAAAATTATGAAGATTTATACAATGAAGTACCCAGAGTTGCAAGTAATTATATACATAGTCTAAAAGTTAAAAATATGGAAACATTTAAAGTTAAGAACTACCCTATACCCTATAAGTACAAAGATGATATGCAAAAAGCCATTAGTAAACTATTAAAAGATAAAATTATTGAACACAGTACTACTCCTTTTATAAATCCAAAAGTAATTCTAAGAAAAAAAGACAGTGATATACGCATTTGTTTAGATGCTAGGAACCTCAATAAAAGATGTGTACCTGGATTCGAGGCACCTTTAACAATAGAAGCTATTTTATGGTTGAAACTCAAAACGGGGTAAACAGCTATCTTTTAGTCCATCCTGATAATGGAAACATCAGAGGTATATTTAACGTGGACGTACTGTACAGATGGCTACCTTCCATTAATTAGATCTAAGTGCCTAATTAAAATAATTTAAAATTTGTGAATATTAGCATTAAATACTATAATAATGTAATCTTGAGAAAATGAATCGGAAAATACTTGAATTAGTAATAAATAATGTAGGAAATTTTATTTGCAAAATTCTAAACTTCAAGAAGTTAGAATGTTTACAAAAAAATTTGGGGTATGTTATAATGTAATATATGGCTGTAATAGTAGCATGTGACAATTTATTTAGCAGAAGAAGTTATTTGATATGAAAGTCTTATCGTTTATTTGTAAAAGGCAAAAAAACTAAACTAAAATGGCATCGTCATGCCAAAAATAACAATAAATTTTCAAATCATAACCAAATCTAGTCATTATAAGAAGTTAAAATTCAAATGAATCGTTTTAGATATTTCTAGTTGCAAGAAATGAAAAATATACAATTAAAACCAGAATATGAGTGATATATTTATTAGATCATATTGTTTTTAACTAGCTTTAAGGGGTGTAAGTAATGATAAAATGATTATTGTCAATTTCTGAACATAATAATGATATTTTAAAGTGAACTTTACCAATCAAAATCTAAAATACTATAGAAAACTTATGAATATTTTAAGAATTTGACAAATGTCAAACCAAAAAGAACCTTAACTTACTTATAAAGAGGAACAGGAATTACTCCAAGTAGTCCAGAGTAGTCTTTTTAGCCTTGTAGGATGAACATAGAAAAAATAGACTACATTGTTGCTAGGCGACAGTGATGTTTTTTGGAGAGAAGAGGGCAGCCATATTTTTTTTTGGAGTGGTAGCAGATTTTTGAATGTAGAGTCTCGAAATAGAGAAAATTGATTACGTTTAGATATACTTCACTAAACATATGAAAGTTTATGAGTCCAAAACTTAACCAACATAATAAAATGGTTAACACTGCCAGTAGCTGAATCCCGATATTCGACGACAGAAGGTATACCTGGAAGAAACACCTATATAAGATCACCAGGTATAAACTATTTATAATATTTTGCAAAATATTCGCACATATGTACATAAAATTCCGTTATCTTGGCAACAGGATATATAAATGAACATTTAAGTGAATTTAGCTAGATTTTTGAAAACTTTTCTTCAAGAAATTGTGTGAAATTAGAACAGAAAAGACTTTGAATTACATACCTAGGTTCGAATTAATATTTTCATAACTTTAATTGCAAGACAATTATTAAATTAGTGAGTTAATTTAGATTATTAGTTAGTACGTATAATCTGAGCTTGAAATACGTTTTGCTGCAAACTTTTATCTTACAATTTACTAAAATTATTAACCTACATAACCTCACAAAAAGTTCGGAAACAACACGAATTTCAAGATCCACGTTTATTTGACACTCATAAGTTGGTTTTGGTTTAATATTCTGAAATATTTTGAAACAAAATTACATTACAATATCTAATGTACTTACCTGATGTTTAGAAATAAAGTCACAAATCAAATTCAATTTGCGTAGGTGACACATATCACTTAAATTTGTTGAACAATTTTTATAAACACAACTACATATTCTTTGTCCTCTCTCCTATATTCCAACAGCGTATAAAATCATATAATTTTTAATAAATAATTTCTATAACACCAAACGACTTCTTCTTCTTTTTAAATAACTTGTCTCAATAAACACAACTGAACAGCTGATTACAACATACGGTGAAGGTTAAATCTTTACAAATAACTCATGCTACAGGGTGACAAAACTGAAGCACGAGCCAAATGAAATTTTAAGATTGTTGTAATTGGGTTTTCTTTATTCTTTCTTAATTATAATAAGGTAAGTAATTTTTAACAATAATTAAATGAATATTGTCTTTGTTGCTTGATACATTTATTGTTGTCACAAGGACAAAGACTGGCGTCCAGCGGGAAATTTAAAATACCTCACAGATCACAAGTTAAAAATAGTAACATCATATTTATCAGACTCTTATAAATAGTAACCCACGACAATATATATATATATATATATATATATATATATATATATATATATATATTGATAATAATTTGAATATTTTATTTTATTTAGTTTTTATTTACTTTTAATAACGAAGCGTAAATATGTAGACTTACCTTCGGCTGCTCTTAATTATTATATATTCTCATGTTTTTATTTTAATTTATAGTCGGTGGCATGTAGATCTCTCTTTGGGTTCCGGACGCACGTATATAATAGATTATACCTTTTGTTAATTACTTATCATTTTTTAGTGTTGTATATAGATTAGAAAATTAAATATTTTATGAATATACACCTCTTACTCTGATTATTATGATAATTATTCTAACAAATGAATGAAATGAGCAATTCTTGCGAAATTTATTATGGATAATGAATAAAATAAAATGCAAAACACCTTTCATAAATTTGTTTAATAAAATTGTTGAAATCAAAATTTAAATTATTTCTGATACAAAATTTTCTTTATACCACCACTGTACAATATACAGTCATGCGCACTGAACTGTTATTGAGCGGAAACACTACCGCGTCGGCGCATACGACAAGCGTACGCTTTCATCTAGTCCAAAGCGAAGCTACCTGTAGCATTCACAGTCTATGAAACATGCATTTATATATATATATATATATATATATATATATATATATAGAGAGAGAGAGAGAGAGAGAGAGCGAGAGAGAGAAATTATCGACTAACTACTCAAGAAAAACAATACAATTGCATATATAAGGGAATATGAGTGGTATGAAAATAGAATAGTGATGGAAATGAAGTGATTATGTATGCATTAGGAAAAAGAAATAACGAAATAAGTTCATAAGTCTAGGTGAGTACAATTTTATATATATATATATATATATATATATATATATATATATATATATATATATATATTCATATATATATATTATAATTATTAATTTTTTATTTATATAATATTTATTTAAGAGTTTTGATATACAATATAGTCGTAGTCTTGATTTTGTTTGTATGGCTCACCTTCGACTAGCTCCTAAAGAAGTTTTATTACTTTTGCTTTATTTTAAATTTATGTTATAGTCGGTGGCATGGAGACTCCTCCCTTTGAGTTCTGGACGCATAGACAAACTGTGATTTACACTTGAATTATTATAATTACCTCAAATATTTCATTCCTCGATCCAGATATTCACCTCTGTTTTTCTATATTCAAATGTTATTGCAGAGAATGAATGAATTAAGTATATTTTTATACATGTATTATGAATGTTAAAATAAATAAAAAAAATAGCAACACTTTAGATAAATTATTTAATAAATTGTTGAGACCAAAGTTCAAACGCTTTTTACATCAAAAAATGTATACACCGTTCCTACATTCTCTCCAGTCATGCGCACTGAGAATTCTAAACGATTGAGTCGGCGCATAGAAGAAGCGGATGTTCACTTATAATTCCATGCGACATTATATATGTTATACACAGTCAATGTTCGTTGTGTTGTTTTTGCGAATTTTAACATTACTTCATTAAAAATCATCAATGCGTAATTCAAAATTGAACAATACAATTACATATATATGTATATGTATATATATATATATATATATATATATATATATATATATATATATATATATATATATATATATATATATATATATATATATATATATATATATATATATATATATATATATATATATATATATATATGATATATAGGTGAAGTGAACCATGAATAGTGAGAGGTAGAAATAGTTATACATGCAACCAGAAAGAAGAAATGGAAATTAAATGGTGATTTATATACTACATGAACAGTGATGATATGAAATAAATTTTAACACGTAAGTACTGTTGATAACTATAACTAAAATGCATAAATATCCATGTATCTTATCAGATATTCTTGATATTGTAATGTTTATTGGCCTTTTTGATAAAATTTTCAATTTTAAACGTTCAAATATTAATTCATTGTTCACTACTTTTATTTGGAATTCCAAATTAAAACTTAAAATTCACAGACCTAAGTTTCCAATCTTCGGTCCCAGGTAATGCGGCTAAGCATCTCTTTATTCTTGGAGGTTTTTCATTGAAAAATTCTTCCTTCTGGACTATCCACGTTCCCCCACAGTAGAAGTGATATTAACTGTCCTATTTCATAACTTTTTTACTTTTAAATGTACTTTTATATTATTTTGTTAGAGAAGATCTATATTGCAGCCTACAATTCTCCCAAAACCAAGCTTCACTGTCTTTGGTTTTAAAAATCAACAACTTTTTCACTTCTCAAAAGCAAAGCCTGCTTTTATTGTTTTTTATTCAATAATTGTCATTTGGAATGTTTTTTTATGGAAAATGTAATATTCTTTAATTAAACTGTCCTGGAGGATAATAACACTTATTTACATAGGTTTATAGGGTGTTAGGGATTATATAAAATGTCTTTTACTTGTATCACAATATCGCATTTTTTTATAATTCCTTTTTATGGTGTTTTTATTTACAATTAATTACACAATTTCTACAACCTAAAATGATTATTTATACATATGTAATTGTTCAGTTTTAAATTTTGGAGTTTTTACGAATGTTATCTGATATAAACTGTTATTTGTTTTCAAATTTGCCTTTTTTATCTTATATTCAATTAAGAACCAAAGATTTTAAGTTGGCAAGAAAATCACTATATTTTATTACTTCCTGTTCCTAAATTTTTATTGATTTATCAGATTTCTTTGACATATAACATGGCTCTGTTCCGTGTGTCATCTATCATAAAGGTTCTTTCTTATTTCTTTTTTTTAAGTTTTCAAATTTTAAACCTTTACTACCATCGTCTGCGAATATAACTAAACAATTATTAAGTTGAATATTAATTTCTGTTATTTCAGGTTTTAAAAAAAACTTCATTCTACTCATCCAGACATTCACACGGCCGCATTCAGAGTATTCTGAAATGTATTGACATTAACTTGACCTTGGATTAATTTTGAAGGTAAAATTTTATACTTATCTATAATATTATCGTTAAGATTTTCATTCATTATTCTTTAAAGTCTTTTTATAATTGGGTTTCTCAATATTTGTGAATATATTTCCTTATTTCATTAATTCCTTTATCTTAAATCTTAGTTTTTAACTAGGTAGTTTCTAGTAGTCCACCCCACGTATTAATAAAAAAACCTTTTAATATTCATTCACATATGTGAATTATTTTTATATATTAAGGGACTAGTTCAATATATATATATATATATATATATATATATATATATATTTTATGATTATAGTTCATGGATATCCATGCATGTGATTTTATATATATTGCATCTTAAAATGCTTAGGCCTTTTATTGAAAAATTTAGTTATATACTGAAAATATATTTATTGTTCACTATTTATGTCTTGGAATTCCAAAATTAATATTCAAATTACACAGACCTTGATTCTTTGCTTCTGTATAGCTATACGATTATGCTGCAGGCGTCTCCCCAATTCTTGACGATTTCTTATACGAAAGAAATGCACCTTCTGGTCGCTCTCTCGTTCTCACACTGTTTTAAACTCTTATATTTTTATTATTTAACAACTTTTAAGCACAAAATTTAATTTTATTCCAAAATTTTTGTTAAGGACTTCTCTAAGCTGTTGTCGCTTCCACTACAGACGCTCGACTTCCTTTTGTTTTTCAATCAACAAACTTTTTCCACAGTAAATTCAAAGCCTCCTTGTTACAGTTTATTACAAAATAATTGTTTCTTGGAGAGTTTTTGATTATAAATGTAGAAATAGTTCTTTTAAAAGTCCTGGAGGATATTAACAATGATATATACATATGTGTATAGTCTTAAAATTTTCATAAATTGTCTTTTTCACTTATGACAATGAATTGTTTTTTTAGTTTTTCCCTTTTTAGGGTATTCTTATATACATTAATTACATAAAACTTACAACCTAAAAAGTCTACTATTATATATGCAATCGTACAGTTTTAAATTTTCTAATTTTTGCTATCTTAAGAATATATAAACTACCAGTCATTTCAAAATCTGCTTTTAATATTAAATATTTTATTAGTTACTTACAAATTTACGTTGGCAATAAATTCACTAAATTTTGTTATTTCCGTTTGTTAAACTTCATGACTACAATATTTAGTTGACATAGAGCTTGGCTATGTTCCGTATGTCAACCTTCTATTAATTATTTCATACTCTCTTTTACGATTATATCCTTTTTTATTATCGTATATAAATATTGATAATAAATTATCGACTCCAACAGTCATTTTGGAAAACGGTTCTCCGCATATTATTCAATGTCAT
The DNA here is from genome assembly GCA_963921935.1 of Galeruca laticollis. Classification (NCBI taxonomy): domain Eukaryota; kingdom Metazoa; phylum Arthropoda; class Insecta; order Coleoptera; family Chrysomelidae; genus Galeruca; species Galeruca laticollis. Next base: position 222,396,732 of record OY998178.1, on the reverse strand, counting down.
ACTTACCATATCAAATAATTATTTGGCTTTTAGAACACATCGAGAGAACTTAAGTGAGGAAGGATACCTTGGAAATTTCCTGTCTGTTGTACAACTTCTTGCCCGACATGATCAAATATAGCAGCAAGTTTTGGATATATCCAAGGTTTTTTGTTTATTTGTTAAATCTTGTTTCCGTTTCATTTATCCTTTTATTTTCTTCTATTAACTGTTTAACATTATATATTTAACAACAATTTTCATTAAAAATCATGCTTTTTTGTTTCTAGGACCCACAATATATCTGAGACCAACAATTCAAAATGAAATTATTGAATGCTTGGGAAATACACTTGAAAAGCATCTGCAAAAACAAATTAGAGCATAATCGTTTTTCGCCATCACATTAGATAGGACACAGGACATATTGAATGTAGAAGAGGTAATCATTATTGTGAGTTATGCTGTAATAACTAGATCGAAAAATGGACAGCCAGTGGATATAGAAGTGAGAGAAGGGTTTCTGAGCTCTAATGTAACATTCAAACACAACGCGGCAGATTTACTAAAACAGGTAACTTCATTTCTTATTGACCAAAATATTTATTCAAAAAATGTGTGGGTCAAAGTTATAATGGAGCCAGTGTGATGAGCGGTATGTATAATGGTGTACCGAAACAGATTTAGGATATTCAGTCTAATGCTGAGTAGGTACATTACACTACTCATAATTTAAATTTGATTGTTAATGATGCTATTAGCAGTTGAATCGAACTACAATTTTTTTCGCAACGTTACAAGAATTATATAATTTTTTTTGAAATAGCATGAAACGTTGGGATTGTCCTGTAGAGTCAATACAATTTCTACAATAAAACTTCCTTTAGATATCATTAAAGCATTTTCAGAAATAGTTCCCTATAATTCCGGCAAAGAGGAGCAATTTTTTGCACCGCATACTGAATGATATCAATTATGCATCTAAAGCTTTACAAAAATTCGATATCAATATGTAGAGCATTAGCAGAGACGAATGCACAGATGAAAATTTATAGAAATGACTTCAAACCCTTCAAGTGCAAAGCTAGTGAAACTGCAATAAAATGTGGTATAGATTCCCATTTCGTAGAAAAAAGGCTGCGAAATTTATCTCTAATATCATTCGAAAACAAAGCTGCATCAAAAACTAGATTTGGCTGTAGTAATTGATTCTTGCGCAGAAAATAAGGCTAGAAATATGTTGTAAACAAAACTAGTTATTTTTTTTAATACGTAAGTTAACCTTTGTACATGAGTAATATATTCGGTAAAATATATACATTGTTTTCAATGTTTTATTTTTATCCACAATTGAATATTTTATATAAATACATAAATAAACCTATCAATTCATTTTCTTTCAACACCTAATAACATTATACAAATGAGTAGCATAGGTTGCTGTGGTAATGTTAAATGTTAATTATTAGTTCTGTCAACTTTTGTCATAATAAGTATAAGTATAATTTCATACGGTTATTTGTTTTAAAAATGGAACGTTATTATTCCAATCGAGAATATGTTGATATGTTAAAAGTATTTGGTACGCGTAATGATAATGCCAGTGCTGCAGCTAGAGCATATACCGTAAAATTCCCAAATCGACGGCACCCTGATTCAAAAACTATACGACGGGTTGAACAAAGATTACTGGAAACAGGTAATTTAAATCCCAGATTAAATAAGGGAGGACGCCATTCTACGCTCAACGTCGTCCAAGAAGAGCAAATTCTTGATTTTGTTGAAGCGGAACCAAATACAAGTCTTCGAGTTACATCGAGACAAACGCATTTCCAAAAAGATACCATTCATAGATTATTAAGAAGGAATGACTTATATCCATTTAGGCCTCAAAAAGTTCAAGTTTTACATGAAGGAGATAGGGAGCTTCGGATTAATTTTTGTCAATAGTTATTGGATAACGTAAATAATTATCCACATTTTATAGAAAATATTATGTTTACTGATAAGTGTCCATTTACCGAGACAGGGATTATAAATACTCATAATTTGCACGAGTGGAGAGATGAAAACCCTTATTTAATACGTGCAAGATGTCACCAAAGACGATGGTCAGTAAACATTTGGGCTGGATTATTAAATAATAATGTAATCGGCCCAAATATGTTACCTAACCGACTTAATTCAGCATCGTATTTTCATTTTTTAAACGACAATTTACCACTGCCATTTCTCGATCAAGTTCCATTAGCAACTAGATTGAATTGTTGGTTCCAACATGATGGTGCTCCTGCACATTATGGTAGACAAGTGAGAACATTACTAAATCAAACATTCCCCGACTGTTGGATTGGAAGAGGTGGACCCGTACTATGGCCTCCTAGATCTCCAGATCTAAATCCATTAGATTTTTTCTTCTGGGGATTCTTGAAAGAAAAAATTTACTTTGAACCTGTTGAGAGTGCGGAAGATGTAGTAGCTCGTATTCACGCTGCTGTGACATTTATAGACGAAAACATGCTACAGAGGGTTCGCGATTCAATGATAAATCGTGCAAATATTTGCATTGAAGTAGGAGGCGATTTGTTTGATTACCTTTTATAAATTAATTTCTTGTTTTGTGACAAATATTCGTTTTCAATAAAGTGTAAACATTGAATGTTAGATCTTTGGACAAAACGCAATTTTTTTATTCTTACGTTTTAATTCGTTTTAGCCCCCCGATTCATATTCTGAAAGGACGGGTGTGAATTTTGAGACACCCTGTATATTCAAGTATATTCCTGAACTGCTTAACTGTAGAACTATTCTCAGTTAAAAACACTCGTGCACGTACTTACAGTAAGTAGCATTGCTGCACCCTGCGCTGCGGTGCATGATAAAGTAGCTTTGCTTCTTTGAAGTATTTATATTTCGACTTGATAAAAACTATACAATTTATTAGGGGGCCCCACCTATTTCTCGCACCAGGGCCTCTGACTATCTAGCTACGCCACTGATTACTGGAGCAATAGTGGGTATTGTTGGGGCAGTAATGGGCATTCTTGGGTCAGTACCGGGCATAACGGGGTCAGTAGTACGCATTACTGGATAAGTAGTCGGCATTACTAGGCAATGACGTAGAAAATTTTGCTAGAGGTTTACTTCTCGGGTATCACCTTATGTTGATTTATCTGAAACAATTATTTTTCATTGATAAAATGGGTAGAGAGATAATTATAGTGTTTTTATTTTTCCAATACAAATGTATATGAGCAGTTTAACATTATCTCAGTAAAAAATACACCACAGTTTTCTGTCTCAAGTAGGCAGTTTTCCTCTGAAGTGGAATATGTTTTGATGTACTTGGTCCAAATTTATTATTTAGCATAGTACCATATGTAAAACTTTTCGCAGAGAGGTATTATAATAGCATCATTTTCATCAAAGTTATGTTCAACTACAAATAGTACTTTTTGGGAACTATTCGCAAATAGAGCATTCACAGACTTGCGTATACATGACGTTGGGAACGATGACAAGAATAGCGCCCCGGTTAGTGGTGGAGTAAACCAGCCAACTCTTTTGCAAGATTTCTTCATTGTCCAGTATTCTTAAGTAGTTCTTAGCAGTGAACCTACGCCACATACTCTTGACCTGCACTGGACCGCGCACGAGGATCATTTGACGAACATTATCTGTGATGGTGCCTTGCCAGTTTGCTGGATCGTCATAGGATTTCTCATGAGCCTCTGGATCTTCCTGAGGAAAAATATTTCCTCTTATATAATGTCAGAAACTGAGTAAAGTATTTATTTATGTTTGTTTATATAAGTTCATATGTTCGTTAATAACACTTACATAAGGATATGTTAACTTGTTGTGTAATCACCTCAGAAATTGTCTGAATCATCGATCGTGATGTCTCCTTTGTCTTCTGTACTTGCACGCCCGTTAGAACGGCTCTGAATATGAGTTTTTCTAGAAATTCCAAAAACTAGACGACTATTTTGTACTTTTTTTCATATACTGCTGTGTTAAGCATGGACCATGGATGAACATAAGGTATCTATTTCCATAAATTATTTTGAGTGCAAGATAAGCTCTTTTTATGAGTTGATTTATGTGGCTGTCAAATCTTAAGTCAGAGTCTGAAACTACCTCCAAGCTTTTTTTGGCTTCTTGTACTACATGCAAAGGTTCATTATTAATAAAAATATTTATTTGGTGTGTCACAACATCTCTTTTAGTTCCAGTGCCAAAAACAACTACATTAGATTTACTACTGGTAATATTCAAACAGTGATCAGACTCAGACTTTATAAAACATTCTAAATTTCTATTTATGCATTCACAGGCATCCTCAACCATGCAGGGAATAAAGCTATAATAAAGTTGCGTATCGTCCGCATATAGGCGCATACTACAGTATTGGAGAGTTGTTTCTAATCTAGAAGTGTAAATTGCAAAAGGCAGTGGCCCTAGAATAGAACCCTGCGGGACACCGCAGTTAAAGTACATTTTCCTATATCTGTAGAGTTAATAATGTCATCTACGATGTGAACTAAGGCTGTTGAACATCTGTACACAATACAAGACTTGGATTGGGTTAAAGATAGTATTGAATTAGTGTCTATGAATATTTTTAATTGCATTTCAACTGTTTATTCTAGATTTTTACTTAATGTAGGCAGCATTCTAATTGGTCTGAGATCTTTATAGTTTTGAGGATTTGCTTTTATAGGTAGAACCTTTACAATTGCTGTTTTCCATAAATTTGGAAATGTATTGTTGACTAGACATGTATTAATTATGTGTGTAATATACGGAACAATGTAGAGGCAACACATTTTTATCATTCTAATACTCAAGTTTGTTACAAGCTCGTTATGTATCCTCCAAAGGTTAGGAATTAGGTTACTATACCCAGACCACCAGTATTATTTACAGTAAATTGTTTGTTAAATATACTAAAATCATTTCAAGAACCTTTTAAGAAACAAAACAAGATACAATCTTACCAGGTATATGGCTTCAACCAGAAGTATCTATAACTTACTAAAACTAAAATCCCACTATAGTCGTAGGTCGAAATTCTGTGAAGTGACTCATCGCTCTTACTGTCCATAAAATCAGTTGCAGAAGCTAACTTCATGAGCGCATCATTTTTGAAGGGTTCTTAATAGTCCTAAATAAAAAATAAATAGAAAATGTTCTTGTACGCTCTGGCGTTTAAATTTGAGAGAACAGAAATACGAAATTATTATGGTAGGTATCATTATGTATATACAGGGTGTTACCAAGAATAATACACATTTTTAAGGATGAGCTATAATAAGATGTATTTCAATTTTTAACATTTGAAATAATAACTTATCACAAGTTGTTCATAAGTAAGTTAAAACAAAATAAAAAAATGTTTACAAGTCAATTCCAACTTACTACTACTAAAACTAAAAAAAAGTTGTTTGTCAAGACCAAAATAAATTACCAATAAGTATAGGTATGTTGCGAGGTCACTTGTAAAATGTCTGACTAACTGGAAGCGGTATCACTCCCTGACGACTCCTCAGAATCATCGCTTTCTCCTCCTATATCGATAATGAGTGGTTCCGTCATTACTTCTACACGTATGTCTAAATCCCAAAACTTTATTTCTTCTTTTAATACGTGTTGAATACATTTACGCCAACTCTCAGCAGTAACGGTATGCAGCGCCTCGTCAAACAGTTTCTCAACGTCAGCCATTTTGAATGTACTATTTTTTCTCGCAACATAATTTTTTCACATGGGCCCAAACCAGCTCGATGGGGTTTAACTCACAGTGGTAGGGAGGAAGTCTAACAACTGAGACGTTGAAATCTTTCGCCATTCCATCGACAACGTACTTAATATAACTGCTTTTATGTTTCCGTACGAGAGATAATAATTCAACTTTTAGCATTGCCTCGTTGTGCGGAATGCTTTTACTCTCTAACCAATCAATTATAACCCTCTTGCGGCTAGCTGAAGTAGGTATTTGCTCCAGTCGACGAGAGTGGTATGAAGCATTATCCATAACTATCACTGAACCAGGAGTTACCTTTGTTAAAATTGATCTAAACCATGTTTCAAACCGGTTACCATCCATCTCTTCATGGTAATCGACAGTTTTTTTGGACTGAAAACTTAGTAATCCACCTTCTACAAATCCTTCCTCGCTGCCAATGTGAGTGATAATCAGTCGACGTCCTTTCCCAGAGGGAGCTTTTAAATCGGAAGAGAAACCCTCCATAAAGGCTTGTCGATTGCTTCGTATATTCATGTCTTGCCACACTTTTGACACAGTGTGGCCTTCATTTAACCATGTTTCGTCAAGATAATATATGTGCCGTCCTTCGTTACGAAACTGTCGTATCTGTTTTAAATAATTTCTCCTCCATTCCACAATGTCATTTCGTTCAATTAAGGCACTGTTTCTACTTCTTGTTTGGTAACGAAAATTCATTAATTTTAAAGTTCGTCTCAAAACTTTATCACTGATGTTTGGTAAAGTATCATCAGCTTCTATTACCTTGCTCAATTTAGCTACCGAGGGGATTTCATTCCTAAAATAAAAAGAATGTATTTCCCTACGTATAGCATTCCATGTTTGGTCGTCCAAAACAATTTTCTTTCTTCCCCTACTTTCCGGTTTACAGTTTTCACCTCGTTCTCTTGTCAAAGATCCGTCCCGCGATTTCTTTAGAATATTGTATATAGTACTCTCAGAAACTTTAGTTAAATAACTGCACTTAATCACAGCGTCACTAACACCCAACTGTTTGTCCATGGCACGCAGTCCTTCGTACACATTTAATATGAGGACTTTTTCTTCCCGAATTAAATTGTTACGACGCCGTTTTTTATCGCCAACACCGCTACACTCCGCCATTATTGTCACTAAATATACCGATATAAATATTACAATAAATACCAATAATAACCGATTTATCACACAAAACCACAACACAAATACTGATGTTACGCTCATGAAGAGAATAAACACCTCACATAACTGTTTACTATCACTGTCTCATTCGCGTAGCTCGATCTATCTATCTCGTTCTCAAAGCCGGAACATTGAAGCGACTCTACAATATTTTCAAATCGGCGAGTTTTTCACAACAAACTTTGCGTTCAAGAAATATACATAAACACTTTATTTCACATTTCAAGTAAACTAATTATTATTAGTCTGCTTGAAATTTGAAATAAATATATTAAATTGGTATTGACTTAATTACATTGCATCTTTTGTACCTGAAATATTGACACAAAGGATTTGAAGTGTATTTATAAAATACAGCATTTCTCTCTAGAATACATATGGCAACTGCGCTTTAACCAAAGTGTTGATTAGATAGCTCTGACTCACTTTACAGAATTTCGACTATCGAGTATACCAAACATATAAAATTCAATGTTTATTTTGATAGCAAGTTATAATTAATCATGCATCTATCAATTGTCAATATTGTCACTATAAAACTTCAAAAATCAATAGTTTACAAATGTCCCTAAATCCCATAAACATAAGTGACTGCTAAACCAATATTCGAAATCAGTTTGACCAACAATTCTAAAAATCTAATAGATTTAGGTGGAAATTTTCGGTTTACAAAAAATTACCTTTCTTTTTTGCTATCCATGTGTATGGAGTGAGAAGATTACCGTATTTTACGGATTTTTTAAGAATTTTCCCAAGTAAATTCAAGGAGTATTTGGTGATAGAAACACTTTTAAGTGCCCTTAAGGGGATAATAACTTAATTGCTTGCGGAAATTCAACTAAAACTTGAAATTCAATCCACCTTGAGGTCACCCGACACCGAAGGTATGTACCCAAAGTAATACAATATCTGCACCTAGACATAAAATTAAGTATTTTAACTTGGCTTATACTCTATAAACCAAAGATTCAAACAATTCTAACATTCATATCAAACATCTGATCTGCAATTGCGGATTTTGCAAATATAATCCGTTTAGCTTCTCAACAATATATTCAATAAAATCAGATCCTGAAGTAACACTTGATCATCCCATTAGAGTAAAGAAATTTCAAGAACGATTCAACCTATTAAATAATTCTACAAAGCAAAAGTCATACTTTTCAGCAGATTTCAATAAGTTAACTTTATTAATTTGTGAACAATCTTTAGACTATTGTATGTAATTCAGGTCAATTAGGTATTAGAATGTGCTTAGTATGCCATCAAAATGTTTGTGTCAGAGTTTCACGATGAAATCATAATGTATACTTAGATATTTGAAATTTATCTAGATAAAAGTTTATAAATCAATAAAAGATATCTTGAGACATTGATTAATTGACTTACTTATTTGAGTTGAAAATATATATTTTTGTTATTACCTAAATCATGTCAGCGACGAATAATACCGAATTATTATTTTTAGACCTCTTTCTCATACCGGTCATAATTAGAACTTCTGTTCTTATTTATTTCTGGAAGTACCTTAGACCCAAGATTCAAAGATACTGGCATACTCCAGGGGCTTGCTTTGGATTGTCGGAAAACGACTTTTCCATCTTCATAGAAGTTCCGGAAGATACAGTAATAGCTTGCAGCAGTGCTGAAGGAATCATCCACTGTGACTTAACAGCTAAGCCTTAGTTTTAAGTTGTGTTTGTCTTATTGTTTTTGTGTGTGAACTAAACCACACTTTCAACACATAGGTTAACAGACACATAGGGAGAAACAATCACAACATTTAAAATTAAACTCTGAACTCACAGTTTATATTAATTTTTTTTACTTTGAAGAACTCTTTGGTATATAGGCTTCTTATTATAGGGACTTCGTACCTCACCCTGAAAACGATTATTCATTGTTGCATGGTAAACTGTGGTTGTAAACGCAAAGTATACTCTGCGGTAGATATTCTGCATATAGAATAGTAATTGGGGCAATTCTGCCACGCCACTTTGTTATAGTCTTACACCTGCATACCTGTTCTTCATTCTATATAAAAAAATACTGTTCTAAAAACTAAAAACAATTCGAATTTGTAACCTCATAGATCTATCACGACGCCTCTTCTTAGCGGTTTGATTAAACTGTACTGCCTGTTCCAGAACACGCTATTCAGCCACTAGTGGCCTAAAACAAAGTTAAGCGCTCTTTCTTGTATTGCGCGCGAGTGGTGCTAATAATTAATAATTACAAAGGGAGAAATTAAAATGTAACCAAACTATTACGGAGTTTCATTTGTAACCTTGAATAAGCGATCCGTACCCTTACCCTGAGAGAAAAATTTAGGCAATTAAAGTCGCACCCTCTTACCTAACTTTACTTGTTTATTCTTTTTTTTTATGTAACAAGTTATCATCTCCTATCGCATTGATTTTAATTTCATTAATTCTTTCAAGAACGAATAAGTCATTAACTTCAGAAAAAATAAAGGCACTAACAATTAGTTTATTGTTGTTATTATTATAGAGGGCTACTAGCTCATCGGGGGTTCTATATTTGGAAGAGAGCTAATAAAGTGGTTGTTCACTTCATTAGTATTTTTTAAGTTATTTGGCAAAGTCTTATTGTCATTATCCGGAATAACCTTATATGTTTTTAACGTTTTCCAAAGGATTTTAGAATTTTTTCCATTAAACGAATAGTCAAGAAAGGCTTTTTTCTCTTTTAATTGCTGAGGTAGTATAATTCCACATATCATTGTAAGATTGGAAGTCTATGTTTCATTTATTTCGTTTATAATTTTTGAATGCCTTGTCTCTAATTAACATTATCTTTCTAATCGCCCCAGCTAAACAAGGTAGCCTTTGGTTTTGTCACTTTACAGGTGACAAGAGGTATATGTTTGTCAAATGAGTTTATCAAGCTGTTTACTAAAAATATATTTTTTCGTCAATTCCCTCTTGATCGTATATTTGAAAAAAGGTCTCTAATAAAGTCAGTTTCATTAAAAAATTTAAAATGTCTGTAGGTTAAAAATTTAGGACCCCGCTTCTCTACCATTACTTTCAGTTTACAAGTTGCTAATTCATGGTCAGCTATGATTCCCGAAACTTGAACGACTTCCTTATCAGTGACCCAATCTTCCGACGTTATTATACCGTTGAGCAACTTCGCTGTTGTGTCTGTTATCCTGGTAGGTCTATCTATGATTTGACAAAGTTCAAAACATTGCAATACAGACGACATCTTCTCAACTGTAACGTTATCAGCGTTAAGGAAGTCTAGGTTAAGATCCCCACGGTATCCACTGTCGGATATATTAACCCCAACACATCTTCAAACCTGAACTAAATGGAGTGAGAAAAAATAAGTATTGAAATAAAGGCCTACCGAGTTATTGGTTAGCGATTAGTACCATTATTCACATCATTATTATCTCCTTTTCAATAAAATCGTTTAACTTTAAATTTTTGTTAACTTATTTTATTGAATAGATAAATCGTAGTATGGTAGGAATACACAGTTGTTGAATATCCAGAACCTTCGCCTCTTGAAATAATGAATTTGACGAGTATTTAGTTGTACCATACAGGATTTTCAATATCCTCTTTTGCAATATGATAATTGGTGAAATATAAATCTATGAGATCACAGATTCTTCTTTAACAACGCACGCGAAAAGATCAGCAAAGATAAGCAGAAAAACGACCATAAATACAAATAACATTTTGTACGTTTCTAGTAACGACGTTTTATGATTACTTCTCATCCAACAAACAGGAATGTTTAATTGCTTGTAATTTTTTTAATTACTAAGTGATCGCACTACTCCACTTCTTAGTAATTGCAGCAAATTCTGGTATGTTTACATTGCCATAACCGATAACTTTAATATTATTATTAGGTAGAACGTAAGAGAATTTAATTACTCTACAAGGACAGACTATTAAAATATAAGCGATTTTCAAAATGCTTACAATAGTACGGAGGATAAGTAGCGAATCCAATAAAAATTTGATATTCTGTAGAATTTTTTAGACTGTCTAATGGTTTTAGTTTTCTCTCTTTTGAAGAGAGATTAACTGATTAGTTAGTACAGATATGTGAAAATGTTCAAATATTATCGACAATAAAATGGTGTCAACTGAATACATATAGTTTGATGGGAATCAAAATGTTTGATAGATTATATTATAAACTAATAACATTATCGATCATTGTCTATTTCAACAACAAACAACCTCTAAATAGGAGATCCCAAGTTGAATGAAACTGGAATAAACACAAAATCTTCACATGATTGAGCTGACTGGACAGCTTTTGAAACGAATTTAGTGGTCAATTATAAAGAGATAACCAACAAACTGAGAAAATTTCATTGATATTATTTATCAAAAAAAGCGATCTATGTATTTAACATTTTACAATGAGCAGATCAAAAAAATTGTCTTTGGCATAAACGAGGTGGCAAAAAGGCACAACGTCAAATATTCTTCTGAATCTTATAATAATAATAATAATAATAATAATAATAATAATAATAATAATAATAATAATAATAATAAACACAGAAAGCTACACCCAAACTCATGCAAAGAAAGGCTAACAATCAAAAGAAATGAAGGAGGAAGGGGAATTATAGACATAACATCACTACACACAAAGCAAATACAAAAACTTCGAGAATTCTTTCATACTAAACAGACCAGTTTACATATAGCGATAAGTAAGGCAGATAAAAATTATACACCCATCAATCTATCCCAAACCATCCATCCGGCAGACACATACAATGATGCGCAACTACAACAAGAAAAAATGAATACTTGGTCAGAAAAAGTACTACATGGACAACACAGATACCGCATGAAACAAAATTTTATTGATAAAAAATTACAAGTGGATGTAAAATCCTAGCTGGCTCAGAATACACAGCAAGACACAATGCAGCAGCAAAAGTAATTCATCAAGCATTAGCTACAACGTATAAACTTGTAGAAAACACCGAGCCATACTACAAGTACACACCAGCTTCGATAATTGAAAACAAAGACTTTAAACTGTACTGGGATATTAATATTCAAACAGATAAAACAATACCTGCCAATAGACCAGATATCACTTTTCAGTTAAAGAAAGAAAAAATCACATACTTAATTGACATAGCTATTCCCTGTGATACAAACATCCAAACGAAATATGATGAAAAAGTCGCCAAATACATAGACCTGGCAATGGAAATGAAAAGGATTTGGAAGCAGGAAAGAGTAACTATTATCCCTATTATTATGTCAGTGACTGGCCTCACACCAAAAACATTCAAATCACACCTGAAACAGCTAGAACTCGACACAAACATACAAAGAAACTTTCAGAAGGCAGTCATTTTAAAAACTTGCCATATAGTCAGATCATTCCTCAATGCACAATAATAACAATAGATTTTGCACTGACTTGGCGTAGCCCGTCAGTGCAAAATAAAACCACAACTATGTGAGAAGAAAAGAATAATAATAATAATATTTATTCACCATGAAAATTTACAATTACAAAATATATGCGTACATAAAAATTCCTTTAAATTTAGAAAAACTACAGGAGGGCAAGCCCTCATGCGTGGCATAGAATAAAACATTTAAAATATAAGTATAAATCTTGAACATCACCTAGACAATCTAAAATTAAAATTAAAATTGCATTGTTGAGTTTGATTGATACTCCAATAATCGTGATAATTTTAAAACATTTACACAATTTTATAAAACAACTGAACAACTATGTAAGTGAATAAATAAATAAACCCTAAGGTACAATTAAAAATACAAGTCAAAACAAATTCACTAAATTTAACATTATTGCATCTTATTGAACAGTTTTGAATAAAATAAATAAAATAAAATTAGGACCAAGTAAATATATGTATATATGGACAATATTAGATTTAAGCGAACGCAGAAATTTGAATAAACGTAACTTCTATGTTTTTAAAGTAGGTGAAGTAATATGTGTTTACCCCACCATAACAATATGACAGAAATTTCTCGTCTGTTCCAAGAGAAATTCTTTCAATTTTTTTTGAAAACAATAACACTACTCGTATTCTTGATACTATCCGGAATACAATTATAGATTTTCGGACCTAGAAATGAAAAAGATCGTTGACAGAATGACTTTATCATTCTCGGAGCAATGTAGTGGCTTTTGTTTCTAGTTACATATCTATGTGCAGGTAAGTTTCTTACATTTTTTATCGTGTGGTATTTTATAGATGCACATAGAAAGTATAACTGTTTCAGGTCAAAGATGTTGCTTTCCCTATACAATCGATCTGAAGAATAGGTATAGGGTTTACACATGATGATCTTTAGAAATCTTTTTTGAATGATTTCCAACGGATGAATGTGAGTTTTCAGGGCACTTCCCCAAGCCAGTATACCATAACGGAGGTGACTTTCCACTAGTGCGAAATACATCATTCGACGATATCTAGCAGGGATGAATTTTCTGAGGTATTTAAATTTGTAAAGGACGAATTGTAGTTTTTTTTATAATAAATCTAATATGATAATCCCACTTTAAATTTGTATCCATGATAATACCTAAATATTTCACATGTGTTACAGGTTTGATGCTAAAATTTTGTCCGTTTTGTGATATTTCAAGAGGTTTGAATAGTTCGATGCTTAAATTGGAGCTAAACAGTGGTAGATAATATGTTTTTTTTTGAAATTTATGGTAAGTAGTTTATTATCAAACCAGGTCATTATTAGTTTTAGGTCAGTTTCTGCTTTTAATTTCAGCTCATACCAGTTATCTGCTTCATAAGTAATAGCAGTGTCATCAGCGAACCCAGTTATATGTCCTGCACTGCGCAATGAAAATAATCCATTTATGTAAAGATTGAATAAAACGGGGCCTAAAATTGTTCCCTGAGGTACTCCATATGTTACATCCCTCTGACCACTCGCTTGTCCGGCAATCCTTACTATCTGCTGTCTCTCTGACAGGTAACTCCTAAACAGTTCTAAACAGTTGTTTCGTATGCCAATTTTTTCCAATGTTTGCAATAGATTGCTATGACTAACAGTATCAAAAGCTTTGGCTAGATCTAAAAAAACACACAAACAAACTTTATTATCATTTAATGCTTCATAAACTTTTGATGTTAAATTTAAAACGGCATCTTGTGTGAAGTTATTTTGCTTAAAACCAAATTGCTTGGATGAAATTAAATCATATTTGTTTATAAACGATGTAAGTCTATTTTTCAACAGTTTTTCAAAAATTTTTGCCATGTGTGGAATCAGTGATATAGGTCTATAATTCGCGGCAAGGGTCTTATCTTCATTTTTGTATACGGGTATGACTATAGTGTTTTTGAAGGATTTGGGCCATGTACCTTTTTCTATACACATATTTATAATATGCACTAGAGGATCAAGTATTAATGGTGAAATTGCTTTTAGACATTCCGCACTTATCTCATCAATATCAGTTGCCTTTTTACTCTTCAATTCATTTATTATTTTTTAAATTTCATACCTATTTGTGGGTAATAAAACAATCGAACTTGGCAAAGAGGCACTATCACCATATGTTTGCTGAGGGTTACCATTTATTTGTTTGGCCAATCTATTGACCATTCCTGAAAATACACGATTAAATTCATTCGCAATGTCACATGGGTTTGTCAATATATTTACCATTAGACCCTTAATAGCTTCATAAGGCATTTTTACTTTTTTTGTTCCACTCAAATTTTGCACCACGCTCCATAATTGTTTGTGTTATTTGAATTTTCCATGATCTTTTCCGTATAAAATTTGCGTTTTGTCTTTTCGATAATGCAATTTATTTCTATACACCTTGTATTTTACAAGTAAATCACAGTCATTGGGATGGAGCTTTGTTTGTCGATGTAATCTATTTTTTTCATTAATGGATTCGATGAGAGCTTATTAATAGCGTACTTCATTCAATGACCACTATATTAGCTTGAACAATACGATCCATTTTCGGTACCTTGATACTACCCTTTCGAGGAAATGAGGACATTTTGAGCAACTTACGCATGATTAAGAGTTACTTTCATTGATTTGTTCTTTTACATTTAGATGAAACCTAAATAATAATAATGTTTTTAAAGATACTCAGTGAATAATATGAAACATTTCTGATAGTTCTAGGAACCATTCAAATTTTATCATTTTGTGTCATATGAAACAATTTCACCCACTCATGTCAACATTAAACTGAATATTTCCATCCCATATTGAACATCTCTTATTAAGCATGACATTTTCGAAAAATTACAGCGAATATTTTCATCATATAAGAAAAATGCCATAGGAAGCAGGACATTTTCGAACAATTACAGCGAATATTTTCATCCTACATTAAAAATCCCATATGGAGCAGGAAATTTTCGAATAATTACAGCGACTATTACCGTCCTCTTAATTTCCACTAATCACAAACGCGCACATGCGTGCTTAATCAACTTTACATTCAATTGTTTCAAGATTTTCCTTCACTCAAACCTCTATAACTAGAGTTCTAATTAACGTCGGCTGTTGACACAAGTATAAGAACACTCAGTGGATCAAGCCCGTTCTTTTGAGCTATTAACTATTTGAATTAGTTGAGTTTGAGGAAAGTTATGTGTGCACAATCAACTTTACTTTCAATTTTTTCCAAATACTGCGGCCTACGCACAGCTAATATTGTCTGGAAGGAAGTACTGTAAAATGATTTTATGTAATAATTACACCCTCTCATACATAGTCTATCCTAATGCTGCGGAGCAGTGCGGGTCCTCTAGTTAATATATTATTAAGTTTGTAGTAGTGATTAAATAAATTACTAGATGTTTTTCAGTTTTCAAATTAATACCTACATATTTATTATGTATGCATGTAAAGTAGTATATTTTGTAAGCTATGTGTATGCAGAGGAATCTGTTACTCGTGAAATAGTCTTGTCAAATACCATTCGGGCATCTAATTTTTCCTGTTAAAAAAATCGAAAAAACACAATGTATTCGTGCAGGTGTAAAAATCTTCGTCTTCGATTCGAATTTTTGTTGCCACCAGCACTCATGCTTTTTGTTAAAATATTACTTAGCAACGTGTTTTTTCGCTTTTTTCGGAAAAATTAGATGCCCTTATGATATTACTTACGATAATTACCACGGTAGGTATCGAAAATTTCCCTATAGGTCCGTATCTATAGTAACAATTGTTAAAATGTGCATTTGTCACCTTGACATGCTTAAATATTATATAACTCCGGAAATATTCTGCCTAATTACACTACTGCATCAAAATAAGCCTGATAATTTTCCATTCAAGCGTGTTGTCAGTAAAAAACTGCATCCGGTTATTTTCATGTAAGTCCAGTTTAGTTTCATTGAATTTGTTTGAAGTTAACAAAATATTATTTCTATGGGATAAAAATACTCCTGAAAGTCATAAGCGTAAATGTTAACCATACTTTAATCTCGATCAAGAACACTACAATAAGAACATATATATTATGCGTGGTAACAGATCTTCTATAGTAGAGAACAGCAACGAATCTAATGTTAAGTTAATTGAAACATTTTAGACGTATAAAAACGTATTCGATGGGATTCGCTTATTCGCACAAGAAAATCGGAGAATTAGGCAACGTTCAATTTTCGCAGTCCAATGTTCGATTTCACAACAATGTAAATAATTTTACCCCTTTGCTTAAACTTTTCGCAACAAACAACCATCAATAACAAAGAAAATATGAATCTACTTACTCAACGTTATCAATAACAAAGATGTTTTTGTAAACCATTCAACCACTAACCTCAAATAAACGACAAAAAATATTTTTTATTGGTGCCTCATTTTACCTATTTAAAGCACGCCTCGTGTTTAAATCGAACTTTCAAACACGCGCGTTTTTTAAAGTTACCATGGTAACAACACTAACTCGAGAAATGTAAGTACCAATGACAACTTTTTGATTATTGATCTGACAGCAGTACCTCGTAATGTCAAATAATAGTATATTATACACCAAGCGACTAAAGTGACCCATTTAATCCCGCGGGTGGTATTTGATTACTGAGGACGGAGAGCAGCGGAGCCTGAGGAAATCAATCCACCTAAGGGATTAATGTCACTTTAGTCGAGCGGTGTATACGCTATTTTTTGCAATTCCGGTAACTCTACATACATTTTTAATAAAAATAAATACTATTCAGGATGGACTTTTACGAAACTAGGCTGGGCATCGAAGACGGTCATGCATTTTTTTGTAGTAATAATATAATAATAATATTTTATGATTTCAAAGTCCACCAATAAAAAAAAATAGCGTAAAGTATTCGTGGATAACTGGTCTTTCAAGCACTTGCTCTATTTCGAGCACTCCGGCTGCGCCGTCGTGCTCGAAATACGCGCGTGTATGAAAGACCTTTTTATCCACTTATACTTTAATATACTATGTTCTTCTTTTTACAGAATACGATGACGATGACAACAGTTAATTCAAAATAGTCTGTACGTTTTATATTAATTTCATCGCAAATGCTTCAGTGTTTGTGTCCTAGCATTTTTATTAAATTGTTAAACTGGATCAATTTTAATTAAATTTAGTGTATCAACCCGTACTTTGTGGAATCCACTCATGTTATCATTATAAATGAAACTAACTGTTTCTAAATAATTCCACTATACAGGGTGTCCCGGGACTAATGGGAAAAAGTCAGGAGCGTATAATCTGAGCCAAAATAACGTTATTACTTCATATAAACTTTTTCTATGCAGGCCCTCGTTTTCGAGTTATAGGCCTCCAAAGTTTTAATTTTGAATTGGGTTTTAAGTTTTATTTTTTGTACTTGTTATTTGATCTTTATAAAATTTACGGCAAAGCTATAATGTACGTCTACGTTTATTTTGGAAAGTTAAACAGATTTACAGTTGTGTCTTGAAGCCAGGGATGGACTACCCGCAATGGTTAGTGATCCAAAACTTTTGCAAGGATGGCACACCCTGTACGAAATTATCGAAATTGACTTCCACACACATTTCGCTAACGAAAAGGTACTCTTATTGGAATTCGATAAAATAAGCCGTTTGGCTAATATTTACGGTTTTATTAATGCACTAACTACCAATTTACCTAACTAACTTATTAATACGATGTCCAAGATTTACCTAAAGTACTACAAAAAAATAATTTGATGATAGCAGATGATAAAAACGTTAAGAACTTATTTAATGGGAATTAAATAGGTACGGTAACAACGTAATTAGTTGCTTTTAATCAAAATTACGAACACAACATTATTAAACCATTAAGATAACCTCAAAAAACACAAGTTATAAAACATTTGACAAAAACTAATTCCTAAACAACAACAAAAAAAACGTTATTCTAATAAATGTTCAATATGAGCTCCTCCCACTTCCACGCACATTCTAAGTCTACGAAGGTTGTTTCTTTGCACTTAAAAGAGCAATTCCATATTACTTCTAATAACATTGCAGTGTAACATAATTCTGTCTATTAAATCTTGCCTTATTTACACAGGTGTTGCGTATACCTTACTTTTGAGATAACCCCAGAGAAAGAAATGCATAGGATTAACGTCTCCTGATCGCGGTGGCCATTGAAAAGGGCCTCCACGACCAATCCATTTATTAGGAAGCCTGGTGTGTAAATGCTGTCGTACATCTAAACTGAAATGAGGAGTGGCCCCATCATGCAAGAACCATAAATTCCTACGAGTTTGTAGAGGCACATCATCAAACAGGTTCCATAACCCATTTTGCAAAAACTCCAAATATCTCTGACCGGTCAAAGTACCGTCAATAAAGTATGGCCCTATCAAATGATTGCCAACTATTTCTGCCCAAACATTAATCTATGCGGGTTCCTAGTTTGGATAATGCCATGTGGATTCACATCATCCCATAAATGCATATTATGAGAAATAATGACTCCATCTCTGGTGAAACCAGATTCGTCCGTAAAGAGAACGTTACTAATAAATTTATTGTCTGCTTGTTATTGTCGCAGAAACCACTGGCTATACTCAAGTCGTGCAGGATAGTCAGCCACTGTCATACTGTGTACTTTTTTCATGTGAAAAACTGTTCTTTTAGGACGCGATGAACAACTGATTTCGAGACGTTATGTTCTCTTGATAATTTTCGTAAACTCGTTGATGGTTCATTATCAACTGCATTTAACAAGTCTTGTTCAACTGTCACTGTATGTACGCTTTGTACTGGACCTTTTCCAGATTTTTGGCAAAAAACTTCCTGAAATTTAAAATTTAGTTTTGTATACATAGAAAATTACATTTTCTTATTCATACCTGTTTCTCGTAAGCTGAGATCAATACGCTCAAACATTCGTCTGTCTGGCGATGCTCTGTTTGCAAAATGCTCTGCATAAAGCCTTCTGGCCTCTAAACAGTTTCGAGAAGCCAGTCCATATATTAAATGCATATCAGCGCACTCAATAAAAGTGAATTCTGCCATTGTAACTGTTAAATTGAGGACTTATGAATTATTGACTACGAACTATTCTACACAACGTTTGACAACTAATCCTATGGTTACATGATAAACGGTAAAAACACTTTTAAAAAGTTTTCACCAACTTTCGCATTAATAAGTCGTTAATGTTTTTCATCTTCTGCTATCGTTAAATTATTTTGTTGTAGTAAAGGTGTAAATCTTGGACATCATATTAATAAGTTAGGTAAATTGGTACGTAGTGCATTAATAAAACTGTAAATATTAGCCAAACGGCTTATTTTATCGAATTCCAACAAGAGTACCTTTTCGTTAGCTCAATGTGTGGGGAAGTCAATTTCGATAATTTCATACAGGGTGTGCCTACCCTGCAAAATTTTTGGATCACTAACCATTGCGGGTAGTCCGTCCCTGGCTTCAAGGGACTACTGTAAATCTATTCACCTCTCCAAAATAAACATACACGTACATTATAGCTTTGCCGTAAATTTTATGAAGATCAAATAACTAGTACAAAAAATAAAAATTAAAACCAAATTCAAAATTAAAACTTTGGAGGCCTATAACTCGAAAACGAGGGCCTGCATAGAAAAAGTTTATATGAAGTACTAACATTATTTTGGCTCAGATTATACGCTCCTGACTTTTTTCCCATTAGTCCCGGGACACCCTGTATAATGAGAAAATGATAAACATTCTAAAAAATTCACAATTGTTTCAATATCTTAAAATATCATGATCAGAATGACGTGATCCCTACCTTTTGTTTAATAATTATGTTTGACTAGACCAAGAAGTGACCTATCTTGTGATTGACTTTATATACAGTGAGATTCATTATTAAATGGAAATAATTTAACAGTAGAATCCTGACTGTAAATTATGAAGATTTAATCCAAGGCACCTAAATAAAATGTAGCTGCTTACTGAGTTTTGTTCAAAAATTTAAAAACGATTTGTGATCAGTACTCTAAACCTATTTTACATATCCATTTCGTGTTTGGCAGGAAGTGTAGACACTGTACACCCTACTAAATTGTGTTAAACAAACGTTTCTGGTTACTACCAGAGGCATACGACAGGGGCAAGTGACTAGTTAATCATTTCCAAATTCTACGCAACTGACGGAATAGAAATTTGAGCACAACTTTTCCATTGTCCTATACTTTCTACATATATAATGTACTCTTACCTCATAAAAATGAAGTCAATATTTCTCGAGATATTTTAAGTTAAACTTGAAGCTGTCCCATTTTTTTTTATTTTTATGCGTAATAACTATGTCGAAGTTTTGGGCAGTGGATTGCATTTAATACGCAAATGAAACTTTAATCTGCATTAACAACAAAAATATTGCAATTTATTGACATTAATAAAATAGATCTTCTAATTTTAAAATAATATCAAAATGATTTAAAAATGTTGTAAAATATATAAACTGATCTCTATTTTTCATTACAATCAGATAAGTGGTATTTGCTGAATAATTTTTCAATATCTTCTGTTTTGTATAGTTAGGTCTGGTCTGAAGTAATTGTTTCGATCTATTGGCCATTGTTGCCATAGATGTTGATTGTTACTAATAATCAGTTGAAATTGTGATTGTTGTTAAATAAAGTCGGTTAAGTGAAAATGTGTCGACACAACAATTTCACTACTCGAAATGCGATACATGCTTTGTATTTATGTAAACGAAAATTATTCCTGTGTTGCTGCTGCTCGCAGATATCAACAAATATATTCATACATAGTTCAATCCAATCGGCAACCTTTCAGCAATATTTTTCGTCGATTAGGAGAAACTGGACAATTTAGACGTAACAGTGGCATGGGACGACCGAAAATAACTGTGGATTAGGAGGATGATATTTTAAGACGAGTCGCTAATAATTCGGAACTAAGCACTCGGCGTTTAACAGCAATGACTGGAGTAAACCAATCTTCAGTTTTACGAATATTAAAAAAGAAAAATTTACGACCATACCATTTTATCTCTCTCTCTTCTAGCCGTTTTCTATTCTTTGGATATAGGCCTCTCTCATATTTTTCCAGTTTTCCCTGTTCTGTGCCACTTGGTTCCAGTTAAGTCCGGATGTTCTTTTGATGTCATCATACCATCTTTGCTGTGGTCTGCCGGTGCTTCTTTTCTCCCCCCAAGGTCTCTATCTTGTTATTTTTCCGCTCCAGTTGTTTTTATTTCGGGCAACATGTCCGGCCCAGTTCCATTTACGACTGCCTATTCGCCTCACTATGTCCTCTACCTTGGTTCTATTTCTTATCCACTAATTGGTTTTATGGTCTTTAAGCGTTATTCCTATCATTTTTCGTTCTATTGATCTTTAGTGTATCTTTAATTTATTTAAGATTTTCTTTGTTAGGACCCATGTTTCACATCCGTAGGTTGTTACTGGGAGAATGCATTCCATGTAAACCTTGGTTTTTAGTTTGAGGGGTAGGTTGGAGTTGAAGACGTGTCGTATCTTCCCGTAGGCCGCCCATCCTAGATGTATTCTGTGGTTAATTTCAAGCTCTTGATTGGTTTTACCCAATGTTAACTCTTGACCTAGGTAGACATAAGAGTTCACCTTCTTTACCTGTTGTCCTAGCACATTTATACTCTCTATGTTTGTCCGTTGGTTTGTCATGAATTTGGTTTTAGAAATGTTCATTTCTAGGCCTACTTTTCTTGCTTCTTGTTGTAGTTCTATGAGCATGTGTTGTAATTCTTCACTGTTTGGGACAAAAATGGCAATGTCGTCAGCAAATCTTAGGTTACTTAGTTTTTCTCCCGATATATTAATTCCTCTGTCTTCCCAGTGTAGGCTCTTGAAGACGTCTTCTAGCATCAGTGTAAACAATTTGGGTGACACAATGTCTCCTTGTCTAACGCCTCTTTTAATTGTGATTTCCTCGGTGTCTTCATATAGCCTTACTTTCATTTTTGAGTTGTCATTTAGTGTCTGTATAATGTCAATATATCGTTGGTCTATTCTTGCATTTTTCATTGACCTGATGATTGCCCGAAATTCTACTGTGTCGAAGGCCTTTCTAAAATCTATGAAGGCGATCCATAATGGGATGTTATATTCCGTTACTTTTTCGTTCAGTGTCCTTACGGTGTGGAGATGTTCTATTGTACTCATGCCTTTCGTGAAGCCCGCCTCCTCTTAGGGTTGGTATGCGTCGAGTTTGTATTCAAGGCGGTTTGCTATTATTCTCATAAAAAGCTTGTAGATCTGTGATAGTAGGCTGATTGGTCTATAGTTTTCTAGGTTGCTTGGATCACCTTTCTTATATATCAGTATGACTATCGCGGTGTTCCAATCCTGTGGTATTCTTCCCTCGGTTAGGCATGTATTAAATAATGATTTAAGCTCCCTTATCAGTAGGCTTCCATCTTCCTGCAACATTTCTGGTATGATGTCATCGTCGCCTGCCGCCTTTCCGTTTTTTAGTTGATTTAAAGCTTTTTCAATTTCTTCCTCTACAATCTCTGGTAGATCCTCGGAGCCAACGTTACATATCTTGTTTTTCTGGTCATTGTTTGCTCTTCTAACATCCTCATTGTCTATTTTGGATTCGTACAGACCTGGGTAGAACTTTTCTGTTATCTTGAGTATCTCTCTTCGATCTTCTGTTATGTTACCTTGTACGTCTCTCAATTTGATCATTTTTTTTTATATGCGTTTTCCTTTTTAAAGATGTTTAGACCTCTGTTTTGCTGTATCAACTCCTCTATTCGATTCTCTTGATGCTGTCGTATGTCCTGTTTGGCCATTTTCCTTGCTGTTTTGTTTAGTTCGGCATACCATTTTATACCTGTACAAAATTTATTCCCTACAGATTATCCTTTGATAATGAATTTCATTCAACGGATGATAAATAAAAAAAAGATTAACAAAATTATTTTTACTGACAAGGCCACATTTACACGTAGAGGTGTTTTTAACTGGAGAAACTGTCACAATTGAGATATTACAAAACCCCATGTATTCCGAGAATCACATTTTCAGCACGAATCTAAGATAAATGTATGGTGCAGTATCTTTTTAATTACAAGCAATTTTGAATGGTAACTCATATATAAAATTTGTATAAACAACTCTTTTCGATTATCTCGAGGAATTGTCACTTAATCGAAGAATATACATGTAGTTCATGCAGGATAGAGCACCCCCTCATTATCGGATAATCGTGAAGAATTATCTAGATGACCAATTTCCTCATCGTTAGATTGGCAGAGGTAGTGAATTTCCGTGGGCGCCTACAACTCCCGAAAGTAGTCCCCTAGATTTTAATTTTCGGGGCCATATGAAATCATTAGTATATTCACAAGAAATAAGCACTCGTCAGGAACTATGGCAGCAAATTGTAAATTCGGCTAATTTTATGGCTAATCAGCCCAACATATTTAAGTAGAAATCCCAGTTTAAAGAAGTTTTTTCCAGCAGTTGTTCGATAACTCTTCCTTCCGATTAGCTGTGTTTAGATCCCCAGTATGGGCTATGGCTGACGATGTGAGGGGACGGGATCTGTTGAAGTAGTAACTCGATAGCGTGGATTGTGATAATTTCATTGGGTGGAATATAGAGGTTGCATATTGTGATTTGTTTGTCGCTGTTGATGGTGACAGCGACTGCCTCTAGGGATGTATTTAAAGTTATAGGTTTTGTTTCAAAAGTCTCATTGACGTAGATGGCTACTCCGCCACTTACCATATCTTTATTGGTTCTGTTTCTGTAAAAACATTTGAAATTTTTTAATTCGGCATGATAGGAACCTCTAAAGTTGGTTTCTTGGAGACAAATTATTGATGGTACCCGTTAAGGTTCCATTGCAATATGGACTTGAATGAGCTAAGGATTTTCTTGGGAGGAGGAAAGATCGCTGTCTAGTATTGCGGATTTTCGAAGTTGGTAGTTAATTTTCCGTTTTACCTTTGATATTCTTGTTTTCATGCTTTTTGAGCATTTGGTATATATTGTATTCATAACGTCTAGGAACCCTGGTATGTCTTTTGTGTACGTTTTAAGAAGATACAAAATGTCTGCGGTGTGGAGGGATGATTAAAAAAAATTAGGGTTTGGTTAAAATTTAGCGTAAAATTGTCTTTGTTGTCTTCGAAAATTTGTTGTAACGGATGCATTTCTTCTTGTATTGATTTTTCTGATTTTCTTTTCTTTGGATTGGATCTTTGACATACGGGATTTTGTTTGGGGTCTTCTATCGGTGGTGTTAAATCTGATACTTGTAGTTTAACAGAGTTCGTTGAGGGTTCTTGGACTGTGTTTTGGGATGTGTCGATAATCTCGTTTTATACAGTATTGTTTTCATCAAGGTTTTGGTTGTTCTCAGTTAGTGAAGGTGTGCTTATTTTTTGATTATGTGAACTATTAGATAAGATGCTGGCCACGTCTGTCGGTTGGTTAGTTTGTGAGGACTTCGATGGTGATGCTGTGTTGTTAGATGTTAGAGTTGAGCATGATGCGGCTAAGTATTCTACTTGTTTGCAAGTGAAACATTAGAGGTTGTCGATAGCAATGAGAATTCTAAATGAGGTGTTCTCAAAGTTTACGATAAATGATGTTGGTATTGTTGAATTTTTTTCGAGGGGAGTGATATATGTTTGTCGTCGGAAGCTAAGAATGTGGCTAAATTCTGGGCGAGATACATTTATTTTCAGAAAGTTGATTGGTGACAGTAGGGTGAGGCCTATCTTTAGGAGTTCTGTTTCCAGAATTGAGTGTGGAATGCTAGAGCAGACGTTGGATAGTATAATTCGTTGGCTTGGAGTTATAAGTCTGCAGGCGGGTAATATTTCGTTGTTGATTTTGATTGACCCAGTATTTTCTAAAAAGGAGTCTATTACTTCTTTGGAGTAAATGCATATTCTGTTTTGTGAAATTCTTGAGGCGAAGGTAATGTCCTTGGGGCATCGGAGCATCCTAAAGCTATTAAATAGTCCTTGATTTTTACATTTTCAACAGAGTTGAATAGGATGGCTTGCTGTTTGTCAGGAAATTGGAATGTTGTCGGATTTTTGTTTGCTGCCGCTGCATATGATTGACGGTTGTTTCGGTGTAAATAGATAGATGTTAACGTGTTCGAAGGTGAATTGGAGACATGATCTCCGTGCTCGTTGTCATCCATTACTCGGCCACCACATTTATGATTTTAATTTCTGGGTAGGTACGGACCTGTTCGCCTGCTGGACTTATTCTGCTTATCGCTATTATCAGTGTATACGGAATAATGGATGTGTACCGATTTACAATAAATGCTGGTTTACGTATTAAAGAACTTTATCTACTTACAATTTACTTCGAAATTACTAGATTTGATTTGCACTACACGATTGAGTAATTATAATATTTTGTTTACTATAAGTAACACTATAATTGTCGAATTATTCAGAGCTGATGTCACACTGAACTAGTTCGATTTTTGCCAGGGTTGGCATTCCCTTCTGATATTTGCGTGTTATCAAAATTGTAGATACTCTTATTTAGATTACATTTTCAGAATCACAATTTGTTTTTGATTCATCCGTTCATTTAACAGTTGTGTTATTTATTGTTATTACGGATTAAAGTTACATTTGTGTAATACATGCAATTCACTGGTCCAAAACATCGACGTACGTACACTTAATGTGCAGTCTCATGTTTAACTTAAAATATCTCGAGAAATATTGACTATATCGTTATGAGGAAAGAGTATGTTATTTACCTAAGAAATATTGGAGAATCGAAAAATTGTACTAAACTTTCTATTTCGTCAGTGGCGTAGAATTTGGGAACGATTAACCAGTCACTTGCCCCTGTCGTACGTCTCTGGTAGTAACCAGAAACGTTTGTTTGACATAATAGTGTATAGTTTCTGCCAAATATGACGTCAAACAGTTTTAAAGTACTGAGCACGAATCGTCTTCAAATTTTCAAACAAAACACCCTGTAAGTTACATTCTATTTAGTTATTTTGGGTTAAATCTTCATAATTTTAAGTCAGGGTTTTACTGTTAAATTATTTCCAATTAGTATATGAATAGAATAATGAAGATATTATATTACAAATATTAAAGCGTAGATATTATTAGCCCTATACGGATATACTGGATATAATTTTTCTCATGCAAGATCACTATAACTGTGCAATGATATAGGAAACTAAGGAACTAGATTACTCTGTTCATTGACGGCGTCATATTGTGGGGCTCTTAAGAGTCTTCTGATTTCTAATTCCTCAGGGAAAGTGTTCATTGTGTCTAATTTAGAATTTCGAATTGTTGACTTGTATACAGCATTATACCCTAGACCATAGGTTCTCAACCGGTGGTACGCGTACCACCGGTGGTACGCGGGGACATTTCAGGTGGTACGCAATCATATATTAATAATAACAATAAAAACTGTTGAATGCGAATAACATTAATTCACAGTTACGATGCAACATTTCCTCGTTAAGAATACAATTCCTCCATCTGTGTTTTACATAGAATAGTGGCAGTTTGACGCTGACCTTGAGGCTACACAAACAACCCGAGTGAATCCCACACCAACAGTTTGGTTTTGACAGTGGCATGAGCTGTGTTACTTTCTCACCCAGTAGTTTCATTCAGATGCCAATGTTAGCTGTTTTTTTATTGTGTTCCATGAAGTGAAGTTCAGTTTTAGTTTTTAGTAGTAATTCAGAATTAGTTTTTAGTGGACATAATGAAGCGATATTTGACTAACCCCTCCACCTCTAAGTACAGTCAAAAGAAGATTAAACCTCAGCCAAATCGTAAGTACGATGCAACTTATTTACAGTTAGGATTTATAGTAAAACCTGGCACAGAAAATAACGATAATCCTATTCCACAATGTGTTGTACACTTTCAAATCAGAGCATGAAGCCTTCCTTACTAAAGCGGCACCAGACTACTAAGCATCCCGATTTGGTTGACAAACCTATTGAATTTTTTCAAAGAAAATCTGAATTGTGTAAGAGAGAAAATCAGTGCATGGTAAAATTTGTAAATATAGACAAAAAACTAGTCAAAGCATCGTACCTTGCCAGTTATAGAATAGCTAAAGAAGGGAAGCCTCATACAATTGGCGAGACACTTTTACTTCCGGTCGCTAAGGATATGGTCGAGGCAGTATTAGGCGAAAAGGCAGCAAAGGAGATCGAGAAAATTCCGTTGTCGAATGACACAGTAAAGAGGCGAATTGTGGAGATGTCCTCGAGTATTGAAGAACAGCTTTTACTTCAACTGCGCGAATGTAAATATTTTGCATTGCAAGTAGACGAGAGCACAGACATAATATATATGGCGCAGCTTCTTGTATTTATACGTTTTGATTATTAAAGTGAAGTAAAGGAAGAATTTTTATTTTGCAAACCTCTTGAATCAAACACTAAAGCTGAGGACATATTTAATGTCATAAATGAGTACATTATAAAAGCAAGAATATCATGGTCTAAATGTGTTGGTTTGTGCACGGACGGAGCAAAAGCTATGTCGGGTCATTTAAGTGGATAAGGAGCAAGAATAAAAAAAGTTGCTCCAGAATGCCAAAGTACTCACTGCGTTATTCACCGAGAAGCTTTGGCTTCTAAGGTTATGCCTGCCAACCTTAAGTCTGTTTTAATGGATAGCGTGAAGGTCATTAATTTTATTAAGGCCAGGGCTCTTAATTCACGGCTTTTCTCTTTAATGTCTGAAGATATGGGTGCAAAATATCAAACTCTCCTCCTACATACCGAGGTTAGATGGTTGTCACGAGGCAAGACCCTAACTCGTCTATTTGAACTGAGGTCAGAAGTCTTTAGGTTTTTAAGTGAACAAAATCATGACATGAAACACTTGTTCAATGATGAAGAATGGCTATCACGATTGGCGTATTTGGCTGATATTTTTGATAGGCTTAATACCTTGAACATGGGACTTCAAGGGCCAAGTACAACAGTGTTCACTACCAACGATAAAATATCATCCTTCAAGAAAAAGTTGGTTCTGTTTCGCTCTCAAGCACAGGGCAAGGATTTCTCTGCATTCCCTACTCTTGCTGCATTTTTGGAAGAAAATGATATTTCTCTGAAGCCAGAAGTGACTGATGATATCACTAGTCATATGGAAGCCCTTCAAACGAGTTTTGATAAATATTTTAATCAAGATTTTTCTAAATATGAGTGGATTAGAAATCCATTTTCAGGGAAATTTCCTAGTGGTCCTAGTCACTCAAAAGAGTGTTTCATCGACCTTATAAGTGACAGCTCAATGAAAGATGCGTTTAAAGAAAAATATTTAATAGAATTTTGGATGGGGACAAAAACTGAATATCCATCAGTGTTCGAACAAGCGATAATCTTTTTAATTCCATTCGTAACCTCGTACTTATGTGAATCGGGCTTTTCAGAGCTGCTGTTCATCAAAAATAAATACCGAAACCGCATTAGTGTTGAAGAGGACTTGAGAATCAAGTTAAGTTCAATCGACCCAGATATTGAAAATTTGATCAAGAACAAACAACAACAACAAGCTCATTAGGATCTGTTTATATTTAAATGACTGTGTTCAATTAACTAATTCAAGATTGTTTTTAATGTATGATACATTTTATTTTGTAAATACATACATACAGTTGTAGAATGCATTTTTATTTTCCTAAACCTGACCAAATTTAAATTATATATAACTATATATTATATATAAATAAATAAATAAAAATATATATAAATATAAGGTGGTACGTCAAAATCTCTGAAAATTTCAAGTGGTACGTGGTTACTAAAAGGTTGAGAACCCCTGTCCTAGACATTTAGGCATGGGCGCCCATATTAAAATTTTTAGGGGGTCTAGACGTAATGATATTGCATATTACATTTTGTGTACTGGAAGAAAATACATAGCTTTAATCACCTGAGAAACTCTAGCTTGAACTATGTTGGATAACGTTCCCTGCGTTTAAATACTAGGCCACAGCATTTAAGGTCAATAAAAAGCACATTACTCTAATTAATTTTTATTGTTACTACACTTACCGACTTAAAATTCGATCCATTCAAAATAATGATTTATTTAAAAATGCTCTTACTTTTTAGCAACTTTTAGATAAAAAACTGTAGTTTTAAGATTTATATTCGGACAAGTAATTCAGTATTCGCTGGATATACAGGGGGAAAAGAAAACAATTTTCCTCTACTTTTGACACACCCTGTAGGTTAATTCTGCTAGTAGATCTGCACACAATTAACTTTATCAAGAAGACTTATTTATTTCCAAGTTTTTGATTTTTTATTTATCCCGATATCTTAATTTGTTTGTGAAATGTGACGGTTTAAAGAAAATGCAACATTTTAGAAATAGTCATAATTTAAATGACTGTAGAGAATAAACTACAAAATAAGTAGGCAACTCACAATATGACAACTGTCAAATATTCGTTACTTGGCAATTGCAGTTTAATTATCAGTATTTAATTTAACATCATTGTTTTAACACCTACTGATGCAGTACGAGCAGTTGCTCTGGTACAAGATGGTAGGTCTCAGTATTATGCTTGTAGAATATTGGGTGTTACAAGGTGTAGCCTTCAGAGAGCTGTACAACGTTTCAATGAAACTGGTAGTTTTTCGAGACGAAGAGGATCTGGCTGACGACGTTCTATAGATGTTCGAGATGATCGTTTTGTAACATTAAACGTTTTCCGAGAAAGAAATACTACTGCTGTCATGGCTCGAAATCGTTTGGAAGAAGTACGCCAAGTAGCTGTTAACGAAATAACGATTCGAAGGCGATCACGAGAGCATGGATTACGCTCCAGAAGACCTGCAACTGGTCCGGAGTTACTTAGGAATCACGATTTGCCAGGGAGCATCAACATTGGAATGTCGATGACTGGAGTAAGATTTTATTTTCTGACGAGTCAAGGTTTTGTTTACGTTCTCCAGATGGCCGTGAAAGAATATACCGAAGAAGAGGCGAAAGGTTTGACCAGGCAAATTTTTCCACAAGACTTAGTTATGGAGGAGGATCGGTAATGGTTTAGGGCGACATAAGCATGGAAGCTCGTACTGATTTAGTCATTGTTGGCGGCGGAGCAATGACAGCAAACCGATATATTCGTGATGTGCTAGATCCACATGTAATTCCATTTGTACCGTTTATAGTAAACGAATTCATGTTTATGCACGACAACGCTCGACCACATATTGCGAGGATTGTATCTCAATATTTGGACGAAACAGAAATTCAAAGGATGAACTGGCCATCACGAAGCCCAGACCTCAATCCAATTGAGCACGTCTGGGACATGATGGGCAGACGAGTTCGTAACCGAGTTCCTTCTCCAAGTAGTTTAAATTTTTTGAGGGTTGCTTTGGTACAAGAATGGAATCAAATTAACCAGATGGAGATTCGACATCTAATAGAGGGTATGCCACGACGCATTGAGGCAGTTATTCGCGCTCGTGGGGGAAATACCCGTTATTAATTTGTAATAATTATTAGTTTATTTGTTGTTTGATTTGTTTATAAAATTATGTATTACTCTGCTAAAACTGAATAAAAAATTTAAGAATGTTGCATTTTTTTAAACCGTCACATTTCACAAACAAATTAAGATATCGGGATAAATAAAAAACAAAATGTTGGAAACAGATCAGTCTTCTTGATAAAATTAATTGTGTGTAGATCTACTAGCAGAATTAACCTACAGGGTTTGTCAAAAGTAGAGGAAAAAATTGTTTTCTTTTCCCCCCTGTATATCCAGGGAATACTGAATTACTTTTAGATGTCCGAATAATAATCTTAAATCTAAAAGTTGCTAAAAAATTCAAATAAATCAGCTTCTCCATTTGAAAGTAAGAGCATTTTTAAATAAGTCATTATTTTGAATGGATCGAATTTTAAGTCGGTAAGTTTAGTTCTAATAAATAAAAAAAAACGATGAAATTTTATAGTTTAAGCGAAATTGATCGAACTCGTGTTCAGTATTTATCGGAAAGAGTAAATTGTAAGTTTCTTTTCCTCCTGCCGAACAATTCAATAACTTTATCCTCAAAGTCAGGTGTCTTTTTCTGTGGATATTTAGCAGACACAAGCTTGAAAGACGTTCCTCGTCAGTGGTACTCCTCAGCCAAGTTTTCACTCTACGTAGAGTGCTGAAAGAACTCTCTACGGTACAAGTTGTGGGAGGTATAGTGAGATAGAAAATAATAACTTTTTTCACAGCTGGGAAAATTAAAGAAAAAATTAAACAGTAAGCTCACACTATACATAAAAAACTTAATTTTCATTCGTTACGACTCCTCACGCAAGCACCTTTAACACTGTTCAAAGATTACACTGTTGTTATGAGGGCGCCGACGCGTGGACTTCTAAGTAGAATGTGGGAGAAGGGATGACGCGTCAAGCCAAGGTTACACGCATAGGAGTGACCCCGTGACGCTGTGTCTTTCAGACCGCCACTCATCTTATTTTACTTTACCATTAATTATAAAAAATACGTAAAGCGCATGTTTTATTCTTCTTCTTCTTCTTAAAGTGCCAAGCAGATTCCTGCGTAGGCGACCGTCTATTTACATCCTGTCAGATTTCTCTATTTAGAGCAGCATTTTGGAGAGACATAAAGTCGTGTATTCCTGTCCATTGTCGAATGTTCCTGAGCTATGAAAGTTTTTTTCTTTCTATTCTCCTTCTTCCTTCGATTTTTCCTTGGAGGATAAGACGCTGGAACTCGTAACGAGGACCACGCAGGATGTGACCCAGATAGGAAGTCTTTCTCTTCTTAATGGCGTCGAATAGTTCACGGCTGGTCAGACCGGCTCTTCTAAGGACTTCTTCATTTCTTACCAGATCTGTCCAAGGGATCCTAAACATTCTTCTAAGAGTCCACATTTCAAATGCCTCCAATCTGTTCATCGAAGTTGCTTTAAGAGTCCAGGCTTCGACACCATACAACAGGACGGACCAGACATAGCACATGTTTTATTAATAAATCTTTTGTTCTCAATTTATATCTGAAAATAACAAAATTATTCAATAAGGATAATTATTTGACAAAACAATTTTTTCCACATATAATGAATTTTTTTCTTCCCATAAAAGCTAGGGGGGGGGCGGCCGCACCTTTCCCTTGAGTATGGGCGCCCATGCATTTAGGTGTACGTGTACCAGACTTCCTTAATGGGTATATTAATGACTTTATTATATTTTATGTAACATTATTTATTTAGCTCGCTTCTGGGACCGATTCACTAAAATCTTAAAGGATATTTGGGTCCACGATAACTCACCACTTGACATGGCTCATCGAACAACCACCATGTTCCCCTGCTATGACCCAGCCGACTTTTTGTTTTTCCAAAACTCAAATTTCCACTTCAAGGCATCTATTGATTACTGATACTTCGTCTGAAAATAGTTTGATGAATTGATTATTCCTGGGCATTGCGGAAACGCCTTTGAAGGCTATACAATAAATTTGGATGTGTTTCATTGAGCGATTCTAGGTAGTTATTGGAAAATATATTTAGAATCGTCTTATTCTACACTGTGTCCGTAAAGTATAGAACAAATTCATTTTTAGCTAAACAGACCATTTTAAGAAATAATCCTGAAACACGTCGATTTTTGATTTTAATTTACCGTATTTTAAAATAATAATCTAATATACAGGGTGGATTACTTTCGAGTAATGACGTCACCGTCATTTTTTTTAAATGGAACACCCCCCTTTTGTCTCAATTTTCAGATTACTCTAGCTGAGCTGATTCCAAAAATGTATCACATGTTGATTCCAATTGGTACAGGGTAGACAAAAATACAATAGTTTTGTGTGTGTTCATAAAGTAACGCGTAACATTCTTTATTAGTTAAATTAACAATATTATCAAAAATACTTATTGTCTAGCGGACAGAATATGATGAAATACATGACTTTATAAATGTTCGAACTGCAGCCCTTGCTGTATTTGACAGTAACCCAAACGGTGTACAAATTCTTGTTGAAGCTTGTTTATTGTGTCTTGAGAAATATTGTTTATTGTTGTCCGAATTCTCTCTTTTAATTCTTGAATATTTGCTGGTTCGTTTGATACTCAACATTCTTCAGATGGCCCCACATTAAATAATCCAAAGGATTGAAATCTGGTGACCTCGCTGGCCATTAAATAGGTCCACGTCTACCAATCCACCTGTTCGGAAAAATTTCCTCTAGGTACCTTCTAACATCTACAGCATAAAGTGGAGGTGCACCATCCTGTTGGAACCATAAACTTTCATCACAACCTCCAAGATTACGTCTGCTGGGAAACAAATTACGTAAAGTAGGTACGAGATACCCTCTTAAACACCCAAGATACGTTGCCCCGTTTAAATTACCTTCGATAAAGTAGGGTCCGATGATTCGATTTCTTACAATTCCAGCCCATACATTCACCTTTTGCGGGTATTGTTTATGATGCTCACGCATCCAGTGAGGGTTTTCTTTTGCCCAGTATCTACAATTCTGACGGTTAACCTCGCCATTTAACGTGAAAGTTGCCTCATCAAAAAAAATGATGTTTTGTATCAAGAGAGGGTCTCGGTGATATTTATCCATCATTATTTCGCAAAATTGGATTCTTCTATCTTCGTTTAATTCATGCACAAGTTTGATTTTATAAGGATGCCATTTTCCAAGCTTTAATAATTTGTGTACCGTTGTTTTGTTAACACCGATATCGCGACTAACTTTACGCACAGAAGTGTGCGCGTCTTCTTCAAAACTAAGTAAAACATCTAATGCTGTATCAGGATTTGCAGGGGGACGACCTGATTTGCGTACATTTTTAACCGTACCAGTTTCTCGAAATTTCTTTTCAATCTTACTGACTGTTGAACGCGTTATAGGTCACACTCGCATACTTCCATCTGAGTTAGCGATCTGTCTCCATACCCAATCATACTAAGTATTTCAATTTCTTGTTTTACACTTAACTCCATTTCTAATTCAAATTAAATCTAAGCAATAATTAAAACATTCACGAATACCAAAAATATTGTAGTACTAAACTGTCACTTAACATCAATGAATTACTAAACAAATAATGACATTTCACAAAAAACTAGACGACTACGTTTTTTTAAAATTGATAAGAAAAAATTTCTTTCATATTCTGTCTGCTA
Source organism: Galeruca laticollis (assembly GCA_963921935.1). Lineage (NCBI taxonomy): Eukaryota > Metazoa > Arthropoda > Insecta > Coleoptera > Chrysomelidae > Galeruca > Galeruca laticollis. The sequence goes on along the minus strand of OY998178.1, from coordinate 222,362,144 downwards.
GACCACAAGTATCAAACATGTTTGGAAGCAGCTCATTTTTATTAATCTAAAAATGTAACAAACTACAGGGTGTTACATTTAAACCAATTGCCGCTAGACAATAAGTATTTTTGATAATATTGTTAATTTAACTAATAAAGAATGTTACGCGTTACTTTATGAGCACACACAAAACTATTGTATTTTTGTCCACCCTGTAACAATTGGAATCAACATGTGACACATTTTTGGAATCAGCTCAGCTAGAGTAATCCGAAAATTTAGACAAAATGGGGTTGTTCCATTTAAAAAAAATGACGGTGACGTCATTACTCGAAAGTAATTCACCTTGTAAATTAGATTATTATTTTAAAATACGATAAATTAAAATCAAAAATCGACGTGTTTCAGGATTATTTCTTAAAATGGTCTGTTTAGCTAAAAATGAATTTGTTCCATACTTTACGGACACAGTGTATATCGACCTATATATTGAGCATTATTGCATCAGGATACAATTCAATCAGTCTATCATTAATAAAAAAGATATAAGTAAAGAAGCCATTCATTGTGAACAGTTTAGTAATATTGGGCTATACATACACAACAACCGTTTTTCGCTGAATCCCCAGACTACCAACAATACCATTAAACTTAATCGTTTATCTCACAAGTCTACAAATACGCACTAATTATTAAATGAAGAATCTATGAGGTCACAACTGAACGGTTCACGGAATGTTTAACCCTCAACTGGTAACATACGTCTGAGAGACGCAGCTAGTTACGAAATTTGCCACAGGTCGACTTAGCGCTGCAAGTGCAACCTCTCCTTCAGTGTATACCTTGTGTGTTTACCGGCAACAAGGACTCAAGTTGTTTGAGGTAAGTGCAATTTTTTTTGTAATTTTTATGATAAATTTACTAAAAACCACTACGTCTGTGAGATGCATGTTACATGTAATGTACTTAGTTGTGTTCGTCTCGGAGACGTATGTTACTAGTAGTCGGGATATTTATACACGTCTTTGAGACGTGTGTTACAAATAACGTTATATTATTTGTTTTAGATTCTCGAAATACTATATTGGAATCATTGCTAGACTTGGTATTTTAGTTTTTTCTTCCTTTCTTGAACTTTATATTTACAATTTCAATCCTGTCCTTCTGTTTTTTATATTTGAAAAATATTTTAACCGATTTAGTGTTGATAATTCATATTTTGTATTATAATTTTATATTGTAAAATTTATAAACTTTTTCTTTAGATCTATCTTAGTATTGTTGTTTTTTGTCTACTGTGTTTCAGCAATGTTTTCTGCTAGAACAAAGAAAATTATGGCAATGGTCCTCCTGCCACAAGAGGAAGAACCACCAAGTGACGAAGACTTTGGTTCAGATGATTCTTTTAGAGTTGACGATCATATAGAAGTCTCTGAACATGAAACTGACACTGAAAACGATCCACAAATTTCAGACGAAGACGAAAGAGAAGTTTTAGAAGAAGTCAATGAAATTTCAGAGGTTAATGTTCAATCCCCACCTGCAAGAAGGGTGACTAGGAAAAGAAAAAAATGCAGGGATGAGAATCTGATTGACGATGAAGAGGAATCTGAAGATGTCGAAGAAGAACCAAATTATTTTTACGGGAAAAAAAGATGTTACACCTGGAGTTCCGAAGAACCAAAATCAACAAAAACTCCCGTACGAAATTTAATGAAAATGAAACTTCCAGCTTTGAGGCCAAGTTCAAAATCCCTTGGCAAAAATCCTCAAATTGAAGAAGTTTGGCGACTTTTGTTCGATGAAGATATCATCAAAGAAGTGGTCATTTGGACTAATAAAAAGTTGGAAAAAATGCGGGAGAAAATAAAGGAGAAACAATCCCCGAACTATAAAGACACTGATGTGATTGAAATAGAGGCTCTTATTGGACTAATGATGTTGTGCGCAATATTTAAATCTGGGAAGGAAGACCTTTCTTCGCTTTTCTCAACTGGGCCTTCAGGTCGTCCAATTTTTCGAGGAGTTATGTCGCTCAAGAGGTGTCTTACACTTCTTCTGGCACTACGATTCGATGATGTAACATCAAGAAAAGAACGAAGCAAGACTGATCCCGCTGCTCCCATTTCTTCTTTGTTCTATAAATTTATAGACAACTGCCAGAAAGCATTTGAAATAGGGAACCACGCCTGCATCGATGAAATGCTTGTCCCATTTCGAGGAAGATGTCAGTTCCGCATATACATGCCAAACAAACCGGCTAAATATGGTTTGAAAATTATGTGCCTAACTGACGCCCATACATCTTACCTTTATAATGCATACCTATACATGGGCAAAGACAGTGACGGACAAACTTTGTCTCCAGAAGAAAGACAACTTGCAAAACCGACGCAAAGTGTCATTCGGCTTTGCAAACCGATCGCGAAATCGAGACGTAACGTAACTGCGGACAATTGGTTCTCCTCGTTAGAGGTTATAAGAGAACTGGAAAAAATGGAATTAACATACGTTGGTACATTGAGATCCAACAAAAAAGAAATTCCACCGGAATTCAAGGCAGACAAGAAGCGACAAGTAGGATCCAGCCTATACGGGTTTTCAGAAGAGGCTACACTACTTTCATATGTTCCGAAGCCCAACAAAGCTGTCATCCTGACATCATCGATGCATAGATCAAAGTACACTGACACCAGTAACAATAAGCCTGAAATAATAAGCTTTTATAATTCCACGAAATCTGGTGTGGATAATTTAGATAAAATAATTGCGAATTACTCGCCAAATAGGTGTTCCAGACGTTGGCCTCTTACTATATTTTATAACATGATCGCAGTGAGCCTCGTCAACGCAGGAATTATATATGCAAGTTACGATGATACGCCCGTGATCAAGAGGTTTGATTTTATCCACAACCTCGCGAATGTATTGATCAGAAAACAACTTGAGCGAAGACTCACAATTCTGAACCTTCCAGATTGCCTAACGAAAATTGTTAAGGAAATTTTGGGCGTTGAAGACCAAGTGCCAGCCGGAACGAGGGAAATAACGGATAGGCTTCCCAAAAGGAAAACTTGTAGGTACTGCTCATACGAAAAAAGAAGGCAAACCGCGTATAAGTGTATCAAGTGTGAGAACCCAGTTTGCCTAGAGTGTTCAAAAAAAGTTTGCAACGAATGTGCACCAAGTGTAATTTAAAGTGTGTTGTGCCTTTTGTTTACCGATTAAATTTAACTTTTTATTGAAATTTTAAAATAAGTAAATTGTAAAAGAAGCTAAAGAGTAATCCCCATAATGTGTGCAAAGTAAGGTTCACAGCCTCATGTTATTTTTTTTTCCTATTTTAATTATTACTTTTGCATTTTTACAAATAATTATTATACCTATATATTTTAACTTTCATTACTTTGTTTTTTAAATTCGATGTTTATAGTTTTTAACTTTTAAGTTTTATTTAATTTTTTTGATGTTTTTTTAAAGAAATGAAACAAATGTATGACGAATATTTTAAGAACTATATTGTAACCTCTGTATATTTTTTATAATTAGGTTATCAGATCTTTGTGTGTAAACAATATTACAAGTAATTCTTAAAATATCATTATTAATTGTAGTAAATGAATAAAACTGTTTATAGACACTTAATCTTTTTAAAGATGCCCTAAAATAACCAATTTTCCTGGGTTGCGCCTGTCAGACGTGTGTTACTCATAGCGCACTACTTTCACGTGTTTCCAGTTGAGGGTTAAAAGATTATAACTCGAGTCAGGTGCAGATGCAAACGTAATTTGCAATTGAATTTCTTTAATATTCCCATTTAAAACGTTGGCTCTCTTAATGCACGCATATACAGTGCGATTCATAACTATTGGGACATAGGCTAAGGGTAGATTGTTTGGACCAAAATATGGCGATAGGGCCAAATATACCTCAATAAAATATTGCTGTGGAAAAAGATAAAGGGCGTTAAAGTTGAATTTTTTTTTCGTTTTTGGCTAATAATTTCACTGTATATTTATCGATTGTTATCAAAATCGGCACAAAGCCATAATTTTATACAGGCAATATGATTTTATGTAATATTTGACATTTTGTTAGAGGGGGAGCCTCGTGAAGGATTTCTGATGATGAAATTGACTGGTAACTTTTTTTGACGAAACTTTTTAGTGATTTTTATTCGAAAATATGACATAAACATCATTTCTACACGATATTCTCATTCGTTTTCGAGAAAAACGCAATTGAACAGTTCAAAGTATCGGAAGGGAATTTCAAATATCATTTCATTTATGAAAAGTGTGCTTTGGACTGTTAGATAATTGTAGCTGGTAAATGACATTTCTTGTCAATGAATATTTTTTTCTCCGAATTTATAGTCAATTGTTGCATTTTTTAAAGCTATCATATACTTTTTCGATGGAAATGCCTCGTCACAATCATTTTACGAATCAAGAAATGCGGGATATGATTTGTGTATACGCACAAGAACGTTTTTACGGGCGCTCTGCAGCCAGAAGGTATGAATTGTTATATCCAGGCAGAAGGCAACCAAATCACAAAACTTTTTCAAATCAAGGTGGTCGTCCGAAACAAATTTCACCTAATCAAGAAGATGAAATTTTGGTTCGAATAGATGAAAATCCTACAGAAGTTCGTATCATTTGTCATCAGCAACAGGAGTAAGTCAGTCGTCTATTATTAGAATTCTAAAAAAAGAAAAGTTTCACCCGTATCACTTCACTCCTGTTCAATATTTGCTTCCAAGAGATCTCCCACGACGGTTACAGTTCTGCCAACGTGTTCTCAACAAGCATAATGGTGACCGAAATTTTATTAAGAATATTATGTTTACCGATGAAGCGACTTTTACCAGACAAGGGGTATTTAATTGGAGAAACAGCCATTATTGGGAAGAAAAAAATTCGCATGCTCTGAAAGAAAGACATTTCCAGCATAAGTTTCAATTTAAATGAAGATTCTTATTTTTTTTGCAAAATACTTTTAGCTATATTTTGGATAATCTGTCACTAACTGTAACAAATAAAATGTGGTTTATGAAGGATGAAGCTCCACCTCATTTCCCTTTAGTTGTTAGAAATCATCTAAATGACATATTTCCTCAACGATGGATTGGCAGAGGAAGTGATTTTGAATGAGCACCAAGAAGTCCTGAGTATAACCCGCTTGATTTTTATGTTTGGGGACATATGAAGTCCCTAGTTTATGCCAATGAAATTAACTCGAGAGACGAACTCTGGAGGAAAATACAAAATGCGGCTAACTTTATAAGGGGACAGTATAATATGTTATTTGAAGTTCGAAAGTCCTTTATTAAAAGAATTAGAAAAGGCATATAAGTCGGAGGAGGCCACGTAGAACATTTAATTTGAGAATGCTCTTTTTATGTTACATTGTTTTTAAATAATGCTTTATCGTCGAAATAGAAGCCTTAAGATACTAGTTTTTTTATTGTCTGTTGCTTGAAATTCCCTTCCGATACTCTGAACTGTTCAATTGCGTTTTTCTCGAAAACGAATGAGAATTTCGTGTTTGAACAAGAATACCAATATTACGTAGAAATTATGTTTATGTCATATTTTCGAATAAAAATCACTAAAAAGTTTCGTCAAAAAAAGTTACCAGTCATTTTCATCATCAGAAATCCTTCACGAGGCTCCCCCTCTAACAAAATGTCAAATATTACATAAAATCATATTGCCTGCATAAAATTTGTGCCGATTTTGATAACAATCGATAAATATACAGTGAAATTATTAGCCAAAAACGAAAAAAAAATTCAACTTTAACGCCCTTTATCTTTTTCCACAACAATATTTTATTGAGGTATATTTGGTCCTATCGCCATATTTTGGTCCAAACAATCTACCCTTAGCCTATGTCCCAATAGTTATGAATCACCCTGTATAACGAAAAATACTTTTTTCCATAATTAAACAAGATACAGCAATTTGAGGCCATCAGACACATTTATTTTTGGTTAAGTTTCTTCAATTTTAGAAAATGTTAAAGATAGATCTTAATTCTCTTGATATTATTTCAACTGCAGCTTGGATTCAATTTATATCCATATTTATATTAACTAACGAATAAGGTGTTGCCATTTTTTTTACAACAGTCGAATCACCTATACTCTCTCTAGACTAGACTCTAGATCAGTGGTCGCCAATCGTTTCAATGTGTCGAGCTACTTGGATAGTTTTGGAATAGAATGTGAGCCTAGTCCGTAAGCCAACCTATATAAAATGATGCACAGTTGCAGATTTATTAGGTTTACTGTGACTTATCCCCGATCTTTAAGACCCATCTGTCTAACATCGCTCCTACTCAAAAAGATGGAGAAAGTAGTGGCTAACTACATAAGAACGACAGAGAATCTGAAGAATATACCACTTCATAATTGTCAGCATGCTTACAGAGCGGGTCGATCAACTGAGACGGCTCTGTATCAGCTGACCGAAGTCATCCAGAGAACTCTGAACATCAAAGAAATCGCAATGTGCGCATTCCTGGATATATCTGGGGCCTTTGACAAAACATGTGTCTGTCAAAGATGCACTAAAAAGGCGAGGAGTTAATGAAACCATTGTAAAATGGATGTATGAGTTGTTGAAGATGAGGACAGCTGAGACACAGGTGGGGAATCAAACCACCTCAGTTAAAGCCACTCGGGGGACACCTCAAGGGGGAGTGATATCTCCCCTTCTATGGAGCCTCGTAGTAGATGAGTTGCTCTACAGGCAAACGGAGTTTGGCTTCGAATGTATGGGCTATGCTGATGACAGAGTTCTAATAGTCAGAGGCAAGTTCGAGAGCACCTTGTGTGATTTATTACAAAAGGGCCTCAGATTCATTGAGCAATGGTGCATCAGTGGGGCTAAACATTAACCAAAACAAGACCATAGTAATTCCATTTAGCCGGAAAAGAACCCATATCCCTAAACGGGGAAATCATAGAGTGGAAATCAGAAGTTAAATATCTAGGGATAACCCCAGACAGTAAGCTTCTGTGGAATAAACATGTTGAAATAACTGCTAGTAAAGCAATAAGAGATTTGATGGCGTAAAGAAATCTAGCTGGTAAGAGGTGGGGCTGTAACCCAAAAATACTGCGATGGATGTACGCCATGATTGTGAGACCAGCAATTACGTATGGGGCAATAGTTTGGCATACAAAAGCAAGTCAGTACAGCACGAGGAAGACCCTCGACAAAGTTCAAAGGCTTGTCTGTGTGTGCATCACTGGAACTATTAGAACGTGTCCAGCTAGGGCACTTGAAATCATTACAGATCTCACACCTCTACCACTGGTGATAGAAAGATCTGCTCAAGAGGCAATTATTAGAATATCTAAGGGAGGTTCAGGCAATGAGAGTATTAAAAATCAGGGAGCCTGGTTATCTCTAACAAAATACATCTCATCCGCGAATCTTCCCAGTGACGAAATGATCAAGAAAGTAAATATAGAAAAGAATTTCATTACGATGCTAAATACGAGGAGAGACTGGGAAAGGGAATACTCCACCCAAACTCTCAAAGAAAACACCATTAGATGGTATACGGATGGTTCAAAAACCACCATTGGAGCAGGCGCTGGAGTATTTGGACCTGGCACTAGATACTCATTATCGTTAGGTTCCTTCCCGAGCGTATTTCAGGCAGAAATACTTGCGATTGAAAGGTGCGTGGAAATGAACCTATAAAGAAACTATCAGAAATGTGACATATCGATCCATTCTGATAGTCAAGCAGCTATCAAAGTATTGAGCTCCCATGTCATTGACAAAGTTGGCATGGGAGTGCCGAAGGAAACTTGATGATTTAGGCAAGAATAACAGGGTCTCTTTTGTATGGGTTCCTGGCCACTCGCGAATCGCAGGAGATGAAGAGGCCAATACACTTGACAGGAAAGGAGCACAAACGTCCTTTATTGGCCCGGAGTCTTTCTGTGGTGTAGGAAAATCCTCATATAAGAAAGAGTTTCGGAAGAAGGAGGAAACCGGAAGAACTCTGACGGTGCCTTCCCGGGTTGGAATATTCCAAAAAGTTCCTGCGGAATTTTGACACTGCTAGATCCAAAAAATATTTGGACCTTAGTAAACATAAGCTACATCTCCTCACGGGCTTTCTGAAAGGACACTGTCGCCTTAGGAAGCACCTAATGAGAATAGGTCTAGCAGAAACTGACGAGTGTAGATTCTGTGGGGAGGAGGATGAAACTCCGGATCACCTAGTTCTGGAATGCCTCGCCATTGAAAGCCAACGCAAGAAATGCTTCGGACAAGAAACTTGTAAGAGTGAGGATATAACCTCGTTGAAGCCGTTCCAAATACTAGAGTTCATTAGAACCCTGGAACTGGAAGGCGAGCTGTAGTAGTAGCGAGAACAGCTTTGATAAGGGGGGCACAATAAACCTTAGATTTCAGTGCATTGTAACCCCGTTAAAATCTAAAAAAATACTAACATATTATGGTAATAAAAATAAACTAATACTATATTTTACTACAAGTAATACTAATTTAACGAAGTACTTATGAAAAATATCTACAGGTTAAAATTTTATGCTATTTATGGTTACGATACGATTTAATAAAACTAAATAAAAATAGTAATACACTATTTTAATGTTTGTTCAATGAGAGGGCTAACAGACTGATTAATATAGTTTTTTAATGTTTGCAGTATAGATTGATACAGCCAATGATGTAGAAAAAGAATAGACCTATTTATTTACATTAAATACTGAAACTAACAGTGCAGAAGCAATAACGAAATAAGCGACTATACGCTACCCGTCACCGTGCGCTATTGTCAAAATGTGCTTTATTTCTGAAAACTGCTCGAAAAATATATAATAAACCTATGTACAAAATGCAAAATAGCATTGATTTGCAAAAAAAATAGTCATGAAGTATATGATATTATTGAAAGATGAGAATGAAGGACATACATCAAAATTTTCTTGCGTTTAAGTTGTTGATATATCTACTTGTTTTCAATAATAACGTTATTCTGCTCTCCGTGACAACGCTGTAAGACCCGATCCATTCACAAAACTTATTTCATCATAACAAGTCATCACTTAGTTGTCATTACAGACGATCATGACATTGTTTGTTTACAAGTGATTATGGGGGAATTTAAGCAGTTGTTGTATAATTGCAAACTCAGTAAGTGTATTTTACCTCAAAAACATGGTTTGTCAGTGTTATATTTGCAAGAAATTGAATTATTGAACCAAAATATTTCTTCTCACTGGTAAGTTGACATTTGCATTTGACCTTCATTTTCGAATAACCAGAGTCGTCGATATAGGTGCATTTACCTATTGAAAATTATGCATTTTAACAATATGAAATATCTGAATCATGCAATAATTTTTTAAACAGGCCAGTAGAGCTAATTTTCTATTTATATGTATAATATATAAGTAAGTAAATACGAAATATAATTAATTCCACACTTTTCTTATAACATTACTGCACCTAGTGGATTTTCAACAACATATATTGCAGGTTTTCCACCAATGATGAGCAAAGAAAAATTTAATTTTCAAAAAAAGGATATAGTTTCATTGCATCCTTTAATATGCTCGTCTCATTTTGCTTCAAGTGATATCCATGTTAAGGCAAATGGTGTAAATATATTGAATCTGGTGCAAATTCAGTACTTCCACATCGATCACTCGTTTTAATATCCTCCAGGTATAAGTTCTATCAAAGATTTTAAATACTTACTATTTGTTTAAGAAGTAGGTATATATTAGAATTGCGAATTTATAATCAAATATTAATTTACTTTCAGTTTGAGCTCGGTTAAAAAAACTGAACCTGAACTGCAGATGGAAGAATTGATGAGAGTACTAGACTTTAGCAAAAGGTATGAATATATGATTTTCATATTAGTGTTTTAAATGGAACTAACTGTTTCTAGCTAATTCCAAAATATATTGAAAAATGTTGAAAATTCTAAAAAATTGACAATTGTTTCGATAATAAATATCATCGTCAGAATGATATTTATAGTTTGTTTCTTATTGACTGACAGCAAGCGAAAAGGTCACAGATGCCAGTCAGGTAATAAAGCATAAGCGTCACAGTTCATCTGAGGAATTTATTTACTATTTAATTTTATACTTGATCTGATATATAAAGGTAATATAAATGTAAATTCGGTTAGTTAAAACAACTAACTGACCTTCGTACATTTGTAGAGTGTACATACAGTTAAAACAATAAATTATTTTTGAAATAATCTTGTAACGCAACTAATCTGACTGAATATTTCATTAATTATATTGAGAATTTGAAGCAGGTCAGTTCTTGGGAGAAATAATAACAAACCATTTATCAATTCATTCTCCAGATAATTACTTTCTGATTTTCGAAATGTTGATAATAACATTTCCAAGAAACATTACAAAAGGGTCCTACTAGGGATTGTCCCAATGACTACTTAGAAATTTTGCAGGTATATGCGGTGAAACTTGGTCTCGCCCAAATTTGTATAATTTGTTTTGCTTCGAGGCGCTTATGTTCCATAAGTGTTAACTGTGTTGTGAAAAATGTCTTCAAGTTTTACCGCAGTAAAGTGTAAGAGCGTGATTAGCTTACAAACGAAGACTGTGGTGTTAAATGTGCATGATGCTGTTCTACATCAAATGCCGGCTGCTACTGCTAGAAATATAGTTTCGACATGTTCCAATATGACAGGAGTTAGTGAATCTACTATTTACAGGCTTCTAAGAGAGAGGAAAAATGGAAATATATCTCCACCTAAAAAGTCAACTGGAAGAAAACCATTTGACCTTGATGAACATATGCAAAATACAATAAGACGAAAACTACATGAATTATATTTTAAAAAAGAGATCCCAACCCTTGACAGAATTCTAAGAATGGTGAAGGAGGACGAGAATTTGCCTGACATAGGGCGAAAAACTTTGTAGAAAATATTACACAAATTAAATTTTACTTGGGAGAAGCAAAGTCGCAAATCAATGCTAATTGACGACGAAGAAGTAATATGTACGCCAGTATTTACGAGATATCCGAAAATACAGACAGGAGGGAAGACAAATCTATTATCTAGATGAGACATGGCTCAATGAAGGATATTCAGTGAAAAAAATATGGCAGGACAAAAGTATTCAAACCAGTTGTCAAGCTTTCATAGAAGGTTTATCTACTGGACTGAAAACTCCTATCGGTAAAGGTCGCCGACTAATAATAACGTATATTGGATGCAATCAAGGGTTCGTTGAAGGTGGTTTACTGGAGTTTCAGTCAACATCAACCAAAGACTATCATGAAGAAATGACTGCAGATGTATTTTACACAAATGGTCGAATTAATTCCAAATAATGCTGTAATCGTTATGGACAATGCCACTTATCATTCGCGATTAACAGAAAATCTTCCATTTACCACTTGGAGAAAAGCTGATATTGGAAACTGGTTAATCGTGAAAGATATACCATTTGAAGATGATATGTTGAAAAAAGAACTTTTAAAGGTTGCTTCTGATCACAAGCTACAATTTAAAAAGTTTGTTATTGATGAAATTGACAAGAATCGTGCGATAACAGTGCTTCGTTTGCCGCCATACCATTGTGAATTAAATGCGATAGAGTTAATATGAGCCCAAATGAAAGGTTATGTAGCTAGACATAATAAAACATTTGAAATGAAAGATGTTCGTGTACTCATGAAGTACTCATTGACAACAATAACTGAAGAGA